>JAXCLR010000063.1:37964635-37979731 GCA_035584095.1 Annona squamosa | reverse complement strand
CTCTTTTGTGGGCCTGGTCTGGTTGTTGAAAAGCCTTCTTCGAGGCTTGGTGGAGCTTCGCTCCTGTGGGTTGAGTGCGGAATGGCCCACTTAGCTGGCTTGAACTTCCTTTTGTGTCTTGAATTTGTTTGGGCTTGAAATCCATTTCAATTTATCCATCTTTGGTCCCCGAGGGTGGGGTGTCAACACTTAACTAATAATCATGGTGGGTAAACTGAAGTCCTTAAAAGTATCATGGTTTACAAAATTTAAATGACTCAACCATTGACTCCTGCTCAACTAAGGTGGGTTGCCCAGTTGGTCAGTGCCGGACTGCCGGTGTCATATCTGGCAGCCCAGTTTGTCATATTTGGCAGCCCAGTTGGTCAGTGCCGGTGTCATGTCTGGGCAGCGCTGGGCAGGTCTAGGGTTCAAATCCGATGTCACGGGATTTCGGCCAAGAGTGATAAATAAGGAAAAAATTATTAGTGGGAGTTGTGATCTCTCGTCCAGTTGGTGTGGAAATAATGGTCTCCTATTTGGTTGTTGGAAGCTGTGTCTTTCGAATTATTTTGTGGAGCAGTACCTCTAAATTTTTAAGAATGTCTCGAGGCCTTTAGTGTAATACATGTTGAGATGTATATAAATATATTTCAATAAAAAAAAAACTAAAGCTGGTAGAACCAAGTTCAAATTACATCATAATTAATATTTTGATATTCGTGAACTAAAAACAAAAAAGTAATAAGTCATATATAATAAGTATTGCAATTTTGAAAAGATATGTAATATAAATATAGTATATAAATGTTTGTAATACATGTAATTTTTGAAATTATATAAATTATACATGTATAAAAATTATGAAAATAATTTAATACTTACCATAAATATGATTCATGCTTATCCTTGGTTTTTAATTTTAAAATATTCTAAAAATATAAAACATTTATCATATAAAGAAGCATAGAAGGGGCTTAAATGAAATTTAGAAATGAAATATAATATATTAATATATATTAGAAATAAAAAAGTTCCATTAAAATTGAAAATATTTTCTTGAAAATAAAAAATTTCATCCAATACACATCTCATTTAAGGTTTCAGGATCTTTTGAAATGCCTGCCACTAATGATAAAATAACTTACTGCAAGCATGAAAACTCCATGCTTGCCCTTAGTTTTTCAATTTTAAATATTTTTTTACAATCTAAATATTTATCACGTTGTCTGTGTATATTTATTTATAATTTTAAAAATTTTACATAGTACAAATTTTTATATTATATATTTCTCAAAAATTTTAATAGTTATAAATTCACTCTCAAAAGATGCTATTTTTAAAATACATAAATTTACAACGAAAATTATTTTTAATAGCATGTTTAAACAAGATATATTTTATTATTTTTTACTGCATCTAACATAAGGTACACTCTTTTTCCATTTTATCATTTTCCTTCTCGAGAAAAAGGTAAAATGATTTTTTAACAAGGAATCAAGATGTGATCTTATCAATAATAATAGTAATAATACATGACTTCTGCAATTAATTTAGTTGGTTTTTGGCTCTTACTTGAAAACATCTATTTTAAAAATATATGTTTTTATTTTAATCCTACTAAATACTATTTAGGAAATATGTGGATGTTTGTTGTCAACTTCTATAGGCCATACGTACGTGTACTTTGTCCTAACTGTAGGCCAAGCAGCTTTTGATAAACTACCTGACGTCCTGTATGCATGTCGACAAATGATGCCATGTGCAATAATATTGACCACCAAAATTATTTATAATATTCACTGGCTATGGGGATTGAAATTGTATACAAGCACTTCATTCATTCGGTGTTTTTTTTTTTTTTTTTTAATTCATTCATTCGGTGTTGATAATGAAATAAAGATTTTTATTTTTCAAAAATATTTTTCTATTACAAAAAATAACTCTTTATTTTATAACTTTTCTCGGTTCTATATATTTTTATTCCATCCAAGCTCTCATCAGCTCCACTTATTTTTTAGCGTGGTCCTTCATCGATTAATGCCTATCCAAGAAAAAATATCTACGAGGTGCTTAATTATGTGACCTAATACCTACATGTGTATGTATATATATATATATATACATTTTTTTTATTATATGGTTTTGATTGCATCCTATCAACGCCCTATAAATACCGCATATATCTTTTTCGAATTAATTAACCAAGATAAATATGAGCCATGCAATGAATGATGTAACCGTCAAATTCCACTGTAGCAACAAATCCCCTGATACAAATTCAGTCAGTCAGCCAGGCATGCAACTCACATTGCTAGCTTAATTCGTTTTTGCCATTATCCGTTTGGTAACGTGAGAGGAGAAGGAACTAGGAAAGTGAGAAAAGGGATGTTGAAAAATGTGACAACAATGTAAGAGTAATGGAACATGACAGTAGGAGCGTAAGAAAAGATATATTGAAAAATGTGACAATGATGTAAGAGTTATGAAACATGATAGTAGTAAAGTGAAAGTAGAAAGAGTAATTATGAGTGAAAACGATTGAAATATAGGAAAACATAGAAAAGTAGAATGGTTAAGATGTTAAATTATTTTTTAGTAAGTGTATGTGGAAGAGTTAGAGAAGTAGTTTCTCACTTGTACTGATTACCGAATAGTTTTAAAATTTACATCTATGTTGTGCTAGCTATTGATCCTATGCATGAAGGTCCATATTGAATTAAAATATATTACGGGAAAAGACCAAATAGCATAATTAATAGTGCGTATTTAAGTGTGCACTTAATCAAGTGAGAATAGTAAAAGAATGTTGATGAATGATTAAGAATAAAGAGTTTGCAAATATAAATGATTGAAAAGTAAAGTAATTGTTAAAAATAAAAATAAGGCATTGTTTCGTAAAAGGGGTGGGGAAATAAGCAAACTCTTTCTCCTCTCTCATATTTTTCAAAAAATAATTTAATATTTTAACTACTCATAGTTTTCCATTTCTACTTTTATATTTTGATCATTATATCATACAACTAATCGCACTTTATCTCTATTACATCATATCACCTTGGTACTTTTCAAAATTTTAATTTTCCATATTTTTCGCTGCTCGCATTAATGATCCTTAACAGGGATATATATAGTACGTATTTAGTAATACCTTTTCTAGCTATATATAATTTTTAAAAAGTAAAAGGAGTCATCTTACAGCCCATTTTCGAAAAACGGAGCTATGTTTTCTTGTCAAATAGGATGGTTGAAATAAATGCAACACTAAAAATCGTATTTTCTTAAGTTATGTCATTTTACTTTTATAAATAATCGTATCTTGTTTTAAATTTGATACATATCAAGGGCGCATTTAGAAAGTGATAAAACTTTTTATGTAAAGTTTTTAGTGTAAAATTTTTTAAAATAGTAAAAATTGATATAATATAATATGAATAATAATGAGGAGTAAAATAAAATAAAGTTAAAATAAATTGTTAGTTGTAAAGGTAGTTGTGTAGAAATGATTGAAAATAAGACAGTTGTATAGAAATATGTGAGAAAATAATTAAAAATAGAATAGTTATAGAAAGTAAAAAGTTTTAGTTGAAAAAGTTTTATACTTTTCCAAACACCCCTTAATAAAAACATTATGAGTAAAAAACCATATGATATTATAGAATAATGATAATGAGTAAAAAGAATAAAGTTAAAATAGATAGATATGAGTAGTTGTGTAAAAATGATTGAAAAGAATAACATATTGTATGAGAAAATGTAAAAAAATAAATAAATAAATAAATAATAGAATAATTTTAAAGATTAAAAAATTTTAGTTAGAAAAATTGTTGTGTTTATTAAATGTGACATATATTGAAAATAAGTAGAAGGATGCCATGAACGTAGAACATGCAAAAGGCAATTTGGTGGAGGTGCATGTATGGTTGACATCACAAAAATCTCATGAGTCGAAAAGGGGCTCATTTCAAATGCTTGATTGATCGAAATATGACCGATGATATGGGCCGGCAGACATGGTGAATGAACCACGTAAGCTACGAGCCTTGGTTTTTGTACCAGCGAATGGTTGAAGGTCCTGGAGACTACAATACATAAGATTCGTGGCCTGAAGAACGTGCGTGCATGTTCTGAGCATGCCGCCCAAAAAATATCCAAAATCGCACTCAGCGGAAAGCGAACGCTATAATTTTATTTTATTTTATTTTTTGTGGGGGTGGGAGGGGATAAAGCGAACGCTACAAATTGAATTGCTTGGTTCGGCATTGCAGTGCAGTCTTTTATATTCCTGGCAATTTTTACAGGTAATTTTAGTCTCAAAAGCTCTCAATCAAGAAGCTCTAAAATCTTCATCGAAAAAAAAAAAAGCTGTAAAATCTTTACCTTCAAAAAGAAGAAGAAGCTCTAAAATTTTTATCACTTAGATATAAGACTAAAATTAGACTTGCTATGCTTTATGGGGCAGAATGTTAGGCAGTTGAAGAACAACATATACAAAAAATGAGCGTAGCGAAAATGAAAATGTTGAAGTAGATGAATGGTAAAACAAGAAAAATAAAATTATGAATGAAATAATTTCAAAAAACTTTAAAGTGAGACCAATTTGTAATAAAATGAGATAAAATAGATTAAAATGATTTGGTCATGTTAAAATAAGGCCTGAAGTAGCATTTGCTAGAAAAACAGAGTTTATTCAAGTAGAAAGTGGTAAGAGAACGAGATGAAGTTCCAAAAAAATAGATAGAAGTAATCAAATAAGATTTAAAAATATTACAAATTACAGAAAAATTTAATCTTAAATCGCCAAAAATGACGCAATAGAATACATGCAGCTGACCCTACTTAGGTGGGAAATGACTTATGATGATAAGATAACCAAGTGATTTACGTGAGTTTGTGGAAGTATGCATAGGATAAGTGGTCAGAGTTGAAAGTTAAATACAGATGCTTGTCTTATTTATCTCTCCAGTAAAGTTATTCTCAGCCAATTATCCAGTATAACGAAGAAGATAACAGACAAAAATTTAAAAAAAAAAAAAAAAAAAACCTCTAAAATCTCACTTCTCATGTGAAAAGGCTGAAAAAAACCGTGCTTAAGAGGCAATGTCAAATCAAGCCTTTGCATTGTTCTGATTTCTGTGTTTAAACTTTAAACAGAGAGAGAGGAGTAAGCTCCTTAAAAGTAAGAACAGGCATGCTTTGGAAAATAACTCTGTGCATAAGCTTGATTTAATCAGCTTTTTTCACACGTTAAACTCTGCAAAACACCTCGATTTCTAAATGCGTGGCCAGCCAAAGCCTTTGCCTTTAAGATGGCATGTTTGTCGGGAGGTCCATATAAACCCTCTCATGCTGTTGGGGATTGTTCATTTTCTTTGTGCGATAGGCTCTTTTTATATTTCAATAGCTTCTGAGACGTGGAGGTTATCCCTAGGAGTCCAGGAGGTTTCTAGCCATATCAATCCTCTTACATAATATTGACTTGTGTTTTTTTTTTTTTTTTTAAATAAAAACAAGTCAGGATTGCTTTAAAAGCCAATAGTGTGAGTCATGGATAATGAAGGATGGATACCGTATAAGATCAAAATCTTCATTTCTTTACAAGACCATGTGCCACCGCAATTCATTAACTTTTAAGTTACTCCTTCCCTTTTCATGGCAAACACATGGAGACTCCACATAGTCAAACTAAGCCCTCTCTCCGTCATTTCATCCAATATGAATGTTCCTTTCCTAACTTTATTGTTTCACAACAGGATTTATGGAGTCGTCTTCATAATCATACTTATGATTTTAGGAAGGAAACTACGAGCTTCCTTAAGGCAATTTCCCTCATCAGCACGTATATGACAGTCGTAGAACACAAGACAAGGAACCTACCCTCTCCTGTTCATTCATGAGAGACACTCAACAAGGCGAAAAAATTGCCAAATTTTGAAAAATGACAAATCAGTGGACATAATTAGTGCCATCTGGACTGATGCAACAAATGGATTATTAAAATGCGTTGGAATCCAGCCTCCCCTCTTCGTTTTATTAAAGAGGGGACAACACTTAATTGCCAACCTTTGATAAGTGACAAATCATGTGGGCATGGTAAGTACCATCTGGAGCGATACAACAATGGGACCTCTCCCTCTCCCATACACTCTCCAACCATTAAGACCATCAGTTTCTACTTCCGGGGAGAAGGGCTTCGAATTTAGAAACATGAACTCCCCAGCCTCCCTCCTCGACATTCTTTAACAAGCACAGAGCACAAAGAAGAAAACAGATTGCTGTTGTCTCTGCAGTGATTTTAGAAACTTGAAACGTTCCAACAGCTTTAGCGCTACCATTCGTGGCTGCATACCTTCAGCCACAAAAATAAACAATTAAAATTTTAAAAAGGGTCTGCATCCCAAACACTTGCCCAGAAATTGAACAATTTTTTTTTTTTAATGTGTAGCCCCACCTACATCTTGCCCCTTGTGAAATTTGGCAAATTTCTGAATTTATTTGTATTTTTTTTAAAAATCAATAAAAAGGACATGCACACATGTCCTAGGCGCATTTGTCCATGCCTTTTTGTTGATTTTCAAAAAATAAAAATATCTAACAAATTCAAAAAATTATCAAATTTCCCAGGGACAGGATTTAGGTGGGCCCACACATTCATAAAAAGCAAAAAATAAAATAAAAAATTTTGACCTATAGATGGATTTACAACTGTGCTTAAAAAAAGGGCTCCATCAAGTTATAAAGGAGCTAAAACAATTAAAGATTTTCCAAATATGGGAAGCCCCATTTTAGTTAACCACAGGCACATGAGCGTATATTAAACAAAAACAAAATGGAAAACACATAAGAAGTTCTGATTGATTAATTATTGTCGAGATATCCACCAGGATTTAAATTTGAAACAATTGTCAACACAACAATAAACAAAGTAAAAGAAACCATTCTTTGAAGGTCCATATTAGAAAGAATGAACAAAGGATGAGGAAGTAAAAATAATATTTAAGACAAATATTTTATGCGAATGAACACTTTGATGTCACTTCAACAACTTCGAGGAGAAAAAAGGAATAAAGCTTAACAATTAAAGTGAGAAAAAAAAGAAGAAGAAGAAGAAGAAGCAAGAGCTTGGTTCCAGTAGTTGACAGAGTTCTGAAGAAAATTCACCATGAAAGTTGACAGAGATTTGCTAACAGGCATATCCTTTATACGGTATACAATAAACGACCTGGCCGATCAATCTTCTAGAAGGAAAAATTTGCACCATATATTTGTTTGGAAATGAATAAAAGCTAAGGGAGAAAAGAAAACTGACAACCCTGAAAAAAATTGTTAACAAAACAACAATGACAACAACAACATAACAACAACAACAAGAGAAATAATTGTTGTGGTGGTGGTGGTGCTGATGATAAGAAGACTCTGAACAACTCTCCAAATACCAGTAGTTGGAATTGGTTTTCCACATTAGCGGATCTACATGGAGCTCCACTGAAATTTCAACAATTATATAATTTTATTTATAGTTTTGAAGAATATTCCAAAATACTGTCTCTTTTGATATGGTTACCCCTTCTCAACTAATGATATAATTTCTTAATATCAAATTGGCCCCACTGGCCAAAGATCCTAGAACCACCCCTGTTTTTTCCATCAACTGATAAACAGGTTGCAAACTACAAATCGCTATCAGCATATGGATTCAAAATAATAAAAAAAAAATATCTAGCAGAAATCCAACCTCATCGGACTTTATGGAAACAAGCATCTAATTCAAGGTCGTTTATCATGTTTTAAGTGAATAAACAATTAGAAATGAATTTCTAAAGGAATTTCCATTTGCAGATTTTTGAGTAATTTATTTTTCCACTATAAAAGCTGGGGAACAAATTCATGGTAACTTGATCCTTCAGCAATAGTAGTCAAACTGCTTGACCACGTTCCTGGAAATTTCTATTCCAGTACTTTAATACAATTTATCAATCCCCATGGACGACTGTTTCACCACCCAAATAAGTAAACCATCTAGTTCACAAAACTACTTCCTAGATGTAATCAATGAATGACAAGACTCATGCACAAAGTAAAAAAAAAATGCAAGTGACAACAAGAAAATGTATGCACAAAGAACAGATGTAGTTACTTACAATGATTACATGGAGAGTTGCTTACATTGCATGTACGGGATTTGTGCACGAAGAATACCTAGTTGCTGCTTCTTGTTTATCTACAATATTTCCAGTCTTCATGCCATACATAGTTGCTGCTTCTTGTTTATCTCAGAGAACCATCAACAACTTTTGAGTTTCCTCCAACAAGAAAAGAACATTTGAAACAGGAGGATATCAAACCAAATTGGGCTGTCTACCCATGATTAAACAAATACAAACGTCCAATAAACAGTTGTAAGTCTTCTCCCCCATGGCACTCTCCTTCCTCCTCAATTCCTCCAGCAGCGCAAATGCCTGACTCCACCTCCCTTCCCTACACAACCCTTCCAATACGGTCTGGTAGCATACTAGCATATCAAACATTGCATCAGTTCCATCTTCGAATCGCCCTCTCCATTGAAACGCTACATATAAAAATCATATATGCACTGCTGGTGGCACCATCCCTTCTTTATCATTTCCTTGTAAAACTAAAACCCCTGCGACAGCCTCCCTTTCTCGCAAAGCCCTTCGGCTATATAACTGTAAGTATACCTATCAGGCTCGCATCCATACAGTCCCATCTGATGGCAAATCCGAATGGCCTCATCCATTTCCAAACACTTGGAGTAGGCTTTCACAATCAAATTCAAAGTAAGAGTGATGAATTACACCAGTCGCCTTCATCTGCTTGTACAACGATCGGACAGAGAGCAAGTTGATATAACAGACATGCAACCGATTAAACCTACGGAGGAGTCAGTCAAGGATCATGGAGTCGGTCACGAAGGAGGGAAGAGCAGGAAGTGTGGGAGATGGACCTCATGCTTCTACTCTTTCGGGACTCTGCGCGCGCTGCAGCAGAGGAAGTGACGGTCGTGATGAAATGTATCAGTAATTAATGAATTACTACCGTTTAATTAAAATTAATTTGTAATCAGCAATTTTTCACCCTAGGATTATGTTGTAAACTCAACTTTCTAATATTTGGCTCGTTTCAACTTTCCAGTTGCAATAAATAACTATGCAATTATAAAAGTAATCATGGGGTTATTCTAACAGTTGCAACGAATAATTATGGGATTATAAACAAAATCATAGGGTTATTCTTTTTCTTTTTTTTCTTTTTTTTTTTTTTTATTGAGTTGGAGTCATTACTCACAATTGATGAGAGGGGGATTCGAAACTCCGACGCTGGGCATGATCGCCCACATGAGCTACAAACTGCCCTGTGGCAAGTACTCAATCATAAGGTTTTTCTAAAGGATGCAAGATGGAAATGTTTATTTTCATTCTTAAGATGATTTTGGTAAATTATAGTACAAAATTTTATATTTTTAATAAAATTTTGCTTATTCTTGTTACATTCTCTTCGCATTGGAACTTCTTAAATGCTTCCAAATTGACATTGAAAATAAGTGTGTTGTTGTTTGGGTAAGAGGTAAAAAAGAAAAAAGATATTAAAAATTTGCTAAGAGGTTAAAAAAAAGAGAAGAAAATTATAGAAGTCTAGGTAAAATCAATAAAGTAATAGCATGAAAAGATGTAAAGAAATAAATGTAATGATAATAATTATAAAAAAAAGAATTGGATTGTAACATGGTGTGGAATGAAATGTTTACTTGCCTTCTTCCTCTCTTTCCTCGTTTTCACCAACTAAGTCAAGATACCTTATTAAATCAAAAGATAGAGAGAAATAAAAGATAAAAAAATAAGAGTGCAAAAGTTAACACCTAATTATTTTATTTTTTTCATTTTTCTTTGTTTGTTTGGCTGGGCTAAAAAAATATTAACCTAAACTTTTTAATCTTCATAATTATTCTATTTTTCAATTATCTTTTTCACATTTTCCTATATAAACTGTCATATTTTTTCAATCATTTTCACACAACCACTCATATAATTAATTATTTATTTTTAATTATCTATTTTAACTTTATTCTCTTTGTACATCTTCATTACTCCGGTTAACATAAGCTGAGTGGCCTTCCATCTCTCCGTACAGACGATGGACAGAAACTTCGGCCCTGGATTAAACCTGGGCTATCATGCCTCACACCAAATTAAAATCGAAGGTTCCAGTTCGCCGGGAATCGTCCTAGATATCATTCAAAGATAAATCTGGCTATCCTTTTACATGACGATTAAAGCATTTAGCTCTTGTAATTATACTTTTATTATTTATATTTTCAATTGTTCCATTTACTATCTGTTCAAAAGCCTACTGCCGATGTGGATGTGTTCTCTCGTGTTGAAATAAGGCCCGGTTTGACCCTTAAAAAAAAAAAAAGAAGGCCGGGTTTGATAACGAATAAAAAAGCAAGGCCAGGTTTGTTAATTAAAGAAGAAGAGAAAAATTGGGAAGTTCTCACACTTTTTACATCTCATTTTCACAATATTTTTAGTTAATATTGCTTCCATATTTTATAAAAAACGACGTGGCTCTTACTTAATATTTCGTTTCGTACCACTCTTCTTCATTTCTTAAAATAAAGGCCTGAACTCAGCTTGTAAGTCAAAGACTGAGCCTGGCCCCGAGTTGAGCCCGGCCCAGCATACCGACAGACGCAAAATTCAGTTTTATTATTATTTTTTCCGATCAGCAAGACAGTAACACAAACAATCAGTTTTTAAGCTTTTTTTTTTCTTAAAGCCCAAATTTGATTTATAAAGAGGGCTAGAGTTCATGCAAATCCGAACCCAAGGTTTCCGAGCCTGAATTTTTTGCTATTCACGTTTACTATAAAATATATTTTATATACAGCGCATAAACAATTTTTCTTAAGATTCACATATTCTATATTATTTATATTTGAATACATGTTTGTCATGTGGAAATTATATTATAGATAAATCATATTATTTTTATTTGTATCTATGCTCATATTTATATTATTTACCTTTGCATTGCTTTTCCTTCTTTATCTTATTTTTAAGTGTTCGTTTTTCTTCTAATACTATTTTTAAAAAAAAATCTAGTTAGTCCGTGTATTATTATTTTTTCTTTCATAATTCGTTATTAGCTTAATTTTCATATAAAATTTAAACCTGTCACTCTTAACTTAGAAAATTTGTTAACTCGAATTTCTACTAAACATAATTTATATAAATAAAGTTAGAGTTTAGATTTTGGGAAGAGTTAAAGTTAAGATTTAAATTTTATATATTGGATTGAAGTTGGGGTTGAGCCAAACCCAATTTGGGATTAAAGTTGAAAGGAACCGAGTTTTATGAGCTGGAAAATGATTTTTTTTTTTTTTTTTTCCGACAGCAGCCTAAATGGAATTTTGGAGTCTAGTCTAGAGAGGAGTAACCAGCGGGGCAGGTGACCAACGGAGTGTGTTTGGGGTCGGTTTAAGCTGAAAAAGCGAGGAGTCATTCTCCAGGTCAAGCCACCAGCCCCTGCTAATTGAATTTAAAAAGTCCAATTATTAATATTATTTATTAATAAGCGTATGAATTATTTTGTTGATAAAAATAATTGCTGATAATGAAGGTAATGGCCAACATGCAAGCATCGAACCAATGGTTCATATTGACCTATAAGAGATTCAAAATGGAAGGCTGCGTGGGACGTGCAGTGAGATTGTTTTTATACGTATAAACCCCATGCATGTCATCCGATACGGGACCCAAAGAAGAGCATTGAGATTGAGGGGGATATCGGTCCCGTGCATATCTTACAAAAAAGTAGCAAGTTTTTTTTTTTTTTTTTTTTGGATGTATAAAAGAGTAGTAAGTTGGATATGCCGTGAACCATATATGCATAGACATTAACGTTCGCACTTACGAATTGTACGTGGCACAGCTATTGAATTTTTATTGTTGTCTCATCTTGAATGTCTATCCAAAAGAACACGATTAAAATCATTTTTTAAAAAAAAAAATGGTAGGTAATTAAAATTAGTTAACGAAGGAAATAGTAAACAAGAAATGGATGTTTGGACGGACATAGGAAAATTAAGAAAGATGCAAATGGAGGGCTGTGGTGGGTGTTTAGACGGTCCCAAGGAAGAGCGACAATGCACATGCATGAAGCGAGACAATGAATGTCAGCAAAGAGCCATGGGCATATCATATCATATTATGGGAAGACAAGAGGGACAAAGGCTACAATTCATGCCGTGTGGGATATTATTGCTAGATCGCCATGTGCTCTCCTCTCCTGGGTCCTGATCAGAGTCAGGCCATCGTATGTGTAGCAGGCCAATCGGACTGACAGCCATGCCTGGAAAATCTCCACGCTTGCTTTGGCCCGTAGACATTCGAAATTTCGAATTCGAGGGAACACCGAATACGACAATGTGTCTTCTATTTGAGAGAAAAATTCATGCTGTTTTAATCCCCGTCTAATTTGAGATGGACATGCGGGTTTGGTAGGATATTATTATCATTATTATTTATTTTTATCTTTGCAAATTTTGTGGGTTGTCTGACTTTCCTGATTCCTCACATGGAATTGCGCGGAATTTGCAGGCCGCCGTACTGATGAAAGCAATGCCCCACAACTACCGTTGCCGATTTGAAAACGTCCAACATTTGAATTTACATTTGATTATTTTTATCAACGAAAATGAGTTCGTATTTGTGCATCATGTACAGATAAACGCTTGAAAGTTTATTACCGTCCCCAGGTATAATTCGCTACAAAATAAGCCTATTAAAATATAATTATTCTTTATGTAATTGTTTATTATTGTATAAATAAGTAACGATTTACTTAGTCTATTTTAAAAATTTTATTAAAATTTTTTTTTTTACTTTTTTCTTCGTATACTTGTTCATCTAAATGTATTTAATATATAAACTAAGTTTTACTATTTTTAGATATATATATATATATATATTTTTAAGATTTTTAAATGTAGGGGTGTTTTAGCTATTTTTAATAGTTGAAAATTCTGAGAGTTTTTTGCAATTTTCAAAATGATGTGGATATGTTCACAATTATAGTCAAACTAAGTTGATGTATTTACAAATCACACGAAACTGTAGATGATTTTACATCTTTTAATTGATAAGCCCTAAAAACCAATAAAGAAGATATTACAGAAGCACAAAAGGGATGAATTGGTGTCATGAGACGCGTGTGTACGTGAAAGATTTTATTACACTATTAATGCCTTAGATTGATTATGATTTCACGATGACCAGGTCATTTTTCTTAGGCATATAATGAAAAAAAGAAAGAAAGAAATTACCCGAATAGGGATTTTGTCCCGCTGTCTGTTGATCGGGACAGTGCCTGACCATGCACACTGCTGGCATGATTTTACCGTGGCCCACCTCTGCATTTCCCTGCAGATTGTCTGTCCCTAGAATGGAGAAGGCAGTTGCCTTTTTAATCAACACTTCAAGAAATTTGATTTTTTAAAACAATTTTTTTATTTAAAAATTCAAAATTTGTTGCTATAGATACCATTTGTAGCACTAAAGCTTTGGCATATTCTCGCTTGTAAAGAAATTATATAATTGATCCTAAATACTACGTGGTTTATGTCTTCAATGACAAAAGAAAAAAATTAAATGCTACACATATCCACAAATTTTACCTTAAATTCTATTTATAAATTTTTAAAATTTCTTATATACCCATGTATTTTGTTTCAACTTCCATTTATACCCATGTGCTAGAAATATGTTAATGGGGCTCTACTAACACTCTTGTAAAATAATAAATACGCCCATATCTTAATATATTTTAATGTTAGTTTGCTCAAAACTAAAAATTTATATTTAAATGGTATAAGATTTTATAGTTGTAAAAGTGCTAAAATTTCATATATTCATTTGAATATGAATTTTTAGCTATAAAATTATAATTATGAATGAGTATTTTCGTTATTTTGTAAGGGTAATAGCGGTCTATTTAATGGGTTACTAACGACAACATAGGTATAAATAAAATTTTAGGAAAAATACACATGTATATTATGAATTTTAAAAAACATGTGGGTATAAAACAAATTAAGGTAAAATTCATGGGCGCATGTGAATTTGCCCAAAAATTTATCTTAGAAATGACTATTTGAAGCAAATACTAAAATTTGTTGCTTGTAAAATTGTATGTGACAACATGTTAATGTTCATTGCATATAAAGAAATTATATTGTCTTTTCTTTTAGCGCTGAATGATTTCGGATATCTTAATAATTAAAATTTAATGGATACATAATTGCAACTACCATGTATACAAAATAGCAAATATGGTAGTTACATTAATTTTCTCTCGATAATTTAGGTGGGGTCCAAAACCAGCAGTTTGCTTCGATTTATTGCAATATTGAATGAATGTCCTCTATGCACACCTAGCTAATTAATTGGGAAGATGCAGTTCGTCATTAATCTGCCAGAAATATTTGGCTTCCTCACGTTTGTCTTATGCCGTCGTTGCTTGGAAGGCCAGCCATGCTTACATGTAAGGAGGAATCCTACCTATAACTCGCATCTTCCAATTTAATTAATTAAAATCAAGTGGGTCATCTAATTATGTACAGTTTAGTGTCCTCATTTTCGATTCATCAACCAACCGGACGATGCATGTGTGTTGGAGGTGGGGGTGGTGCAGGATCGAGAGAGTACTCTGGACTAGTGTTTAGACACCCATGTTGGTTCTCGATTTTTCCAGTCCAAAAAGCCGTTTTAACTGATTCGGCTACGCCACAGCACCTTTAGGACAGGTTAACGTGTGCGGGCATCCATACCTCGGTCAGGGTGTTAATAATCATGGTCAATCGGTTAACCTTTTCGTTCAACCCGTTAAGAAATGAGTTTGGGTTGAAATTTTTGACTAAATGGGTTATGATCCGCTAACTAGTTCAACTATTTAATTAAATAAACGGATTAGGGTTGAGGCTTCACAACCCGTCAACCTGCCCAACCCGTTTATTTAACCTGTTCAACCCGTATAACTCATTTAATATAATATATTATAATATATATATAATATTTATAACAAGAATTGACATTAAAG
>JAXCLR010000063.1:37939574-37949729 GCA_035584095.1 Annona squamosa | reverse complement strand
AGCCTGTTACCATGAATGGCAGAACTTATATTCATGCAGGTAAAGTTTTCGAAAACAATCAGAAAGTCATGAAGAAATTTGAACAAGAGGAGAACACTTCAGTCAACCATGCCTGAAGCATAGGAAAGAGATATCTAACTTAAAGGATTCTCTCAAATCATTTCAAGAGCAAATACAAAATTCTTGTTCATCTTTTCTCCCTCCAACCCATTTAATAATCATATAGGACCTGCTTTAATGTTAACGAAATCAGGATTGCAAACCAAAATCCAAAGCCCAACACAGGGCTGTTACATCCACTTCAAGAAGTGGTGCTTGCGCTCTGCAAATCCCTGAGATCACTCGATCGATGGAACAGAAGTTTACAACATTGTGTCTTTCATATGGTAGTTAAAGTTGGACTTTGCAAAAAAGCTGTGTTCCCTTATTTTGCAGTACGATACAGCGGATACAAATGCAATAGAGTGAACTCTTTGCAACCTGCACACACAAGCACAATAGATAGGCACCTAAGGCTTCCTTTGGCCCTACAGTTTGAGGTTTGAAACTAATTGTTTAAAAAGTTTGTGGCTTGAAAATACTGTTTTGAAGTACTTTTTAAATTTCTTTTTGGATAAACAAGCAGTGTGGCAAAATCTCAGATAAAAAATAGACTTAAAAAGTGCTGTTGGAGGAAGCAAATTGAAACTGCTGCTCCACAGAAGTAATGCACTGCTGGCTGGTCAGTCTCCCAGTTGTTGTTGAAAGACTCATTTTTTATCTCTATAAAACAGGAAACAATGCCAAAGAATATTCTAATTCATGAAAATAGTCACCATCCCAATTCCGCAAGAACACAAGGAAATAAAAAATAGACACAACATTAAAGAACTGAAATGATAGTGCATGCAAGATGGTCTGTTGAATTGAAAAGCACTGGCACAGCTGATGGACCATATCAAACATCCGATTATCTATGAAAGTTGTGTATGCTAGTGATCGAAGACATCAAAGAGTAGACCAATTACATTCATCTTAAAAGGATCTAAACATAAATCCACGTGACTTATGAGGAGGATTTGCATCAGGCTTACGCCCAACATTTGTGCTTCAGAAGTCCTAATTGAAGTTCCGAAGCAGCAAAGCTCAAACTCAGCACTAGTGATATTCAAATTGACCTGATAACATTCCAAGTAGAACATAGAAACAAACAGGACTTTAACATACACAAGTGATCTCGATTTGACATGAATAGCCAAGCTGGGCATGTCACTTCCAACTTAGAGAAACCTGTGGATAGTGCCACCAGTCTCTTACAAGCCCAGTACTGATCAGTTGAATAGGAGAGAATCTGTTAACAAGCCTGCTTTATTAACATCTGCCAATTGTATAAATGTACAGCTTCAAGAAACTAAACAAAGATTTAAAATATTCTCTAAGAACTACAACCATAAACAAATATTTAAAATGTTCTACAAGAACTACAACATTGGAGAGACTGCTTCCATTAAAATTTGTTTAAGAACTTGGTGAAGGCCAAAAAGACATTGCCAAGAGACTCCTGGGCTTCCCTGATGCCGAAGAACATGAAGCCATCGTGACAAGTGCTATTCAAGGTTTTGATCAAAGTGGGGAACAATGTGACAAAATTGTTATTCACAACAGAAACGAAGTGCCAAAGGACAACACCATCATGAAACTAATGAACAAGGTATTAAAAAATAGAAAAGCCCAAAAAAAGAGTAACTGCCAAAAAAACAGGACATACACCAAATGTAGCATTTGGAAGACTCACTTTGCGGAATCTGATCCTCGTCTGCATTCAAAAACTTGTTGGACTCAACTAGGGGTTGTTGTGGCCTCTCAGAAGACATCTCCTGCACCAAGAGGAAAAAAGTGTAAACAACCTTCAATTCAAAAACAGAGACAACAATAGCAACTGGGATATCAAGGATTGTTCTGAAAGCTACATCATCTGGGCAATGATCACGATCATCAAACAAACAGGGCTACGCAAAGTTGTTCTAGCATGTCCTCCTCAAATTAACAGCTTCAATCATTTGAATATTTATAAGTGTTCAAATTATTTTTGTCAAGGTAAGATTATTACTATTGTAATTATTATTTCCCAAGTTTACTGAAATATCCAACAAAAGAAATTGATGCCCAAACATTAAACCTAACAACCTCAAGAAACAAATTCAAAAAAACCTTCGGAAGAATTCGTAACCAAATAATTCCATATATACATCATCATTCACTTCATCCATCCATATTTAAATTCCCATGATTATCTTCAGCCATATCCAATTCAATTCCCATAAAAGCCACAAATTGGAAAACAAACAATAGAAATGGGATATCAGAAAATTGGCAATCCCAATTGTTCACCGAAAATCGTGCCTAGCCTCTACTCTCGAAATGGGAAATTGAAACAGCAATAGGAGTGCCGAAAAAGGAGCTGCTGGCGTCTGCTCACCGGAACAATTGCTCTACTAGCCGGAAATGGAGATGGCGACCTGTCGGAGAAGAAGCTGGAGATGGTGTGGCGTGCCGTTCGGTCAGATAAGGAGCTGAAGCTGGTGTGGTGCTTCTGCAATCAAAAATGGAGTTGATGGCGTACGCCGTGCAGTTCCATCGTTGATGGAGAAAAAGGTTGCTGGAGACGAAGCTGCGGTTCTGTCGTCTCAGCTGTCAGAGAAGAAGGTTGCTAGCGAAGAAGAAGCGATGGCGCTGTCGACGAGGGCTTCCAGCTGCCTCGAAAGCGAATAACTGATGAAGGCACAAGCAAGCCCGAGCCACAGACCCTGGCCGAGCCCGTTTGGGATTGGATAAAACTTCACGGGTAAAATTTTAAGAATAACGTATGATACGACAGAGCTAACGATGATGAAACAAAGAGGCAAAATTGCTTAACAATATAAAAGTTGTGAAAATTATGAGGCGAGGTGCAAAATGGAATATTTTGAAAAGTTATGATTAATATGAAATAATAGAGATATAGATGAAATAAATATGATAATTGAAGTATAGTAGGAAACAAAAATAATTGAAAATAATTGAAATATAAAAATAAAAATGACCCTTGTAACTCCAAATGGCACCTGTCCTCTACGTCTACGCGCATGTTGCGATGTCGATGCTTTCCCCAGCTGTTGCTTGAAGGGTTTGCACTACCTCAGAGGACTGCGTAAAAAAAAGGTCGATGGTTATGTGGCATTCATTGAATGGGTTGTGTACATTAGCATTAATGCGAGCAGGTGTCCTGCATCCTTTAGTTACAGCAACTGAACGTGTGGGCTGACCTCTGTCTACCCTTCCTTCTTTCAAACCTAACTTCAATATCCATCCCCGAGCCTCCATCGTCAGTTGACAAAGGTGTTCGGTTGGTCTTCACTTCAACAGGTTGTTGAAGGCGTTGTTCCTCTCCCTTTTCATCCTAGTCAATACCAACCAAGTACTGCCTTGGAGTTACCCTATTCCTCTTGTGGGATTCACCTAGTAGTGTAGTTGGTTTGAATCCAACTCGCGGGTGGCTTCCACAAGGTAATTCGGCCTTAAGTATCGTCATCTCCCTTTATGATATTGTGTATTGTGTACAATCTTGGTATGAATGGCTGACTCTACCACAAAAATAGCAAAACAATGTTCCTCCGTATCCATGAATGTAAGCCTGCACTTAGTCCACCAGATCTTTCACATAGTTGATTTGAAGACATCTCTATTGTATTCCCTCGACCAAACCAACCAGAGAACGGCCAGCTTGTTCCTTGGGTCGATTCTCCTACACTGAGGTGAATCTATAGCCAGAGTCTGAAGTTCAGCCCCCAATAATTTCAATTCCAAATTTGATGATTCCAAACACAGAGCAAAGACCCCAGAGATCTCTCCTCCTCGATGGGGAAAACGATACACGCTGCACAAACGAAATGGGTAAAACGAGCATAGGTGTTTATCGCCGGAGAGAAAGGACTCCTCATTGATTCAAATTGTTTCAAATACAATGTATTTCATTGTTTGATTCTTCTATTATTTAATTTTGAAGATTTTATACTTTAATATTTTTTCAAAATTACCATCTAAGACAATTTTATTATTTTAGTATTTATCTTAAATTGAGCATATTTCTTATTTAACATTTAAGTGTTGTTACTCATGTGTGTTTGGGGCTCCTTTCTCTTCCCCAAGGATTGGGGTAGGTTGGAACATTCCCAAATATCAAAAAAAAAAAAAAAAAGTATTCTTACTCATTGTTAAACTAATTATACAACGGTTAATGATTTTTTAAAGAACTGAAGTTATAATAGACAATGGATAATAATAATAATAATAATAATACTTTACTTATTTAATATTTAATACTTCGACCAAATGCCTCAACAGAGGCAACGACACGACGCCCCGTCCCATTTATCTATTTACATGCTTGACAAAGGAGTTCTCAACGTTCCCGGTTGTCCCACATGATATCGCTAGCTGCTCTTCTAACGTTGCCACTTGGGACAAGCCACCGCAATAAATCAATCCAATAATCTTTCGGTTTACTAGCAAAACCACTTGACTCATGGTTACACTAAATTCTGTAATATGATCTTCATCGAGCCTTACGGTCCGATAGATCATGGTTGTCCAACTAAAAGCATTTATATTTGGGAAATTTTCAACGTAATCCTTCTTGTTTTGAAATTTTTGATGGTTAATAAAAAATTTACTCTATATATTATATTTAGTATCATTTATAATATTTTGAAAACTCATTCAGTTGCCTAGTATCATTATACAGGGTCCTCATCTATAAATGTGTAAAATTAAAATAACAAAATAATCTACTGTTAAATATCAATTTTAAAGTTCTATTTTCAAAATATAAATCGTCTAAAATGTCATTTCAATGTATATAAATAATTCTATGAATTATTATTATATTCCGATATATATGTGAATCAATCTAAGTATTTTTCTCAATTTACATATAAAATATACATATTTTAAGCAAATGTTACTCGTGCAAATATTTAACTTAGATGAAATTTAGTCTTCTAACTAAATAAATAATGTTAAATACAATAAATAGATTATATTTTTTATTAAATACAAAAAAAAATTAAAATTTAAAAAGACTGCATAGGACCACATGTATGTAACCTGATTACATAGAAGCAAATACATTTATATAAATAACACTTAATAGCTTGATACGGATTTTGGACTTTTTTTTTTTTACTCACAAGGATAATACCTGCAAGCTGCAACCTCTTTTTAACATTTCTCTTACTTGCATGTCTAAAACACTATTATACTCTTTTTTCTTAATTAGAAAAATCCCCTTTCCTTGTAGCTTTTCAGAAAAGTTTCCTACCCATAAAGTCGTCCTTTTTTAAGTAAAATTTGTTGTCTTCTCTCGTTTTAATTTTACTTCAGCTTCAGTTTTTATAGTGTGCCTATCCTAACCTCCAACAAAAATCATAAAATAAAATTTTTTTGAAAAGGTTGAGCAATTAATTTTTTGATTGAGAAAAAAAAATTTTGAGCGCGTGAATGTAATTGGGAAAAAGGGATAAGATTATAGTCTATCAAAAACGATAGACGAGACATGCTCCAATAAAAATGGATGTTTAAAGATAATCCTCTTGAGATGGATGAACTGGGCATGGAATTCATTTGGATAGGGCACTCAAATATTATAGGGTGAAACGTGAGTCACATCGGATTGGATTGGTGTCTATTCAATCTTAATTTCCATTTTTTGGGGTCAGTTTCATGTCTATTCGAACGGTGTTGCCTGGTGAACTTGGGTATTCATTCACGGTTGGATTACCCATTTTAAAATAATTTTTGACACTCACAAGTGGCCCAAGCTTCTATTACTCTTTTTTGTTGGTACCTACACATTATTAACTATTACAATCATGCACACGCTCTTGTATGAAAACGCACTACCAGCGGCTCCAGCATTACTTATGTTTTTAGGTGTAAAACTTTTAAAAATAAAAGAAGTTATATGATTGATATGGATAATGATGAAAATTAAAAGAAAATAAAATAAAAATAAGAAAGCTAGTCATATGGATAAGTTTGGAGAAATGAATGAAAAAGGGAAGAAATAAATAAGACAATGAAAAGTTTTATTTGGATAAGTTTCATCATTGTCAAATAAACCAACAATTTTATTACTTTTATATATTATTTAATTTTTAATAATAAAAAATCCTCATTTTTCATATGCTGGGGGCCCTTGAAAAATGAGTTTTTTTAATTTTCAATATTTAAAAAAATATTAAACAATGTCCAAATTTTATAAATTTTCATATCTAAAAAGGACGTGCTTAGGCCCACATTCTAATGCCAAAAAATAAAAATGGGTGATGGCAACTTTTGCATTGAGCGTAAATGCAAATATTGCATTGAATCGCTGCCGCATGAACTTGGAAGATCACGGGAATCGGATTTGAGGCAACAGCTCTAAAGTGGGGCCAAAGAGAGCTGTGCTTGAAGTGGATGCCAGTAAAGCACAAGGTGGCATGCACGTGAGAAGAATGTAAGACGCTAAATTCTGTCTGTATCAAAGAGCAGCTATTTTCAGTAGAAGGATCCAAATGAGAGTTAGCAATAAGCATTTTCCAGCATTCTATCCATCAGTCAAACTTGCAGGATCATATTTCTTGCATAACCCGTCAGGGATATTGTCTAGAAATCTATCTATCCGTCATGAGGGTCCGTCTGGGAACGAGTGAAAAAAAATGGGAAAGTGGGAGTAAGAAAAATATTCAAAAAAATGTAAAATAGAATGGATAATAATTAGGACCAAAAGAGAATAAAAATCAAATAGAATTGGTACTGGGGGATGAACTTGGGCTTCATTGCGGCAGACAACACGCAGGTCCAAGATCAAAAGCATTGAAATGCAGAACGTGGGTGGTGAATCAGATCTGTAGAAGATCCTAATGGCAGACAGCATGCCAACACCCATGTTCCAAGAAGCAATGAGGAACTAATTACTGAGAAACGCACCAAGGCAAATCGTGTTGCTCTTTACAGGACAAGGGAAAACTCAAAATGCTGAGGCATAGATCTTGTCTTCATTTTTGTAAGAATTGTGGCAAGAAGTCATTGAATCCAAGAAAGACCAACTGCTAATGTCTGTATGGAACTTCACGCAAATTGGAAAATGCTGGATTCTAAAACGCTCATTGGTTTACATATCCCCTTGGTCTACATGTCTCGATGGTAAGTTTTGAGAGCTATTAATCTTCGCAGTCCAAATGATGGGCATCACGATATCGATAGAAACATAGCAAAGGCTTTAGCACCAACAGTAGCATACATCAATGTTGAGAAATATTGGAATTAGATTGTCCACAAAAATAATGTATATATAGAAATCAGACAAAACCCCCAAACGGTATAGTCTGCGATATAGTGAGTGGTAAGAACAAGATCATCTTCAAACCCCAAAAATGCAATGCATTTATAGATAACCCCCAAAAAATTTAAAAAGGGAAAAAAATTAAAAACCCTGAAATCCTTTACATACAACAGAAAAAAGGAAAGAACCTAGACCAGATTTTAATCATACCTCCCGCACACCCATGATTTTAATCATACCTCCTGCACCCCCATGCTGACACTGAAAAGAGGGGGCGGTCCTGCCAGCAAATCACAACAGCACCATTATCTTCTTTGATTTTATACCCATCACAGCCGTAGCTCAGCAGCAACCTTCTGGCCTGCAAAAGCCCATAGTAGCTCAATCCCACCCTGCCAAATCCAGCCAGTTCAAGCCGTTGTACCCACCTGTCCAGCTTCTCGTGCCTCTCCTTCCGCTCAGCCCCCTCACAGGCAATAATGTTCTTGATCTCCTCCCCCAACAGCATCTTCTCAACCTTTATCCGGTCCAATGACGTCCTTGAGACTGTCGATTCCAAGCAATCAAACAGAGAAGCATAGAAATACAGTGCTTCAAGCAATCTCTCCATGACTGTTGATCCATTATGATTGGACTCCTGCTCGGCAACCACCATGATCTTTGGGGATAGACCCCACAATGACGCCAGGAAGCTCTCCATCCTGGCAGAGAACAGGGACGATGAAGCTGAGTCAGGACTAGGGCTGTGGCCATTGATCAAATCTTTCTCGAGGAGTTCACCCAATGTGCTTTGATTCATCTGAAGGACCCTTTGCAGGTGAGCTGCACTTGGGTTCTTGGCTGATGGAGGGGTTTTACGATGATGTTCTTCTTCAGAAGCCAGCAGGGTATGCAATTGGAGGACAGAACTGATGGCCAGCGCCTCCCCGGTCTTCACGCGGAGGATCTCAAGGTCCAGGTTCTCTAGTTTGCTAACAATGGGATTGAATTGGAATGGGATGTCCAATTTCTCAGCTTCTTCAGTTAGTCTCGCTGCTGTCTGCTCCAGCACTTCTTTCTGCTCATGAATGCCAGTAATCCTGAGATGGGGCGGGCCCCCCGGCCGCTCGTTCAAAGTCTGGATCAATGCAATCCACTGGGCTGGTTCGGCTGCATTGAGATCAATGATGTGAACCATTTTCTCACCTTCCATGGCCTCGATAATCGCCTGGTTGGAGACTACAAATGTAAGCTTGAGGAAGGGGCAGAGTTCGAAGAAGAGGCGGCGAACAAGAATGGACTCCGAGACACAAGAGATCCTCGTTGAATTGAGGGCCTTGTAGAGGCCAGGCCAGGACTTCAGGATGCGGCCGGCGAGAGCCTCGGTGAAGTAGGCCGCCATGCGCTGCATGGAGTCACCATCGGGGGACGCAAGGAGGGAGATCTGCTCAAGACAGATATTAGCATTCTCGAGGCTGCCGGCGGCGACATGGTTAGCACAAGAGAGGAGGAGCTGGATCAAGCACAGCCCGCGCTCCTCTGATTTGAGCTCGCGGAGCCATGGATAAGGAGAGCCTAGACCAGGGGAGAGAGACATAAGGGAGAAAAACTGCAGGGGCGACGAGGTAACAGAGGAAGATCCATCTTCCTGTACCATCCCCGCCATCAACGATGGCTGAGATTTCTCCGTTTTGGAAGCAGAGGGACTGAAAAGGTAGAAGGAAATAGCTATTGCAAGAAGCGCCAAAACGCAGCCATGCCCAAGAATCCAAATGTCAAGACTACAAAGGAAGTTGGTGGGATTTGCACCACAAACAGGAACAAAAATAAGCAGAAAAATTCCTTACGTTTCACACCTTTGGCTGAAATTCAAACCAGAATGGACCCATCAGAAAGCATGATGCTGCCGAAGTTCTACTCGTATGAGATCGAAAATTTGCGGAAAGAGAGAAAAACCCAACACCCAAATGGCTTTCCCACGTTTTGTAATTGCACACAAAGCCAGCAGCAAACGAACTACCGCTTAAGAAAGCTAGTTCTTCTGGGAATTTTGTTGCAAATACACCATCATGTCGCGGAATACAAAAAGAAAATCTAGGAAAAGGGGCGACCAGTAAAACTCAAATTCCCTCGAACCCCAGACACAAATCAGAGGAGAAAACAGCTAACCTCTTCTTGAAGCATCCATCTCGGCTCGAATTGGCAACAAATTCTTACGGAAGGGAGAGCAAAAAAAACTCCGACTGGCTTCCAATTCCCTCGAAGCCAAGATTTCACGGAATAACCCGTCGAAAGAGCAGATTTCTGCAGAACAGCAGAGTCTGAGCTCACAAAAGCCAGGAAATGTGGAACTCCCCAAACAGTTTAACTTCCGTAACACCCCGTGAAATCCACAACTCAGAATCTTTTTTTTCACACGAACAACAACTTCGTGCGCGAATTTTACGAGAAATAAATGTGGCAGTGCCTCGTCCCACCGCAACCCAAGAAAAAACGCAAAGCCGGCAGAAACCCCAAATGGGTTTTGAACCAAATCAGCAGAGAATCAGAGCTGAATCCTTTGTCCAGGCAGACACTGACGCGAAAACCACCAATTTCTCTTTTCCCAATTCATTCACGAAAAAAGGGTAGAGAGAAAATACAGAAAAGCGGAAAAACAAAAAGACATCATTTCAGTTATCCAACTCCCAACAAAGAGACGAAATCAGCGGGAAGCAAATGAGAGAAAGAGCTGAGATTCTAAAAGAAAGGGGGAATTTTTCTCTTGTCCTCTGCGTTGTGGGTGTGGTGTGGTGGGTTTCGGAAGATTAATTTTTTATGGAGGGTGGAGG
>JAXCLR010000063.1:37916388-37937487 GCA_035584095.1 Annona squamosa | reverse complement strand
GGAGGAATTTTGGCTTCTTCCATCCATATGTGAAACTACTCTTTTAGATAATTCTCATCATTTTTAGAATCTTAATAATTAATAAAAAATTCATTTTATCTATCTATTTTAGCATTATTTATATTATCATAAAAAACATTTTATTGGCCTCATCGGCAAATGTATAAAATTAGCATAATAAATTATTTATGGTGCATTTGGGAATGACTAGAAATTATCAAACCTAAATCTTTTCACTCTTTAATAATTACCTTATTTTCAGTTCTTTTTCATATTTTCTTATACAACACTTTACTTTTCTATCATCTCTACTTAGTTATCCATACAACTAACTTATTTATTTTAACTTTATTCTCTTTACTCCTTGTTATTACTCTTTTATACCCCAATTTTTATTTTCTTTTAAACAATTTTATAAGAATTTTTTTAAAAAAGTTTTATCTATTTTCAAATACACTCGCAATACCAAATACCAATGTTTAAATAGTATTTTCAACATTTAAAGATCTAAAATATTACTAGTATATGGATAAATAATTCTATAAATTATTATTACATTCTAATATATATGTTTATGAATTTAATTATTTTTCCTAATTCACACACAAATATGTCTATTTTTTAAACAAATGTGATCTACGCGCATACTTGGTTTGGATGAATCTTGTTTTTCTAGCTAAATAAGTAATATTAAATATAATGAATATACTGAATTTTGCATCAATCATCAATATAGTAAAATTTGATAGATTACATGCAACCGCTGGTATGTTATCAAGTTAGCTATGCATAGAAATGGAGCCCTTAGTTAACCGTGGACAAATTCTAAATACATCCACAAGTTTTGCTCTTAATTTCAAATATATATACAATAATTCAATAATTTTAAATATATCCACATAATTTACTTAAAATCTCATTGACACTCGTACTCCTCCGTCAATAACGAATATGCCCAAATATGAATTATGATTTTATAGGCAAAAATTCTATATGAAATATGATTGCGTAGCTGGAAAAGTATGATTTTTTAGTAGTATTAAAATTTTACTTTGATGTAAATAGATGTCATCTGTCAATGAAATAGTTAACTTTATTTAAGGTAGGTGACAACAAATGTCCTAATTAGGCGTTTTTTATTAGTATTTGTACAAAATGATATTAGATATTCCAAATCAAGCACATTCATAGCACTCAAATTATGAAAAGACACTTATGCAAAGACCCCTGTACACAGGGAAATCTGGTAAAATCCACACACAAGTGGAACACAATATTTACCTGCATCCACCCGCAGGATCTGAAGACAAGTTTTGTCCGTTGTGGGCAACCTTCCTTACCACGACGCCAAAGTTTACTGACGTCTTCAGCCCTTCTGAACCCAGACAGATGCATGCGCAGATGGGCAACGCGTACGGGTGCACGGGAACGTTGTGTTTGGCAGTTGGAAAATTTTTTTTTTTTTTTTATAGAAGAATTACTTTATCCCGACGTCTTATCCTATTGAAAAAGGTTCGAAGGAGAGTAATCCAGGTAAATCACTTTCAAAAAATTGTCTATACACAGTTTTCTTAAAACTACTTGGTAGGATTCTCCCACCAAAGTAGCTGATGTACATTAGAAGAAGAAAAGCAGTGTGGCTGAGCTAGCTAGCTAGCTACTCATCTCTAGCTAGCTGATGAGTACGAATATCGTCTGCATATGCAGGTTGCATGCACGGCCCGTGAAGATGGTGCCCGACTACCCGGGCCACTGATTTCGGCTTCGCAAAGTCCAAACTGGAGCTGTGGCCGTGTCTGTCTGCGTAATTAAAATGGCCAGCTCGTTGCTGGACGATGAGATGCATTTATTTGCCGGTCCCTTGGGATTTTTGGAAGCAAACGAAGGTCGGCATGCAACGTCGCAAAGGGTCCTGATGCATTCGACTTTCATTTTTGTAGTCTTACCATGAACTTCGTGGTCCAACTTCCTTGTTCAATAAGATTGGAACTCGAATTGAAAACCTCTCTTGGTTTGGAATTCCCTTATGATTAGTTAAAATTTAATGTGCCCATGGGTCCCACAAAGTTCTCGGAATAGCCTTTCCATGTGACCTCGTGATGGGTCATGTTGACGATGGAATCAAATTAAGGTATGGGTGGGCCATATTTCCATTAATTTGAAATAGCTTTTCATTGATCATGCGAGTATCCAGATATTACAATAATATACAAATTTGTATAGGACGAATCTTTTACGAGTTACAATCCATTGGAACGGCTTCATGAATTCAAATTCATGAAAACTCTCCGTTTGAGACCCAAATGATTACATAAAATCCATCATGTTCATTATTTAATTAGGAAATCATTTTTTAGGAATTAAGGATGTGTATCAACCTCACCGCTGGGGCCCTGGTGGTAACGCTGGGGGATTTTTGCTAGTGACCAACGTTCGACTCTCACCTGATGTGTGGGTGGTTTTTCAATTTTTCCTTTGGTGTAGGGTGTCTATAAAACAAATTTCCTCTATGATGTGAGAGTTGTCAATGTGCTTTATTATAACATTAGTTGTTATAATGTATAAATCTCAATTAAAAAAAAGATGTATATCAACCTCTGCTAATAAAATTATAAAATTAGGGTTCTGATTTGAAAGCTACTAATTCAACATCCGAACTATTTAAAATATTATTCTTATGCCAAATGTGATTTTTAAAGTTATTATAACATTCCAATATAATTATGAATGAATATACAATGAGATTTTTTGGAAGATATTAAAACAATTCAATAATGGAACATTCTAGAAGTCAATACAACGGAGTAATAAGATTTCTTCAATAAATTAAAAGCTATAAGTTCATGTACGAAAATTTGATTAATTAGAGGTGGTTAATTGATCAGATTTGATGATTATTTAGACAGCATAAAATCTATGTTTTGAGATATCACTAGTCAGATGAGTAGTTTTATAGAAGAGTGTGGAACAATATTAGATATGTTTGGCTACACTAAAAACTCTTTAGACTAAAATTTTTTACTCTTCATAACTATCATATTTTTTAATTATTTTCTCATATCTTATATAATTATTTTACTTTTCAATCTTTTTTACATAACAACTACCCTTATAAGTAATATGTTTATTTTAATTTTATTATCTTTATTCTTCATTGTTGCCCTTATCATATTATATTATTTTTTTCAATTTTAAAATTTTTCATCTAGAAGTCTTATCTTTTTTCAAATATACCTATTATATAATTTACATTATTAAAAAAACATTATATGGTTAATTTTACCATGAAAGCTAAATTCGCTAGCTATCATGAAGCATTTTCACATGATTGTAATTGAGAAAATTTATCTCAAATTTTTAAAATATGCATTCGATTTATAAACCTTTGAGAATTCACTTTAACAATCATCAATAATTTCTTTTTCTAGTTATAAAAGAAATACTATTCCAAACAAACACATCCATTTTAAGCACATGGCAATACAAGAAAAGATCAACAATCATCTCACATTAACTATTTTTGTTATTTTTGCTGACTTGATTATTGATCTTAGAACTCTAAGACTTTGAGGCTAAGATTCTTCAAGGACATGTAAAAAAAAAGTAAATCTTATTGCATGAGATAATCGATCATATTATTACTACTTTTGAAATCTTATGATTTGTATAGTTATATTTTATTTTTTTATTTATTGTTTACATATTAGGTGTTATTAAAAGAAACAAGAAGACTTGTCTTTATGACTTAAAGTAGGATAACGTTGACACTATTGATAGAATTTAGTTAACTAAGGGTGTGTTTAGAATGTAATAAAATTTTTAGAAGAAAAGTGTTTAGTGTAAAAGTATTTGAATTTGGATAAAATGATGTGATATGATAGAGATGATGATGAAGAATAAAATTTATTGATATTATAAAAGTTATTTCCAAATATGATCACTATTTAAATCCATATCTACAAATAGATATAACTATACATTTTTATAAAGGTGGCGTGGATGATCACATATTATATAGCTAAATTCTAAATATAAACATACCTTTGATTTTTGATAAATAACATGGTCATGGATGGTAACTCCAATTATCTATTTCTAATAGGTTAGTTGTTTGAAACTTGTGTTTTCCATTTCGGGAATTAAATATTTGTGTTCCAGTTTTTAGGGTATTTACAATTTGTTCTCTCATATGTGGTGATATTTGTAAGATGCTCTTACAAAAGTGAGAATTGTGAATGTATCTAATTTGTAATATTAGATATCACAATGTATATAACGCAAATAAAATAACATGGTCATTTTTTTAAATAGAAAAATTGTCCTTACCATTTATTTTTAAAATGATTGTACGTTCACATTGACACGGTTGAATCTGCTTTTACTTTATGTTTTTTTTATCCTTTCTATGAATTTTTTTCAGAACATCTAATTAGAGAAATTTTTATTTTTACCAGGGATAACATTATAAATTGGCATCATTTTTAATATCAATTTTAACAGCGATGCTATAATTGAAATTAAGAATAAAATATGTAGTCATCTACGTCATTTCTATACATGCGCGATCCTATTCATAACTACGAGTATAAGTTGTAGTTATATTTGGAATTAACCGGTATTATAATACATAGAAATACATGCGCCATATATTACATGTAATCATCATAATCTGTACGAATAAATTTTCTTAATTTAAGTATGATGATAGAATTAGATTATAATTTTTATTACATTACATTACAACTTGGCAAAAATGTTTTTAAAATTGAGTGCGAGAGCCTGGATTAAGTTTTAAAATTCGAGCACAGGTGTGACATGTTGTCGAATATTTTTACAAGGTAGTAAGTCGTCGACGCTTTATAAAATCAAACAGAAAACGCATGCGTGGCCGGCGTCCAGAAGGAGCTGCCTCTGCCTCTGCCTCTGCCTCTGCCAATGCGTGGACGTAAGAAAGAATGGTTCGATGCCCCCATTCTTTTGGAACGCGGAAACGAGTCATCATCCGTAACACGTGTGACACTTCTCCTTAATCCTTATCTCATGCTCTGTGGATTTCGAGTCATTCACCTCCCATGCCCATCTGCAGATGCTTCGCGTCATTCCGCCTCTTAAAATCTAGAACGAGGGAGATTATGCATCCAATTAACCGTCGGTTCTGTAGTCGAGGAAATGAACGGCTGACATCCAAAGCCAACAACCCCGCTGACGAGCAAATGAATGGCTTTCGATGGGCAGCGGGTTGTGCGCTTCTGCTTCCGTTTCGCTCGGATCCAGGATTTTTTTTTTTTTTTTTTTTAAATAATAATAATAAGCAGAACTGCAGAAGTAGAGGTAAAAACTCGGGCACTAACAACGTCGTCTCGGTTTTTATTAGTCCGGGTAACTGGAAATAAGATAACCCGGGCTCATGTAATTTTCGTTTTTCATAGAAACATCGGCTTAAGTATATTCAATTCATGTAATAAATTTTATAATTTTAAGATATGTGCATATATTTTTCCATTTTCAAAAATCAGTAGTTTTCAGGGTATTTAAGTCATTTCATCTTAAAATTTGTTGATTTTTGAAATTCAAAAAATATATAAATTTTAATATGTGAATTAAATACACTTATTAGCTAATATTTCCTAGCTCTAACCCTTCTTACTCTCTTTTTTCATATATACATGAAATTATAATTTAACTTTTGATATTGATTTTATTTTTAAAAATTCAAACGTCTATTTTTCATCAAATTTCCTCCGTTGCAAAAACTTCCACAACAAAAACCTTTTTTTCCCCTAAAACGTTTGTCTGGGGTCATGCATAAATCACAATGAGGACGCATATATGTTATTTTGAGATGCAAACAAACTAGCTAGAGCCTAGCAAGTCATCGACATTGCATTTCCTTGGAAATTTTCGAAAATTTTGGAGCAAACGATCGACCATCTTCACTCTCCAGGAAAAGAGAAAGCAAACGCTTTAAACGTGCAACTTCGTATTCTGTGGAAGCTTTTTTTTTTTTTTTTTTGATGAAATCTATGGAAGCTATTGATCATTGGCAATACAACTGTGACTTGAAGATGGGGGCCGTCGTAATTTCTCATGTTCTTCTTTGGAACCTGTCGGTCGATCGATGTACCATGAGGGATGGCATGGTTGATTCAGTTATCTATTTCGAGTGGATTGTTTTCGGCCTAAGATCTTGCTGGGCCATACATCATCTAATTGCACACGGGACTCACATTTCAGCTTTCCAGATCATTAATACGGCAGGCTGCTGAGAATAAGTAGTTTGCCTCCCACTTGGATGAACAATTGATTTACCGGAGTATTTAAGAGTGACTAGGATGGTAGGTCCAAAGTTCAAAGTTCAAAGTTGAATATAAATACTTGTCTTTATCATCTTTCTCTTAGAGTTGTTGTCCTCTTTTAGTTACCTAATCATATAAGAAAGTGACACAAAAAAAAAAAAAGTGGTCTGTGACAATGTTGGACAGTTAGGTTGTGTTTCCTTGATTTTGTTTGGTAATAGTAACTCTTAGTTAATTTGATTGATTTTAAATTTTATTATATAAATAATTGTTTTATCTTTTAATATTGTTGTAAAATTTTACTTTCAATATATAGATATTGTTATAGTTAAATTTTCATTGTTCAATGTCAATATTTTTTTTTTTTGATACTGACTTAGTGTTAATATTTGAACCAACGACATTGCACTGATTCTACATTTATGCTAATCATGTATATGTTTATAAACTATCAGCATATTTTTCTGGTTATTAGGTGTCGTATACTTATTCAGCACTTCTTCTTATCGTGTTTATTTTATATATTAGTACCCTAAATTAGCTTACTTTTAATTTATTCATAAGCCACTAGCCCGATAAGATAAGTGGATTATAAACATATTAGGATTGAGAAACATATATAATGAGTAAAATTAGAGTTAAGCTTCATATTACCCAACTCGATTGGTTTGCAACCTTAAGAGTGGGACTCATAATTATTAATTTTGATATTCACATTTCCCGCTCTTGGGTGGGCTAAAAATGAGGAAGTAATGTGGTAATGGTACCATTAAAGTCTCCTCCGATACTTAGTCCCATTTTGGCATACTTTGATGATTAAAGTAAATCTAATTCATTTATTTTATTTAAAATTATTTGTTTTACCATTATATACAGAACGTTTCAACCTAAGTCACTTTTTCACTTTTATCAAGTGAGGCCCACAAAAACATTTGATTTAGATGAAACTCGTTTCATAACTAAATAAATAATTTTAAATTACATTAGCAGATTTGCTTTTAAGAGAAATGATTTTGTTAGTCCGAGCTAAGCAAATGTCCCGCTTAGCCCACCTAAAAAACTCATTTACAATAATTTTTTATTTTTTTATACACTTATTTATCCAAGTGTATTTAACATAAAATCAAGTTTTACAATTTTCGGATATGTGTATATATATTTTTTTAGATTTTTAAAGATAAGGATATTTTAAATACATATATACACATAGATGTTTAAAAATCTCAAAAAAATATATAAACATATCCAAAAATGGCAAAACTTAATTTATATATTAAATACATTCAGATAAACAAGTGTATAACGAAAAAGCAAAAAAAAAATTATTATAAATGAATTTTTTGAAGTGGGCTAAGCGGGACTTTTTTTAGCTTGAGCTAATAAAATCACTCCTTTGGTTGTAATTAGCAACCCCACAATCTTCTATAGTGCCCTTCAAATATTATCTGAATCAAAAGTTCATATTTATCACAAAACTAAGAGGCTATTTTGGCCTGCTTATTTTTCATAAAAGTGCAGTGTACCATCGGAACAAACATACCCTAAAGTGCTAAGATTGTGTTTATGGTCTATTTCTTTTCCTTTTCTTTTTTCTTTTTTTTTTTTTAATCATCTCACCCACCTTGGATGACTAGATAACCGACAGAGGATAACTCCATCATATGGATAATTGTTTCCTGTTTGAAGTTGAGTAAACACGCTGACCTCATTTACCTTTCTAAGTTGTCCTTGGTCAATTGCATGTCGTCCAAGAAGGTAATACAATAAAAAAAAAAAAAGGGGTCAAAATGATACCAAAAATAGTAAAATGGACATCATGTACTTTACCTCGACCTAGGTAGGAGTGGGACCCATGATTATTAATTTTGATACAAGTTACAACACATGATCCATGGCTTCATTTCCTCCATTCACATTTTCAGCTCATGGGTGGCCCTAAACATTTATTGTTCCTGGCGAGGCCAAGTATTGTGCAAGATCTACAACTTACGTGGCTGAGAAAATGACGTTGCCAAGCAGATAAGAAAGAGTGATGCAATGCAGACGACAGCAATGCGAGTGCAGCCAGCAGCAGTTTGTGTTTGTGGGAGATGTGATCGATGCAAGCGGCAAGCCACGGTTCTACCAATGCGTGCGGGAAACTATCGAGGTGGTCTTTGTATTTTTTCCCTGCTACTGCTGCTGCTGCTGCTGCTGCTGCTAAAAATCTTCGTTTTTTTCCTACCGTTAAGGTTGAAGTGAAATCCAAAAGAAACCAATGAAGAAACGGCGGACAAAAGCATGGGGAAGCTGGCAAGCAGGGACAAATGGGTGTAGTGCAAATCTTCAGCCAGGTTTCGAGGCTCTTGTGAACAGCCGTCTTGGAATTTGGATGGGGACAAAGACAAACACTGATCAACGGTGGTGCCGTCCGGGACCATCCACATCACTGTCGCGACCACCGACAGTTTGGATTCTTTTTCATTCGAGTGAGAAAAGCGGATCACATGGAGACAATATGGCTACATGTTTTTATCTTTTCAAACAAAATGTTTCTTGGGTTTTTGTGTTTGTTGGATTCTTTGTACAGTTGGAAACTCGGAATTGGAATACCAAGGTTACAAGCAGTAATCAAGCATTAGAAACAAGTGAGCAGACCATCAGAGCGTCCGTCCAAGAGGGGTTTGGATTTGATGACCCTTCCCTTTGAAGAACAATGAGACAGATCATCAACCATGGCAATCATCAGGACAGAAATGAGCACCTGGCACCTTGGCACATGAGAGACATGCCTTGAAAACCAGCAATTGCGCTAAAGAAAATGATGTTATGAATGTGTCCAATTCAAGATCATATTGTTCTTAAGGTTGTGTTTGGGAAGTGATAAAGTACTTGGAATAGAAGTTTTTGAAATTAGAAAAAATGCTATGATACAATTGGAGTACTGATAAAAAATAAATATAATAAAGTTTAAATAGATACGTTAATTGTATCAATAGTTATATTGAAATGATTAAAATTTAAGGTAGTTTATATAAGAATATGTAAGGAAATAATTAAAAAATAAGGTAATTGTGGAAAGTGGAAAGTTTTAAATTAAAAAGTTTTAGAGTCAAACAAACATAAACGGATTTGATTACAGCCGAATTACAGCATTCTCAACTTAACGAAGACATGTCATTATGGTGATGGCATGCTAGCGTACTAGCAGCCAGCTACTGAATTCCATACCTCAACATTCAAAAGGTTGCCGTGGCAGTTAAAAGAGTAGAGATGTACCGTACTTACATGAAAGTCTCCTCATATTCAGTCACAGTGATTAGCGTACCCGAGACTCCATTTTCTCCTAGTTCTGGTGGCAGATGAAGGAACTGTTGGACTCATTTGCGACTGCTTAGGAGCAGTGCATAACACCAATATAATGGGCCTTGATGTTTTCACTGCCCCATTGATGAGGTCTGAAGGTGCAGTTGTGATTCTCTTTATAGATGCAGACATACGTCCTCTCCCACTTACTAGCTTCTCCAGAATTACTCTTTCAGTAGAGAAATCCTCATCTCTGAAGATTTTTGCAGCCATCAGGATCTTGTGGGTCCTCAAATCAGTGCTCCTCGCCTCGAGGATCAAGCTGTGCCTTTCTATGCCTTTGATTGATCGAGTTGCTACTGTAATGAGCTTCCTGGATTCCAAAACTAAAGCTTAGGTAGATCGGCCTTTCCACCCTCAGCTTCAGTAACCTAAGTAAAAGACACACCAGGAGTCCAATAAAATAAGGCAAGAAAATGGGAACTGTGCCTGGCAGATTAAACACAAATGAGCAATCCCCATTCTTGTCATCAACATTGTATGCACAGCATTAAAAAAAGGAAATGGACATGAGTCTTTTTTAGATTTTTAAGTCCTGGCCATATTAAATTTCTAAGCCTTTACCGTCATTGTTCTATGGACTAAGTGCACAAAGTTACATTGGATGGATTGGAGCTGGTTTGGAGGCACACATGCCGAACTGCAATTTGCAAATACTGGATTGCAGTATTATCATCACAAACATGCACCACTGCAAAATTCAGACTGGTCCAGAATTTAGGAATGTGTGGGAAAGGAGTGGGTAGTTAATGTTTGTAAACCAAGGCATGCATGATGACCAAACAAACAAGGGAAAAAAAAAAAAAAATGCTGCGCCACCATATCTTGAGGACGACTAAGCTTTTGCCCAGGCATCTACACAGTTTCACTTTCACTTTCACAGGACGGTCTCCCTCAAATTGACAAGTGCCCATAAGTGAGGACTTCAGCAGCACAATCAGAGACTTCAGAGTCAAGCCCTTACCGAAATGCACAAATTTGTTGTTTCACTCTACCAGGGTGAATAAAATATTAGTTGCAAAAAAATTGTTAAAGAAGGCTTGAACTGTCTTGAATCGTCCAAATAAGATTAACGTGGAGTGCAGAATCCTACTAGAAAAAATCCTTTTCTGTGTAGATGCTTCATATCCAGTATGTATGCGGCCAATTCATGTCCACTAGGTAAGCATTACCCTAATAAAAAATATTAAACAAATAAAGAAAGAAACAGGCAAAACGTATGAAAACATGAGATGAGGCACAAACATGGACAGCAAATATGAATAGAAATAGCTTCAAGCAACATCACTGAACCAACTTACTTCGTCTTTTCTATGGCTTCCTTTGTTATTCTTTCCATGGATGCCATTTGCTCCTGCATTTTTTTTGATGATATCCTGCTTGGAATCTGCAGGTGGATTCTTGCATGTTGGTATTTTATCCCTCTTTTGTATAAGTGCTTCCCTCTCAATATTCCTGATCACATTTACAGCACTTTTCTGTTGCACTGTAGCTCTCTTAACTGCCAGAACACTCTTCAACATTGACTTTTCTCCAGTCGTCATTCTTCTTGACCTTCTTTCAGCCCTGGCACGTATACTATAGTACTTGGAAATGCCCTCATATACCCGTCTCCGGTATTCCTTACATTACAAAACAAGGAAAAGTATATCAACACAACAAAATAGGAGTTAGGCAGAACCAGCATGCTTTTGAAAAATTAGGATGAAGACAAATAAGAAAAGCATACAATAAGTAAACAACAGAAATCTTAATAAGGTTCAAAAGTAATTTCCCTTACAGGATCCTCCCATTTGGCAGAAATGGCCTCTGAAATCCTCTCACATTGTTCAAGGGGTTTTGGTGCACTGTTGCTTCCTTCTGTTCTTTGAGTTGATTTTCTCCTCTCAATGCTTTCCAGCCATTCGTTTTCCAATTTCTTGTCCAAGATCTCATATGAATCCCACTGTAGTTCATCTTCACCAGTGTATCCTTTCCTGGATGCTTCTGCAATCATGTTTAGCCACTCCAAAAGGCATTTCTCCTGGGCTGCCAACCACCTTCGCTGCCTTTCCCAATGCAGATGCATGCCCATGCTAATTTTTTGCCTTGTCTCTTCACTTTGTCCAAGATAAATGAATTAAACCATGAAAAGTGTTACCAAGTGATAGGATATATAGCAACCAATTAGAGAAATGTGCACATAAAAACCTAAAGAATATGATGAAGAATGTATCAAGAGAATAAAAATATAGAATTCCCATGTGGCACCAAGACACAAGATCACACAATCCACCTTTGAGTACGACCAAAGTTTCTGATTTTATTTTTGACCTGCATAGTAAACCCAGTGTCAGAGAACAAACTTTTTGTTGATTGCCAGAAGATGCATCTCTAGTCTAATGCAGGTTTATATCTATTCTGAGATATAGAAATTGGATAAGCCTGTAGGTCAGCATCAACAGTAGAAAATAGAGGCTATAGAACTGCCAGATTTGTATGGTTAGTGGCATTGAATGACACAAGTTGTCATATAAAGTATGGATGTTTGCCCATCCAAGTACCTAGACATTGAACAAAACATTACTTAAAGTGCAGCTGCAGGCATTTCCAAACACTGTCTGGGGATAAGCATAAACAATACATCATAAATGAGTATAGAATCTGCAGGAAATTGCTCTAGAGTCACTGGAGCATCAGAATCTCTCAGTTACACAAAAAGTGCCCAATTGGGGACTCCATGAGTTGTTGAAAGTGTATCCTTTGAACCATTTGAAATAGAAGATTCATGATTCATCCCACTAAAGACAGGCTGTGATTAGCAAAGCTTAAACAACGTATCAACAATTCAACAGGTTTACTTGCATAGTTAAAACCATCCCCTAAAACAACATTATACTGAAGACCAATAAACCATGAACTGGTTCAAATGGACAGTGTAGATGGCTGTTTGAACCATCTACAAACCAACATGCAACTAAGGAACTATAGTGGACCACACAAATGAGCACACAGTTATACGTAACAGAGACAAGAAGAGTCCACAATCTTTTCTGTAGATGTGAGCAACTTGTCTTTAGAAAATGATTGTCCTCAATATGCTCTTACATGTATGACATTTTTTCAAACATGTACATGTAAATGTAAATTATTCTTAACAATAAAAAAATATAAATTATTCTTGCACAGCATCACCTTGGGGTCCTGCATTGCTAGCTTGGTCCGTTCTCGTATCCGTTGAATAGTTTCTGCATAAACAATACTTGCAAATGAGAGTAAATAAATTTATTAAATCGACTGGAAGAAACTTAAATTCACTGCACGTTTTTACCTGCACTATACTTTTTGCCTTTATTCCAAGGAACATTCCCCTTATTTGCTTTTGATATCTTCGCTCGCCTTAGCCTCTCCTGCTGGCTGATTTCATGGGTCTCATTACCATGAGATTGTAGACTATCTAGTTCCAAACTAGTGTTAGATTCCAGATCACAATCTGTTTTCGGTCCCCCTTCACTTTGAAATTTTGGTTCCAAAGTCACCATTGCCTTGATAAATGGAGTATTTCGTGCATTTAGACATCCTACATTGACACTATATTTTCTTGGCATTTGTGTATATAAATACCCGGCGGAGGACAACCTTTTCTCTTTATCATTATAATGCACGTCAGAAATGGACCAGAACCTTGATGTATAAAGATGTTTCTGGGTAAAAGATGGAAGCAAAATATTATCTGCCAAAAATAGTAATGAAAAAGCCATAGTTAGAGGGAGCATAGGATGACTCATAACAGAACACATGTAACAAAATGTTTACGTATAATCCAGCTTCCACATGCTAATGAATGGCCTAAAATTAGCAAGCATGAGCACAATGATAATTGTGCAGCAGCCTCTTCTTAAAACCTTTCCAATGGGATTCTAAGATATAGATGAACTATGAAGATTTCCACAAAAGCTAAATGACAGAAAAAGGATTGTTGCTGACCAGCGAACAATCCATAATATTTATTAAAAAATCAACTTTTTGAACTCATCTACAAGCAATAGAACTGGACCAGTTGTTGTGATATATGGACATACTAATTTGATATGTGCCATTTGACATTTTCGTATCTGAGAACCAACAAATTCGACCTCGCATTGTTCACAAAAGTTTGTCTTTCTTTTTTTATCGCTTGATCACATAAGACAAAAGCTAAATGATAGAAAAAGGATCGTTGCTGATTGATTATGAGATTAAGGGAAAGCTCCAAACTTTTTTTTTTTTTTTCCTCCAAAACCAAAACTGTTAGAATGGCACCATTTGCGTGCTGAAGCCTGTGACTTTCTTGAATTGCTACCATATCGCAAGAAATATATCCTATTAGCCTTTCTACCTAAAATAGGTAAAGCATCAGACTTTCCATAGTCAGATTGCTTTACCAATTCTTTAGTATGACATTATGTTCAACTTGGAAACTACTTCACTTAAGAATTCTAGACTCAGGAATGGGAAGCAAATGTCATAGATAAAGCAGCCTCAGTCAAATTGCTCCTATGCAGCAATCAAAATTCTCCCACGTAGCAGTTAATGAGTCAACAAATTGATCACTTGAAATGGCAAAGTTCAATCCGAACACTTCCTGTAGAAGGATTTGTCTACAGACTTTGACCAATGATGATGGCAGAAACACCAATCAAATGAATCAGAAACATCAACTGCACGAGATAAATGTACAAAACTTACACTACCTATTCCCATGACTCCCATAACTTCCAGCCACTATGGCAGCAACTCTTACTATTATGCAAAGGCTCACCCTCATCTGTCATACAAGGATGCATATCCAAATTTATGGACTTAAGTAAAGGTTTGTAAAACAGCACATTTGGTAACTTCTTACTTTACTCCTTTCATTCAGCAACAGAAGTTATGCCCTTGATATCCTTTTAACAGTTCTGATTTTGTAGGATGGAGTTTGGAACTTTTTCTTGATATAGCTCTCAACCAACAACAAGAATCATGCAGCTAACAAGTATGCTTGCATCAATTTATGAATGATAAGCACACAAAGTATCGGCATCAAATTTAGGCACAACCAAATCACTGAAGAATCATACGAGCAGAAAACTTAATCAAGTTAGATAACTTAACAATCACGTAGCAAGAAAGCAGCCAAAGCTTTGAGTAACGATCGTTCAATGATAGAGGATCACCAAATGGACCGATACAACCAACCAAAGGGAACTCCCCTTCCAAAGCTAGCTGTAGAAGGGAGGAACGACGCTATGAGCAATGTGGGGAATACACACAAAGTGGCGGAGGTAGGGGAACATCGTGCCAAAATAAACTATAATTTGAAGTTTCATGGGGAATTTTTTTCAAAAATTCGGGGGGCCAATTGCCTCCCTCTGCTCCATGTAGCTCCTCGCCTAGGCACAAACTACCCCCAAATGACAAATGCGAGAGCATGAATAGTGTGAGTATCCATTTTCTCACTTCGGCCAGAGTGTGTGAACTTCCACATTGCTCGTATAAGGATACTATTCCACACAGGTTCAACACCACAGACACACTATATATGGAGAGAATTGTTGGGTTATCCCTGAAAACGGGTCCTTCTCGACTAGAAATTAACCTAAACATACTCTGTATGCACATCGCAGAGAGAGGGAGATGGAGAGCACCTAGGGTTTGAAGTTGGTGTGTTTGTAGGCAAGGAACCATGGTTAGAGTTCCGTCTGCTTATGCGTGCAAAAACCCTACAAAGATACGAAGAATCTGAATGTGTCAACAATGGCTGCGGCAAAATGCTTCTCTCTCTTTCCCAAACGCTTCTCCACTCCTCTCGTAAGCCTCAAAACAAGCACACAGACAGGCAGCATAGAGCGGGGAAAAGGACGACTGCGATGCGAATCCAACGAGGAAGTGCAGGCCACCGGATCATCCGATTATATGAATCGAAATAAATTGGATGAGCGTGTACCTCGAAATAAGAAGTTTTGCTAGAAATATGGAGGATTCCTTCTATATCCACGGGCATTTCACAAATTTCTGTTACACTGGTAATATTTCGTTCGAAATTATTAACACAGTCATTATCTACTATATTTGGAAAGACAATTTTGCTCCCCTAAAATTTTTTAATCAAGATAATTCAATCTTAACCTGACTCTTGAATTATTTAATACTACGTAGTGATGATTTATTATTTTTAATTAATTTATATTATTATGATTGAATTATCTCAATTAGAAAATTTTAAATAGATAAAAAAATTTTACAACGGAATAAATAACAGTTGTGTTGATAGTACAGGCGTATATAGAATTTCAGATAAAATATTGTTGGTAAAAGAAGAATTTATAAATAGTGCGAGTATTTAAGGAATTATGGGCAAATGTTATACACACCGGAGAAATTTTCAATTAAAAATAAGAACAATAATGTTGGAAATGAAAAAATAAATTAATTATCAATTAAAATGGAAATGTTATATTGATGGTGTGTTTGTTGAACTTAAAATTTTTTCTGCCATAACTTTTTATTCTTCACAACTATTTTATTTTTAAATTATTTTTACATATATTCTCGTATAACTATTTTATTTTTTAATCATTTTTATACAATTACTTATATAACTAACGTATCTGCTTTAATTTTATTCTCTTTCTTTATATCATTAACTTTATCATATTACATTAATTTTTTCTGTATGAAAAATTTTTATACCAAAAATTTTTCATTCAAAAGTTTTATCACTTACTAAATACACCAAAAAAGAGTCCATGCACCACGTAGAGTGGATGAGAATGAGATGAATATATGAGATAAAAATGTTATTGGATATTGAAAATGAGAAAATATATATTGTAATTGAGAAAAGTTGTATTAAAAATGAAAAAGTTAGGAATGCAACCTTGATAAAGTAACTTAAAATGGGTAAAATACATTTTATTTTTCTACCCATAGTAAGGTAGGTGTCAAACAAAAAATAATCTGCTAATTTAAAGTAAGATAGGTTTCAAAGTCCGAATATTCAAAACCAACTAATTAATAATATATATTTCATATATCTTTTATATGATTTATGATATATTTAAAATATAAAATATGTCTATTATAAATTCAAAAAAACTTGCTCAATTTACCTATCATTTAGTACATTTAATCAATGTATTTTAAAATTATATTATCATTATATTGATTATAGGTATTAAGTAAAATTATATTATTCAAATATAGTATAAAAAGCCATTTTAAATAACCCATTTAGAATCAACCAAACCAATCTTCAAAATTAGGACAGAGTAGAGCCCAAAACCGAGCTAATCAAAAAATAAGATAGAATAATAATTTTAGAAAATATGATAAAATTAGAATCTATTTCAAACCAAACTTATGGACCAAGTCGCATGGTAAAAAAAATGAAATTATTCTTCGTGAATGAACAAATTTTTTGGGAAATGTAATATTTCACCAATCTCACTTCCCATTAAAATCAAAAATCTCATTTCCTTCACGTCCAATTCCATCCACTTATAATCCTAAACATGCATGCACATAAACTCACACTTCATGCTATCTACCGAAATCAAGAATGGTCGCAGTTAGCAGTATTACCGAAATTCATTAGCAGTTATTTATCTAAGTATATTTAGCATATAAATCAAGTTTTACTATTTTTGCACATATGTATATATTTCTAAATATTTTTAAATATTTATGTGTATATATGTATTGAAAATACTTATATCTTTAAAAATTTTAAATATATATATACATATATTTAAAAATAGTAAAACTTGATTTATATGTGAAATACACCTAGATAAACAAATATATAAAGAAAAAATATTATAAATGAGTTTTTTGAGGAGGATTAAGCGAGACACTTGTCTAACAGTATCACTTTTCTATTTTACATATGATTATAAACATTTGAAAGCAGGTGTGGGTAAGAAAAATTTTAATAAAAATGATTTCTTATACCATAATAAAATTAATGATTTTAGATAAAACGAGTGAATTGTTAATTACCAAAGTGGGCCAAAATGATAGCGACGAGGAACACTTTAGTACTGTTGTCGGCGTCATTTTGAAGTACTGCGGCACTGCCTTTCAAAAAAAAAAAAGTATCTACTTTTTTGAAAAATCATAAAATTTTACATAAATACTTAATATCAGCAGATCACAGGATGGAACAAAATGCCTATTTATTATTACAGAAGAAAGCTCCGGACCGATTTCCTTTTCACTATCGTTGAAAGTTGGCAATACGGGCCACCAGCACGTGAGATGCATGACATGGCAATCATGCCCATTACATGATGATGCTAACCAAATAGCAGCTGTTTCCCTTCAATTTTTTGAAAAGTCATCTATTTTTCATGGTCAATTTCACCGTCACATTTGCTTAAAAAAATTATATTTACACGTAAATTATGAAAATTATTTAAATATATTCACATATCATGATATGAATTAGAATATGATAATATTTTATGAAATCATTTATACAAATAATATCAATGCTTTTGACAGTTTTTTATTATTTTTACCTTGAAATCATACCTTACAAGATCTCTTTTTTATTACAACATAATCAATCATCTCAACTAATTTATGTAGATTTTTGCTCAATATATAAATAATACTCATACGGATAATGGCAGGAAGCAACATTTCTGTATGGAAGACAATAGCACCCTCTAAAGTCGAATGTGAGAGTTCTGATGCCGAGCTCTAACTGCGTTATGCGTTTGGACTTTGTTTCAGATTTTGAAAATAAAACTTCGAATTTGACATATAAATCTTCTATTGCATTCAAATTACAACTTTTAAATGTGGTTATGTACATTTTTTTATTTAGATGAAACTTAATCTCTTAACTATATAAGATTCTTTATAAAAAATACTATACAAGATTCTAAATGCGATAGATGGATTTCATATATGAGAAAAGCAAGAATTTGGGAATTTTAAAATATGAGAAAAGCAAGAATTTTAAAGTAGGATATGTTTGGGAATTAAAAAGGTTAAAAAATTGGAAAAATAATAATGAAAAAATAATTTGAATCCGGATGTAATAATAGAAAAAGTAAAAGAGTTATTTAATTAAGATGTTAAATTATATCATAAGTAAAAATAAGAGAATGTTGATTGTAAAAAATAAGGAATAATTTTTTTACACCCATAATATTTGTTTCTAATTCTAAATATACCCAAAACACTTTATTAGTTTCCTTTTTACTCATAATATTTTCACTGTAATTTTTTTTTATAATTCTCATACTATTAATAAAACTATTATTTACCTTATAAAAAAGATAATTTTGCCCCTCTAAAATTTTTCTAATTAAAATAATTTAACTTTAATATGACTATTGAATCATGTAATGTCATATATTGATGATTTGCTATCATTAAGTCATATTATGGTTGAATTGCCACAATAAGAAAATTTTGAATTGACAAAACCTTCTTTTCAATAAGATAAATAATAGTTGCATTGATAGCATGAGTATAACAGAATTTGTGGTGAAATATTATAAGAACAAGAGGAATTCATGAAATACTATAAGTATAAGAGAAATTAGGAATAAATGTTATGAATATGGAAATATTTTTTTTAAAAAATAAATAAATTGTAGGGGTAAAGGGTGCATAGTTTACCTTTCCTCTATTCTTGACCTATAGTCCTAACTATCCGAAAGAGTGCGTTTTTTTTTCTTCTGGTTTTAATGGAGTCACGGTTAGTTTCAAAGACCACAACGTTGAGACGGTTTCCAAAAGCATGGGAGAACATACAAACGTGTACGCAATTCTCAACATGCGTCACCAGTTTGAATCTCTCATCTTCAATAGGTTCATCCAGTTGCCCACGTTCTAGTTGCCAATATCCCAAGCATCATGCATTGACTGCAATTGATGATCTGTTTCCAGATATTCTTGGCTGTTAATTTCTTGGACTTAAGCCTCATTTGTGGCATGATATGAATAACACCCACAGAAGTTTTCAGGTTTATATGATCCGAAAAAAGTGCATGTGCGTGTCCAATTCTTACAAGAAATCAGGCAACATCTCCAATACAAAAACTGCTTTGCGTGCCCAAGAATTATTTGGGTCTATGCAATATTACAGTGCAACGCAAAATATTCAAAATTATGTTTTTTTTTTTTTTGAAAAAAAATGTTATGTGTTTTTAGAGGTGAATAAAACAAAGGTTGCAAAAATCCAGCGTTGGACTCCTTCTAGGACTAGGAGTGGAGCTATTACCTTCAGGTCTATTGCTAAGCTCTAATCGCCCTGATATTATATAAAAAAAAAAAGTTTGAAGTGATCGTTTCGGACACCAAAAATATTTTTAATGTAGTCATTGGGTCACATCACAGAATCTCTCATTCCGACGGCCTTTGTTTGATGCAAGCGTTAAATAATCCACTAATCCAGCTTGCAAACGTTGTATGGTCAGAAAACAGAACATTTTCCCGTTCGTTATTAGTTACAAACTTGGGGGAAGTCCAAAGCAATCTTCGATCGTGATTTCAGTGCACGCTTGGGGTTATCCATACTAAGTGCATTGCAGCTGAGACTTCACCTTATACATTTAAGTCATCCAAATCGCAGACGTCCGGGTAGTGGGCCATCCAATTTAGTCTGATATGGACAAAAATTGGATGGACAGACAATCGAAATCAGTAGGGGAAAGGTCAATTCCGTGCATTAAATAGATCATCCTGCTTATGTGTATTTTAATACGAAACGTTTGATCTTATGCAACCCGTAAGCAATGGATCCATCATTTGGATGTTCCAGATTTGATTTACATGAGGTAAATGATGTGAACATTGCCTATTCGAATCGAATGAGATTACATGTCTTGGAAGACCCATGCACGTCGCAGTGCCTTCAAGCATCATAAATAGATTCATCCTAATATTCCTGCACTTGGCTCTGTTCCTCACGGAATACAAAGCACATCAGCGATTGTTCTTATAACATTCCACTAAGAAGAACAAGAAATCAGTACATCATCTTTTGGGAGGGCTGAGGAATTCACTGTTTCAAGCACTTCTCAATCATGCCTTTCCTGCCTTTGGGGTTTTTCGCAAGAACTTGTAATTTCGTCTGGGTTTTGCTGTTGCTGTTATCTGTTTCTTCTCACAGCTATGAATTGAGCTCGACTGCCGGACTTCATGGGTACACAGCAATGTCAGATTTCAGAGTTTTGAATAGGAGGACTTTGGCGGAATGTCCTGATCCGAACCCCTACCTTCGAATCAATATAACCTCTAACTCGACACTTTCGAATGAAGAATTCGTGACAGTCACTGTAAGTGGTGTGCTGCTTCCTGCAGCTTCAGATTGGGTGGTCATGGTCTCACCTTCCCACTCGGAGTAAGTAAGTTGAGAGGATTAGGAATCATTCGCATGGCATGTTTTACTTAACTTCACAGCATCAATCTGATGGGCCATTGGAGTAATAAAAAAAAA
>JAXCLR010000063.1:37900964-37916288 GCA_035584095.1 Annona squamosa | reverse complement strand
TAGGAATCATTCGCATGGCATGTTTTACTTAACTTCACAGCATCAATCTGATGGGCCATTGGAGTAATAAAAAAAAATACCTGTAGGACTGTAACACCCCAGCCCCAACTATGCTAAACACCTCTCTCTCTCTCTCTCTCTCTCTCTCTCTCGTCTCGTCTCTGACTTATAGAATGTTCTGTCTTTTTATTTTCAGTGTTTCCACTTGTATTAAGAATGCCGTGCAATATCTCCAGACTGGTGACTTGAGCACACTCCCTCTTCTTTGCCATTATCCTGTCAAGGTAACTCCGGTATCCATCCTGTCCTTCTTCCTTTGTTATCTCACACCTATGAATCCTTGAGAAAGCAAATGAGCGATTGATCATCTAGAACCCACTTCTGATTGACCCGAAATGAACTTGTACCATTCATAAGTAAACACTTTAATTTTGTTAGTACAATAGCACTTATAATCACCAACGTGCCTATGTAGCTTTGCTCTCCCCACCAGTCAAGTCCTGATGTAGCACTGGCAATGTGCTAGTGATGAGCCAGGTTATTTAACTAGTCAATAAAGCATTCCAACTAGACTGTTCAAAAAATCTGATTCTGATTGGATGAGGCTGTAACCTTCGCTTTTGCCTCACTATAAATTACAATTTGTGAATTATCATTTTGTTATCTTGGAAATCATGATTCAGTTTTTTACAATATGTTGTTTAGGAACTAATATGAAGAATGATCACGAACCCAAATTGAAAATCCGGCTTCAACTGGGTCTAATTTCAATTGGATTAGAACCAGAAAGAGAGATGAAATGGGCAAAAGGTCAATTGGTTCCTGAAACAGAGAAACTCGTAAATTTGCACTTTTGCATGAATTGCAGGCCCAATACATGAGCAATGATCCTGCATATCTAGATTGTAAGAAAAAGGAATGCCAGAAGTCGAAGGATGGCATTTGTCTCGTCAGAACCTGCAGTGGCTCCATAAAATTCCATGTGGTTAACTTCAGAACAGACGTTGAGTTCATATTCTTTGCTGGCGGCTTCCTAACACCTTGCATGTTGAAAAGGTCATCAGCAGTGAGATTTGCCAATCCGCAGATGCCCTTATATGGCCATCTCTCAAGCATAGATTCAACTGGCAAAGCGGTAATTTCTATTCTTAGTTAAATTTCACCTATCTCAGTGTAATTTGTGTCCGCTTTTGAGTGCAAGAGATCATTAATCTTGTTGTGGAGTGGGTTGCAGATGAGGTTGACTTGGGTCAGTGGAGATGGAAACCCACAGCAACTTCAATATGCTGACGCCAAATCAGTGACATCCCAAGTTACAACATTCACACAAAAAGATATGTGCAGTGAGTCCCCTTAAAAACTTTCTTCTACATGAATTATGGGCAAACCAGTATAAGTATTGATCACCACAAAAAAATGGTGCCCATTGTCTCTATATTTCCTGCTCTCATTTGTGTTTTTAGTAACTGGAGTGTTTCTTGACGTGAAAATACCAGATACTTCATACATGCAAAGTCCAGCCAAGGATTTTGGGTGGCATGATCCTGGGCATATCCATTCAGCTGTGATGGAAGGCCTCCAGCCATCTCAAAGTTATACCTACAGATATGGAAGGTAAACGTTCTTTTCATACGTAATCCAGAGCACGGGACTTTCATGGTCTGATCCCCTCAAAAGGGCCCCAGTAGCAAAATTCATAAGCAGTGGACTACTGACAAAAGGCCTATGTGGGCATGATGAGCAGGAGTGTCCATTCATTGTGTTAGGACGGACATCCTCAATTATAACTCGAAATTGACATAAGCTTTCCGGTTCCTCTCAGATGAGGTTGAGGAATGGATATGGTATGAGCTGAGTTAACAGTTCAAGTTACTGAAGAACAGTAGAGGAGGGAGTGGAAGACGGATCAAGGAGGAAATGAAGAATCTTGGAAAAAGTCAATGAAATGTCAACTGCAAAGTACAATTCATTAACAATTGGTCGCTATTCTAGTTATCAGTCACGATTCTGTTTGGACTAGTAAAGACCTGTTTCTTGATTTGTGTAGAGCAAGATTGACAATGTGAGAGGAGATCGACTGCTTTTAGGATACACAGGACACTGCTCTCTCGGATCAATAGTGAAGCCTCTTTGAGGCTCTTGTCAAACAGTTGTAGCAGTCGGTAGTTGAATGGATGCTATTATCAACCCGCTGGTAGAACTTTTTGACTCCAACTGCTGGAAGTCATCTGGTAACCATAGAATTCTATCACTATTAAGTGACCAAGGTATGCTTTTTGATGGTACAGTAATTCAGTTGGCTGGAGTGACTACATCAAATTCCGGACACCGCCTGCTGGAGGATCAGATGAGCTTAGATTTATTGCATTTGGAGACATGGGAAAGGCCCCACGTGATCCTTCTGCAGAGCACTTTATTCAGGTTGATTCAAAACTGTCTTGCTCACAGTCACGTTCTTTCTTCTTCTTCTTTTTTTAATGGTATCACCCACCTTAGATGACTAGGCATTCGACAAAGGTGTATTCCAAGAGAAGTGTAACAATGCCATTGCCTCTACCCGACATCTGAACTTCAGACCTCCCACTCACACTACCCTACACACCACCTATGTCAGCCGCTTGGGCATCCAAGCAGCGACCACATTCACATTCTTAAGAAGCTTCTAAGGATCATCATCTGATTTCTCCTGTGGCTTCACATGAGCACCTGCTATTGCATCAGTACCATTACTCCAGAAAACATAGGTAAGCTATTGTTCTTGTCTGATGTTTGTCTTGTTGGTAACACTTATGCAGCCAGGGTCTCTCTCAGTTGTTAAAGCCATGGCTGGTGAAGTTGAGTCAGGAAATGTTGACTCCATATTCCACATTGGAGATATAAGTTATGCAACTGGTTTCTTGGTAGAATGGGATTACTTCTTACAACTCATCACACAGCTGGGATCACGTGTCTCTTACATGACTGCCATTGGTAACCATGAGAGGTCATCTCCGTCTGTCCCAACCCAAAAAAATTGTGAGAGATTTGCAAATAGGTTCCTCATGTTTTTTAAATTTGCTCTTTTTGACCCTTAGGTTTCATATTTGCTGCAGATGGCTTAAAGTTAGGAGAATGTATAATTTTGGTCTCTCCACTAAGGCGAAATGCTAAAACTATTTCTTTACTTAAAATACCTTTTATTTAATTTTATTCAAAACTTAAATAGATTACCATATGTGATTGAAATCTTTTGGGCCGCTTTTTTTTTATGGATTTTTGCTAGAAAAAATATTTTGAATTCTAAGTAAAATATTTACTAAAATATAAAAAGGGTATTTTGGTCTTTTCAAGTTAAAGTTTTAATAGTGTTAGGGTTTCATGTTAATGGAAGGACTAAAACTATATATTTAACTTCTAGTCATCTGCTTAAATATGAAACTCGGGATCCAAAAGTGCAAATTAAAGAAACTTGAGTTATCTATGTACAAATCACCCAAAGTATTTGCACTTTCTTTCCATAGTTTTAGGCATGTAGATGATCAAAAAATTGAAAGGAAAATTACGTGGATAAAATAAATTTATAGTTTTCATTTCGAAAGATCATTTCACATCACAATTCACGGAAAAAAATTGTATCCCTTTTGGATCGATTTTCAATTGAGAAATGCTATGGCCTATTCTAAGTCGATTTTGTGAAATTGATCTGTTGCTCGTTTAATCGTTAAATTTCTGTTAGACATGGACATCCAATTACAAAGAATGACAATACGCTCATGCTCAAATCTGCAGAGATTATGGGGACTCAGGATCAGTGTATGGAACTCCAGATTCAGGTGGGGAGTGTGGCGTCCCTTATGAAACCTATTTTCCAATGCCGACGCAAGCCAAAGATAAACCATGGTATTCAATCGAACAAGCAAGCGTACATTTCACAGTAATATCAACAGAACACGCTTGGGATAGTGCTTCCGAGCAGGTAAACTACAATTCTCCTTTCGTTTTAACCTAACCCTCTTGAAGAATCCTTTTTTTTTTTTCATGACAATGCTCCAAAACCAAGCATTATTCCCACCATTATGCTCCCCGCATCATGAAAAATCAGTTCAATGGAGAGATGAAATGGAGCCATAATGAGATTATTTACGTTGTTTCCTGCATCAGATTAGCCTTGCAAGTTGCACCAACTCCTGCGCATATGATGCTTTGGCAGCAAATGAGAATAGGGATGGGTTTGTCGTGTTAACTTACGTTGGCAGCACATAATCATGACTGTTTTTCCTTTTTTCTCTTGACGTTTTACAGTATGTTTGGATTAAGAAAGACTTGGGATCGGTGGATCGGTCAAGAACACCTTGGGTAGTTTTCGCAGGGTAATCCAATCAATGCCCATTTCTTTATTTTGGAAAAGCCCAAGTCATCTTGCCAATTTGCTGAAATAATTGGGGACAATTTATCTTTTTTATGTCCCTTGATCTCAAATACTATTGATAATATTCGGCTCTGGTTGCAGGCATAGGCCCATGTACTCAAGCTCTTCAAGCGGAGACAGTTCCTTTGTGAATGCTATAGAGCCGTTACTGATGGACTACAAGGTGCTCATCACCCTCATCAAAAATTTCATTACAAAACATTAAGTAAAATCTTGTGGCAGATCCTTTTTCAGGTTGGCCACCCTGACCAAGGAAACCAAGACTCGGACAGTTCAACAGGTCTTCCATGTGTTGTGGAAGCAGTGGACAGCACCAAGCATCAGTGGCTGTTTCACATTCTTTTCTACCTATTATTTTGATGTTCATGGCCGATCCGATAGATAATCGCTTTGTGGTTATTTTTCCAATTCGATTCACTTGTGCCTCCGAACATAATTATAGTCTTGAAGGCAACCATATTGTAACAGAGAGTAAGCAGCTAATCAATTTCAGGTGGATCTAGTACTGTTCGGGCATGTCCATAACTATGAAAGAACTTGTGCGGTATACCAAAATGACTGCAAAGCAATGCCTGCGAAGGATAAGGATGGGGTCGATACATACAATGCCAGAAACTACAGTGCACCAGTGCATGCCATCATAGGAATGGCTGGCTTCTCACTAGACAATTTCCCATCAGTCGTAAGTATACTTCTCGTGTGGTATACTAGAGTGAAATGGTGTCTTTAGTAGTGAGGAAAAGAGGGTCCAAACTTTTCTACCCCTTTTGATGTGATATGACAGTTTAACTGTCTAACCAACCTACCTATTTTTACCATTATCTATATTCTCGATCATGCTTTCATATCTTTTCACATAGAAGACAACTTTTTTGTTTTAATTCACTTTACTCCCTAATTAACCCTATTGTATCACAATCTCTTTTTTCCCCCACTTTTCCTTATTTTTTCTACTACCTTTTTCCTCATTCCCAAATTGAAAAGGTATAAATCTTAGACATAGCTTCTGGCTATTCTGCATGATTAATTGTATCTTGCATGTTGCTGCAGGGTGGTCGTTGGAGTTTAGTGAGGATTACTGAGTTTGGATACATAAGAGTCCATGCAACCAAACAAGAAATGAGAGTACAGGTTGGTATTTAAACAAGGGGTTGTCTAGTCACACTCCCCACAGTAACAAACCAGGATATATCTGATGTATATGATTCAAGGGATTAAGAAATCTCCACCATTACATCCTGTTCCAGATTATCATTGTCAACCATCAGCATTCAACTCCGAAGTCAAGACAGCCTATTAATTAGTAATACAGACACCGCATGAAGCTACAATGTGAAAATGATGCCGATTCTAAGCATCTGACTAAACCTATGGAATGAATGAACACTTAAAAGACTCCTGGTGGTTCCAGAAAGGACTTTGATTCTATCAGATCAACATTTTCTCAATATCTTTGAACAGGCACAGCAGTATAAAAACCGAACCTTAATACTTGATGGAATTGTTGGTGGATGATTCTTTTTACATTTCTTAGTAGCCTGCCAAAAGTCCTGATCAATGGACCTGAATTTTCCAACAGTCTGATTGCAACTAGGACTGCAATTCATAATGCTAAGAAGAATAGAAGGACATCTACCTTATCCACAATCACATTTGTTCTCCTTTATAAACTGAAAAATCGACTTGAATTTTGATCACATTTACTATCATTTTTCAATTTCAGTTTGTGAATGCTAGTTCAGGTCATGTGCAAGACAGCTTCCAACTGACAAAATAGAGAGAGAGGAAGGACAAATACTGCGACATATTTTCCAGTAAGAGAACACCTTCTGCTGATTCCGTAGAAAGTAATATTTTGTGCTTCACCTGTAACTTTCAACTAAGTAACAAAACAGGTTTATTGTAAGGCTAAGATGATGGATTTAAGACTAAATGGAACTTACAAATTGAAAAAAGTGGACATGATCAATTCAAGCCCGTCCAATTGCCAAACTCCAACTTACATGAATCACGAACCAATCAATGTGGCCTTTTTTTAGAAAAGCAAGAGAGGATAGAAGGACGCGCGAGTACACATTTTAATACATAAGATGGAGATGTGTCTTGATCTTGCTAGCTTTATGAAGAGATACAGATTTGAGAGCTGATTTGAAAGATTATGTGCAGAGATCCACCGCCTAGATACCAGTCACTGCAGGTATTCCAAATTCAACATTGAACCTTGCCTAGTGCCTACTCAAAATACAGACATATCTAAATACAGTAGACGCACTGAGGAACTATAGTTACCTGAACAACATCATCCAACTGATTGGATTACTCCATGCGGAACTTGCTCAAATCTGCAGAAGCTACAAAATTCTGTCAAAAACAGTGGTTCATCAGGAAAAGCAACAGTTTTATGCATGATTTGGTTAAATGCTGGCTGGCAGCAATGCTTTTAATTAACCTAAACTACAAGCCATCTCTTTGCCATGTGTTGGTGGCAGTAGAACCCACAATGAGTATTAGGCAGACCACCTGATAGAAAGAGGAAAAAAAAAAAAAAAATAGATGGCTCTCATTTAGATGAGCAAGTCATCTGAAACAAAACAGTGCAGTGGCTGTATGATCGACCAAAAAGAAATTTTTTTCTCAATTGTGAGGCCACCTTTTGCAACGCCTGCTATGCCTACCATAGAAAAATCTGCATGAGAGATAGTTCGGTGATGTTACCCAATTAAGACCTATTTATATGTTCTTGTCACCTTGCGTTGGTTGCAGAAAATAGTTAAGAGAAGGCCAGAACTCAAGAAATTCACAGAATCTAATTTTAGCTTAACTTTGTGTTCCTTTCTTGTGCAACAAAGCTTTTCAGTTTTGCTTTTTTTGCCCCTCATGTATTTTTTTGTCCTCATATTTTCTTCATGTTGCAGGTAATGCTGTTTTGGATAATAAATATTTATGATATCATACAATAATGATACAGAGGATGAAGAGTCAGCTCTCCGCTAAAAGAGTACTGCATGACATCCAACTACTTGGTTTGGGCTGCTTTGAAGAGGTCTTTCCACTTTTCAGGGTCGCTTCCTGGTCCTTCTCCCTGCACAAATACCAACATTTCAGTTCTGCCAGAAGTCATTAATGTCTTTGTGGACTTTCTGTGAACTACAAATCGAACCACAACAGTTTATTCTAGTGGGAATAATCATATTGCAACTTCCTTCAGGCATCTTCCCATGGCCATCGACCAGTGAGAAATTAGTTAAGATTGGGAAGCTATTTCCCAAGTTTAGCAATTGACAAGGAATGATAATTGAATTCAAATGCAGTGAATTGAAGATTCTGGTTAAGTATCCATCATCAGCTTGTTCTGAAGGGAAAAAAGCCAACACCACCAGCCATTCCGTAGTGAACAAAATATAGTGCAGTTGATTCTTCAGATTTAGGAGAGATAAGTCATTACATATAGAAAAAAAAAAACGCCATTTTTGAGTCCTAAGGAACCATGTTTGACTAAACTAACTTCCAAAATACTTTTCCTCCCCATTCAAGAAGCTCAGTCACATCCAAACCGAAGACCTTAATTTGAAACAAAGCTTGTGTACTATAGCGTCGTAGGCTTGAAGACTAACTGATAATTTACTTCATAAAAGAAATTTATTGCACTTGCTCGTTTTTTTGAAACCAGTAACACGCACCTTGACTGAATTGATCTCATATATTTGGCCCTGTGTGAATTCTATATCTAATGCCTGTATGCAAGCTTCCGCGACAACAAGCCTGCTTACCTCCCCAACAAGTTTGTCTCCTACAAACAGCAAAGAGGATCATTATGGATCAATAGAAACAGTCAAAAGAAAAAATACACAATCAAAAAGTGTCCACACTGTTGCAATTACTTGCATTCCATTTTTAAAACAACTATATTGTGATCCAGGAGACACAATGGCCAAAGAAAACTTTTTATGGGACATCCAAAAAAATTGTGGCTATTATGTGATCTATCAACTGATGAGCAGAATGCCCTGGATTTTCCACATTCGTCAACAGTTGGTCAATCTTAACCAAAATGAATTTTCCTCAGCTCCAACTTTGTCAGGATCGCAAGCATTCTGTGCAAAACTGCATATGAGGAGGCAGTGTCAGGGATGATAGGTCCTCTACTTTTGTATATTTTGGGGCATGTTTGGCAAAGGCTAAAACTTCTCAAACCAAAACTTTTCAATCAAAAACTTTTCACTTTCGACAACTATCTTATTTTTTAATTATTTCTTCACATCTTCCTATATAACTACTCTACTTTTCAATCATTTCTACACGTATGCTCAAACAACCAACTTATCTATTTTAACTTTATTCTCTTCATTCCCCATCATTACCCCTATTATATCACATCGTTTTCTTTCATTTTAGAAACCTTTACACCAAAAACCTTTCATCCAAAAGTTTTATCACTTCCCAAACACACCCTTCAAAGAAAGATAAGTTCCCCCCAAAAAGCAATGCACAATTAAGGAAGAAATCATTCCTTCATCGACAGTCCATTTCACTTTGGATAATATGGTATAATTTCTTTAAAGACTTAGAGGAAGTTTTATTCTCTCTAGAAGGGATTGCATCAGCACACCTTGCCCAATAACAACTGCACGACGTTCCCCTGCAGTTGCTTTAAGCAAAGTGTTCAGATCATATGAAGTGTATGGCCCATCAGTCAATCTTCCAGCCCTGTCAAGAAAGAACAACTAGTCTGTTTCAGAGGCGAAAACAGTGTAATGCTACAATACATAGATGGTCCATAGTTACTAAGCAATGAACCACCTCATAATTCTTCTGAAAAGTGCACACCAGAATTCAAATGCTCAATGACACTGTCACTTGCTTTGAACATCTTCTCCATCCATCATTCCAGTCAATTACCTCCACAAGGTACCAAGGAGGGGCACCAATGTTTGAAACTCTAAGCAGTTTGGTTAGCCATCTAATTCTTCATAGAAACCCACTTAATGAAAAACCCACCATGACTCTCTAGATGGCAAAAGCCCATCATGACTTGGGCATACACTAATGGAATTTCAGCTAGCAGCCCGAATTCCTCATGTTTGTGCAAATTTCAGGAAGATTGGCAGATAATGAAGAACATATTTATAAATGCATGGAAATTGTAACTAACACCTGAAGGTTTGAAAGTTACCAAATAAGGAAAGATTATAGAACATAGGAAAAAACCTTATTATTGTGAATGGAAGACCAGAGCTGCGAACAAAATCCTCCCCCATCTTCTTAAATTTCAGAACACCAAAGAGATTCATGATGCTGTCCAAATAAATTTATCCGGCATGTTAATAGCATTATGAAAAAAGTAAACAATGTTATGAATATAAATTAAATTTGAATTTTCAAGAACAACATTCCAATCCAGTAATATAAATTGATCAAAGCTAAAAGAGGGACCTAACAAGTGATTGGTTCAGTTGATAAAAGCCAAAAGAGGAGCCCAACAAGTTCTTAGTTCAAAATTGGAAAAAGGTAGAATCACTCTTCTGAGAACATAACAAGAATATAAAGTCATAGCTCTATATGTATGGCCATTAGCTGTAAATGTTGGCAGCAATGAAGCCTGAAGAAGCTTTGAGAACAAAACGAATGCCATAACACTTTTGAACCTTTCTGATGCAAACTGGATTGTTAATTAATTTGAAAAAGATCAAAATATTCTAAAAAATTGCAATTTGTTTCCCAGAAGAGTTTTATCAATGGTCAGAAAACTTGCCGACATGAACAGAACCATACAGCCATTGGCAGCTTGAGGTTTGGGTAAAGCATCTGTAGCACAAGGCATTGAATCAAGCAACAGAAGAGTATAACATATGTACTAAGGCATATATCAGTTAGCCAAAATGCTGTATGACTCTGATTTGCTTGCTTGCAATGTGCATATGAGCTCACAAGTTACAGACACACAATTATGTACTACATTACATAAAATTATCAAAAATTATGTACTACATTACCATGTAGCCGAAACATGTCGAGCTTTAATTACAAATTATGTACTACATTACTGTGTAGTGGTAATATTTTGAACATTTTCAACTTTACTTGCAAATCAGCTTATGTACCTCCATGGCAATTCATTATATTTCGTGACCCCAACAGAGGAAACCAGCACAAGTCTCTCCAATGTTTGAGGCAGTACAGATACTAGGTTCCGGATGCCTTCCCAATCTGCACACATGAAATTTAAAATAAGATAGTCAGGTCAACAGATTGAAAAGGCTGGTACAACTATTTAGCTCATTTAGGATGGAAAATCATGCAACCTCATTGTCATCTTCACCATCTACAATGGACAATGTTAGTGTTGCGGACAACCTCAACTGGTTTACTCATCACCGGGCTTTTGAAGCAAAACTGATTTCATGTATCTAATCTCAATTACTTGAAGATAAGAGTTGAATGATGATAGACATCTCAAGATGATAATTCCTAGTCGGTTTACATAAATAACTTTATTTTGTTAACTGGAACAATATCGTGAGTTCATTTTGTTTCTCCAGGATGCAATTTTTTTCTCAACCTGAGTCCAAATGCTGAAGAAATTTCTTTGCGAGATAATTTCATTATCATTACATAATGGAAAACAAGAAAGACTATTCTAGAGGCAGCTGTGAACCAACTCTACTGCCTTAACAAGTGTGTTGCTTCAAATAAATTGACCAATTATATAAATATCCTACCACATATCTGAAAGCAATTATGTGTAAGGCATTGCCGTACCTACTCTCTCTGGTGTATTATCTCCATCCCAGCGCTTGGAAGGAAAAGCTGTAGTTCCAGTACAGCAAATTACGTGTGTGACCCCCTACAAAACAGCATCTGACTTATACTTACTTGACAAACTATATGCAATAGGCATTTGGCAACTAACACTCAAGTCAATGCTTAAAATCTTGTCAGACAGTTGACGATCCAATCATTGCCAATATTAAAAATATGATTCATAAGACAACCTTTTTTCCTTTTTTTTTCAGAGATACGAGAAAATTTTATCATAGTCCAAAAATAGCCAAGGAATTGATCTCAGTTTGATGTCTATATAAATTTTTTGGTGAAATGGCATAAAAGTTTTCCTTCCAAAAGGATTTAAGAATGAAAGATAATGATAAATTGGTGAAAATGGCTCCCACAGAAAACTATAATCATGATAACTTATTCATGCCATAAATATCAAATACTTCAAATGCCAGCTGAGATGCTAAATTTCGTTTTAGGAAGAACCGACCTCAAAAAATGAAGGATCCAGATCATTAGGATTTCTCGTGTCCCCTTTGAAGACCTGTAAAATTGAAAGCTTTAAGACTTCACCTAACATCTCCAGTAGTGAGAACAAGACTTATACAACAAAGAAAGTCGAACCATATTAGGAAATTTTGCATATGCAACTCAATGGAAGAATGAACACACATTTTTTCAAAAAAAAAAAATCAGAGAACGAAAATGATTGGGCAGAAAATCTAGTACCTTCAAAGTGTTTTCATCATGTTCACCAAACAGGGTTGTTGCCTTTTCAGGGTCCCTCAGCAAGAGTCGTGATCTAATATTTCGGCTGAGCAAGGATGCGACTACCAACTGCCCTGAACGAAAGTAAACTCATAAAATCTCCAATAACTTGAAAGTAGTTGTAGATAGTGTGATCTAGAATAAAAAGTCTGATCAAGAGTTTTGGTCATAAACATGCTAGATCACAGCCAGCCTTCATCACTTTCTTGAAAATAATTGTGATCATATGCACTAGATAAACTGCCCAAATGATATGACAGATTGTACTTGGTAATATGCTAAAACTGCTGATGGGAAGATGTGAACCACTGGAATTGGGAAGCTGACCAACTTACCTTAGCAATTTTCATGGACAAAAGTTGTGGACAAAAGTTGGACAGGTAAGATTAGTGATCATAGATTGAGTGCCAAATTAGAAAGTATAATTAGCATGCCCAGAGATCGTGGTGGATTGTCGCCACCATTTTTTGAAATTCATTAGCACTTTATAAATTAAGTTGCCTAATTAATAAACGGGAAATGATATGATACAAATTTAAATTTCTGTGCTTATCCATTACTAGAAAGAAACTCAAAATAGGCCAACTACAAATTATATAAACTAAGTTGCCTCATTACTATAACAGGCAATGATATGATATAAATTTATATTTCTGTATTTCTGCATCACTAGAAAGAAACTCAAAATAGGCCAACTGCAATAAATGATGAAAATATGAGAAAAGTAACGGCCATGATGACTGATTGAAGTGGGTATGTACTGAAATTTCTCAGGGTTGAATTCTGTTTCTACTGTCGTAAGACCACTAAGGATCCAAGAGTGGATGGTTTTTGACATACCGACACCACCCGTGCCACCAACAACAAGGACAAGCTTAGAAGATGGGGGTGCAGATTCTGCAATCTGGGTGTTAACCACTGACGACTGAATCTCTTCCTGCTTCACTGCATGAGGAATTGCTGCCCCTTTGGAGACGACGGCCACGGCGATATTTGAATTTGATGGCTTAGAAGAGCAGAACAGGGAAGAATGGATGGACGGCAGTAGCAGAAGGTGAGGAAACGATTTTAGAGACCTTTTCTGCAGTGTTCTGTTACTTGAGGTTGGAAAATCCTTTGGCGCGTTGAAAGAGAGATGCGCAGCCATGAGAGAGGGACAGGGAGGAGGAGGAGGAGGAAGATTATCGCCAAAACACTGAAACCGGCACCTTCTGTCGGATTAAACCAAAATACCGTTTTTCCAACGTGTCGTAGAATCGTATTAATAACTCTCTCTTTTTTAATGAAAGAATCGTATTAATAACTATTTTGGAATAATTCCATAAAAAAACATTAATTAATTACTCTTTTTTATTGAAAGAATAGTATTAATTACTATTTTGGAATAATTCAATAAAAAAATTTAGGAAGAATTTCAAATATGACCCTAATTTATACATATTACAACACAGTTAAAACGGATATATTGGTGTGAATTTATAACAGTTATTCTAATTAGACGTTGTAAAAAAAATTTCATTTGCCTCAAAACTCTCATGTACCCATAAACTTTCATAAATTTCTCACCTTTTATAAATTTCTCAATGTTCAAAATATTTCATCTTGTCATTCTAATACCGTCAATACAACAATTATCTACCTCATTAAAACAATAATTTTGCCTATTTAAAATTTTCTAATTAAAATAATTTAACCCTAATATAACTTAATTGATAATAGTAAATTATTAATATATAGTATTAAATTATTCAAAAGTTATTTTAAGATAGAATCATTTTAATTGAAAAAATTTTAAATAAGCGAAATCGTCTATTCAATGAGATAAATAATTATTGTATTAATGACGTAAGTATAATAAGAATTTAGGTTTAAATGTTATGAGTATAAGAGGAATTTATAAAACGTTGTAGGTATAATATGGATTAGGTGCAAATATAAAGAAATTATACCATGAAATAACGTAAAAAACGTAAAATAAAAGTGAATTCAATGACTTCTACACGCACACATTGTTCATTTTAAAAGAAATGAAAAGAACAATTTGGTCATTTTAAAAAATTTTAATGTGTTGTCTAACAAGATTTAGCGTCATTGGCATATTTGGAATTCAAAGTTAAAATATACGGTTACATATGTCACTTTTTCACAAATATAATATATGGAAATATAAGTATAAGTTACTATCGTATTTAAAATTAACCTTTTTTTATCATTATTATATTTTTAATTATTTTCAAACTTTGTCCCTATTCATTTTGGGTGTGTTTGGCAATGAAGAAAAAATGTCAACTTAAAACTTTTCAATCTAAAACTTTTCACTTTTTATAATTATCATATTTTTTAATCATTTTTTCACATTTTCCAATACAACTACCCTACTTTTCAATCATTTCTACACAACTAACCATACAATTAACCTATCTATTTTAACTTTATCATCTTTACTCTTCATCATTACTCCTATCATATCACATCATTTGACAACTTTTACTCTTTAAAACTTTTCATTAAAAGTTTTATTCATTTCCAAACACACCCTTTGTATCTTATACCATTCTCATGTTGCCAATTAAGGTATATTGGGATAAAACTAAAATTTTTTATTCTTTATAATTATCATATTTTTAATTATTTCTTCCTATACAATTACTGAACTTTTCAATTATTTCTATACAATTATTTATATAACTGACTTATCTATTTTAACTTTATTTTATTTATTCCTCATTATTATCTCTATTATATCACATCATTTTATACTGATTTAAAAACTTTCGTATAAAAAATTTATCATTTCTCCTGCATACCCTAAAGTTAATTTTCCTTCTTTCTCACTTTATTTCAACTAAATCCTCTGGGCCTTAAAGTGAATATATGATGTCAAAGTAATAGCCCAATGAATAGAATTTTCAAGCAAATAAAATAATTTGTTCTTTCTCTAGATGATCTATGATTATATTGGTGATATAAACTGCTCAATAATCTTATTATATATTAGAAGGACATGTAAAAAATTTTCACAATTACTAATGTATTTAAGAAAAATAAGTATTTATCCAATCAAAAAAAAAAAGAAAAGAAAAATAAGTATTTACCAACCGAGGCTAGCTCGGTTGGTAGCTGTCAGTTGGTGCAAATGTGCGCAGGGCAGCGGCGGAGTTTCGAATCGCTCTCCGGGCGGAAAAAATGGGTGGGAGCAAAAAAATGTGGTCTCCCGGATAGATGGAGTATGGGAGCAGATGGTCTCCCCGGTGGTTGTTGGAAGCTGTGTCTTCCTTATTCTTTCGTGGAGCCGTGTCTCCAGATTTCTTTGGGAATATGTGTCCCTTATATTTGTAAGAATGTCTCAGATCTTCAAGTATAATATATGTTGA
>JAXCLR010000063.1:37865828-37877833 GCA_035584095.1 Annona squamosa | reverse complement strand
ACAACTAACCTATCTATTTTAACTTTATTCTCTTTATTCTTCATCATTACTCCTATTATATCACATCACTTTCTATTCATTTGACAACTTCTACTCCAAAAATTTTTCATCAAAAGTTTTATCTCAAACCAAACACACTCTCTAATCTTAACCTGTCATTTCATATCAATCACGCAATTTTTTAAATATTTCATTTTTTACTCTTACTAAATGCCACATTTTACGCAACTTTCACTTCCACTTTTATAAACATTCCCAAGGTTATCTATAACATAACCTGCCTGTAACGAATTATGAACCGCTACAAGTACGGGTAACTATTAAAATATTATTAGAATATGAGGAACGATAGGCAAATGTTACAACTCATGGGAAATTTTTTTCTTATAATTTTAATTACGATGACAAAAAAATCAAATATCATCTTTACGTAATGAGTTATAATTCAATGCAAATGCGCAACTTACATAAACTATTCTTTTATGATATTTTCTGTTACATTGTTGGCATCATATATAAGCACAATTATGTAGTTCTCATACATGAAAATTTTCATTTAGTGTGTGAGAGAAGTTTTTTTACTTTCAAATTTTAAAAGAAACTTAAAATTTTGAAAATTTTGAAATCTTCTTATGAAAACAATATGCTTGGGTCCACATGTATATGCCAAATATTTAAAAATAAAAAATAATTCATGCAAGCATTTTTCTCAAACGATAATGCAAAGTAAGTTTTCGGCAAGTAGACTAGGCCCAAGTCGCAGACTCTCAACAAGTGTATATTTTATTTTTTTTATGTGAGCAAAAATGGTAATTAAATAAGTTGAATTGAAAGCCATTATTACTTGTTTAGCTTACAATCCTATCTCCGGTAAATTTTTTTTCGTGCGTTTGATAAGTAATAAAAATTTTAAATTAAGAGAAAATAATGTGAAATGATATGGGTAATAATGATGAGTAAATATAATAAAATTAAAATTGATTGGTTTGTTGTATAAGTAATTATATAGAAATAATTGAAATGTAAAGTAATTGTATTGGAAGATGTGAAAAAATAATTACAAAATAAAATAATTATAGGAAGTGAAATTTTTTATATTAAAATATTTCAGTTTAAAAAGCTTTTGAGTCAAACAAAAATTAGCTTCATAAAAAACAGATTTTTTCCAAATATACTCATTATATTTAACTCTAATCCGAAATATACCCACTACATTTTTTGAATTCTAGATATACCTGCTACATTTACAGTTAATCTAAAAAATCTCATTCCGTTAAAAACGTTAGTTAAATTTTCAAATATACTCAAAATACCTCTATTATAAAACAAGAAAATTTGAAACAAAGAAAATGAAAGTAAGACTCTCCAAATTTAGAGATCATGTGCAATTAGAGCATCGACGAGTTGTGACATTCAATTTTTTAATTATGTTCAAAATTTGATATATATATATATTAGTAATTTCACATATTAACTAACAGTATTAACTCACGAAATAAGTGTTTTTGAATTAATTGTAAACGTAAAAGATATATCTAAGATTTTGAAAATATAATTAGTATATCTTATATTACGGTCAAAATGGTAACAGGAATATTTGGAAAAGCTAAGGCAAAAACAATACCCACGTTTCAAGAGGTGGTTACAATACACAAACACCGAAATGATTGGTTCGTTCTGTTCAACAATGCATGAAGCGATGAACGAAACAGTCGTGAGGTGCACATGCAAATAACTAATTACTCTCTTAGCACGTCTACCTGAGAGGACGCATCAATGACCATTTTAATCTCAACAAGCAGAAAGGAAAAAGAGGATGATTGTGATTGGTAAGGTATAAAAAATGTGGAAATAAAGTTAATAATTATGAGTAAACCGAGCAAAGCTGAACCCAAGACTTCGTTTAAAGTAAACTGAGCTCCGTACCACTTGAATTAACAAATATTGATATTCCATATAATTGTATTTAACATTACTTATTTAGCCTAAAAATCAACTTTTATCTAAATATACAACGTCACATTTACTTAAAAATTATATATCTATATATAAATTACATAAAATACTTAAATTTATTAGCATATGCATTGGAATATAATAATATTTTATGAAATCATTTATTGTACATATTAAGAATATTTTACATGCTTAATGTTAAAAATACAATTATAAAATTGGTATTTAATATTAAATTATTTTATTATATTAATTTTACATATTTATAGGTGAGATTCCTACACGATGATACTAAAAAATGAAGTTTCTATAATAATATAAATAATATTAATTATAATGAATTAAATAAATTTCAATTATTTGAATGAGAATAAATTTTACTTTAATAATTAAGACAATAAAAATAAGTGAGGTTATATAATAATATTTTATGAAATCATTTATCGTATATTTTAATAATATTTTACATATTTAATGTTAAAAGCATAATTATAAAATTGGTATTTAATATTAAATTATTATATTATATTAATTTTACATATTTGTAGGTGAGATCCTTACATGGTGATACTAAAACATAAAGTTTCTATAATAATATAAATAATATTAATTATAATGAATTAAATAAATTTCAATTATTGAAATGAGAAAATTGGATGGCGTTATGTAATGAATTGAATAAATTTTACTTTAAAAATTAAGATAATAAAAATAAATAAGATTATTAGAAGTAAGATTTTATATAAGCAGCTCTATAAAAAAAAGATTTCATTCATATAAGTAAAAGTCTTTAAGTTCAAGTTCCACACAATTTACTTAAAACTATTTGTTAGTCTACTTAACAAAAGCTTTATCATCTATAATATTAAAAAATTTATGCATTTGCATTTACAATAGATAATATACAATCCAATTAAGATAATTTTCACAACAGCCAACTACTTGTGTATAATTAATATAATGCATGACTATGAATTGGTAAATATATGATACGTTAATTTAGGTATAAGACTTTTCAACCAAAGTGTTTCAATTTAAAAATTTTTTCTACTCACAATTATCTTATTTTTATTCATCTATTTATATTTTTCTATAAAATTACAATATTTTTGGTTATTTATACACAATTAACTTATAATTGATCTATTTATTTTAATTTTATTCTCTTATTTCTTGTCATTACTCATATCGTATCACATTATTTTCTCAAAATTAGAAACTTTACATAAAAATTTTCCACCTAACAATTTTATCATTTTCCAAACATACTCGTAAAAAACTCAAAAAGGTCCAAAAAATTGCACTAAGAAAAAAGTCATCATTTATAATTAGGCTGCATATTTTGATTGCTTCTGAGTAAATTTTTAAAAATTTTGTACAATTTACTTGTTCAGGTTTTAAAATATTGCAGATAGTCAAATAGATCCTTTAATTAATCCCTTTCAACTACTAGAAGCTAACGGAGACTAAGGCCATGTTAGTTAACTTGGATGCCTGAGAAACCATTTTTTTCCATGGGAATTGCACCGTACACATGCTTTTCAAGACATGAATTTGCCATCAAAATTCACTATATTTTCACTTTTATCCTTTCTTTCTAACAATTTTTCCCTCCAACAACTTTATTTATTGCAATTATACCCTTATTATTTTCCATCAATCACATGATTTTTTAAAAATTCTATTTTCTATTTCACACAATTTCTGACAATCTTACACTTTTTCACATTACTAAATTTCACCCAACTATGGAATCGAAAAAGAAAAAAAAAAAAACGGAAAGCGAAATCTATGTATCTTGCAAACTCAATCGTATAGGTTTTGTTTTGTTGCGTTGAAACCAGACAATGAATCACTTTAAGCTAGGTAATTAACGACGTCTATTTTGCGCTATGCTAAAAACTATTGAGCCGATGATCTTGTCCTCTCTCTCTGTTGTTTTTTTTTTTTTTTGATCATCCTGTCCTCATAAAATAATTGAAATGATCAAATATCCGAACCCTCTTGAATAATTTATAGTTATGCAAAACTGTGTCGTTTTTTGCATATAGCTGGATAGAATGCAACGAAAATGTATTAAAAAGTATATTTAATTACGTGTTAGTATCAGTGCAATAGACGATCATATTACAGTAGTTTTTAGTGAAAAATAAAGAAGAAAATTTACATAATAAAGGGCAAATTTCACGTACGCAATGAATTTAATTCTAATTATATTCCTCAAATTTCAAAAATTCCAAGCACACTAACAAATTTTGCATAAAATTTGATTTATGTCCGTGCTGCTAAAGATCTTTTGTGTTTGATCTGCTCAAACTTAAAAATTTACGTTTAAGTAATATATATTTTTGTCGCTGGAGGAGCTAAAAGTCCATTCCAATGTAAATTTTTAACTATAAAATCACAAGTACAAGTGAATATTTTTATCATTTCACATGGAGCTAATGACTCTTTTAAAAGATTATTATGCTGACTCTTTTAAGAGATTATTAACAGCACAAGTATGAGTAAAGTTAGAGGCGAAAGACACTTTACCTTTCTATTTTATTTAAGTTATGTTTAGAAAGTGATAAAATTTTTAGATAAAAAATTTTTTACATGAAAGTTTTTGAATTATGGTAAAAAAATGACATAACAGGAATAATAATGAAAAGTAAATAAAATAAATTAAAATAAATAAATTAGTTATATAAGTAATTGTGTACAAATGATTGAAAGCTGGAACAACTAACTGTACATGAAAATGTTAAAAAATAATTAAAAAATAATTATAGAGAGTGGAAAGTGCAAAGATAAAAAAATCAGGACACGTTTAGCAAAAATAAAAACTTTTTTATTTCAAAACTTTATATTCTTCACAACTACTATTATATCTTAAAATTATTTTGTTATATATTCGTATACAATTATTCTACTTTTTAAATCATTTTTATACAACAGTCCATATAATTAACTTATTTAATTTTATTCACTCATCATCATTATCTCTATATATTACATTATTTTCTCTATATTCAAAAACTTTTATATAAAAACTTATCACAAAAGCTTTCATATAAATTTTTTTAAAAGATTTTATCACTTCCTAAATACACTATTAGTTTTGAAAATTGTTTAGGTTAAACGGACATGCCTTTAAAGTATACACTTGGCTAGCGATAAAAAGTGAATCACACGGTAAATATATATATTCAAATACCCGGTCGTAATTTTAATGCAACCGAAGTCGCCTTTGTCTCATCAACTCATTCAGTTCCGTAGGATTAGGAAGGAATTCATTTGGCTGCAAAATTCGCAACATCGGCTGGTAGCTGCCGCCTTTCACAATCGGCGGCGCACCTAATCATGGCGGGGAACAAATATCAGCGTTCAGCCGGAGAGCGGATCGATGCTCCGTCGGAACACCAGGCTTCGTAGTGTTTTACCTTTACGAGAGCCGCCAACTCTGAAAGAATTTTTGTTTTTTCTTTGCGTAAGTGAAATACACCACAATTAAAGTACGGGATCGATCCAAGGAATCCGTTTCTCATAAATTTGAACGAATTCTTGAATTTAATGTTTTAATAATTTAAATTATTAAATTCAGGCTATTAATTTATTTAGCAAAAAATGTGGTCGTTATTGTCGGAAAATTTGGCCAGCCACTAAACAAATATATTGAAAGATGAAAATGTTTAGTTTAGATTATTTATTTTTAACCATATAAAGGTCTCTCAAATGCCTAAATAAATAAATATTTTAAATACAATAAATTGAATTTCGTAAGGCAAGCGACTATGTCATTAAACCAAAAGATTTTTCACAAAATTTCTGAAGAATTAGTTCGTTAGAATCTCTCCCGAATCCGATTGAGGTTCTAAACGTCGCTGAACCACAAGTATCTACATTACATATTTAGTTTCTAAATAGTCAAATGCATGAATGTAAACATTTTAAAAATAGTATAAATTGTATCATTATAAAGTATCAATATAAACTAGAGGTGCAACTTAGTCCAGGTACTCTATTTAGGGTAAGTTCGGTTCTAAAGAACCTACTCATAGGGTAGGTTCGGTTCCGACTATGTCCATCTCCCTCTCCCTCTCCCTCTCCCTCGACTGTTACCCTAAAAAATCTCTAATTCCTAATTTGAGCCTCAAAAAGCTCGTTATGCAGTTTTCTATTTGTTCCTAATTCATGCGCCAAAGAAATGACATGTCATCACAAAGAAGGGCTTGTGCGCCATCATGTGGTATGTCGTCTGTCATTCAAAACTCTAGCTCTTTTATTTTAAATGATTTTCTTCTTTCACGAATTTCTCTACCATTCATGCATTATTTCTTTCTTAAGAAGGAAAGAATTCTCTCATTCATTGTGAAAAATTCGAACTTTTGTGTTTAATATGTCTCATTTCATTTTTTTCAATGGTTTGTTAGTTTTTGCTAATTCCACCTTTCGAGCTTGGATTATGTCCAATTTCATTTGAATTTGTTAAAAGGCAAGCTTAAAATTTGAAAGTTAAATGACCAATACTATTCTATTTTTCTGTGCTATATTCTCTTAAAATTGATTTCTTTTCTCTTATTGGTGATGTGTAATGTGATGGTCTTAAAATATTATTGGGCAGTTTGAGAAATGAATAATATGAATATGTTGCAACTGTTCGGAATTAATTTGACAGATTGTTCATTCTTACTTGTAATTTTTTAATTGTCTAAATTATAGTTTCACAAATTAACTTTGGTAGTATGTTAATACTTTTTTAGTGGAAACAATTTGAAATCGAAACCAAAACTGACCCGCACTTATAAAAATAGGGCAAAGTATATCTAGAACCGACCTGGCCCCAAATAGAGTAGAGTATAAATTTTTAAAAATAGGGTAAGGGCAGAGCCAACCTGTACCCGAACCTATCTGGACTAAGTTGCACCCCTAATATAAACTCTATAATAAATATCTAATTGTTACAATTTTTGTTAAAATGTTTTAAAATCCGATTCCGCATCCGCTGAAAACAGCAAATAAGTAGAATTTTATTTCAAATATCTCAAATTGCTGCTAAAATGTCATTTATAAGAGTAGCGTGGACGAATAATCTTAATATTTCGCAACTTATAAATATATATCCCGCATTTACTATTTATTGCATAAAACGCATAGATTTGAAATTACTAATAAATGGGCTGCTACAGTTGGAGAAAGCCCCAAATCGTAAAGCCAAATTCGTATTTGATTATCCGTCGGCTTTTTTAGAGCCAAAATTTGAAAAGTTTAATTTTGGTATATATTGCGCGCGGCTATGACCTTGGTACACGCCAATGTATCGTCCTTCGGACTACGGGATCATAAAAACTCATAGCAACCAGCTCTTAGATCTCGGAAAGCTGACACCTTAAGACCGATGGACACTAAAAACAATTACTTGCCATTTGATTTATGGTCTGGATCTGCGTAACATACATCCAGATTCATCCAAACCGTACAAAGCAGCTCCGCCCAAACTACACATCTGTGCGTCGCATGACCATCTTTCGTACTCTCTCGACCAAACCAGCCTTTTTCAACTTCCTTACATTTCTTTTGTTTTTTCACACCATTGCTGTTGCAGTTAGAGAAAAGAGTAGAAAATCCCTCACGTTCCCAAGCCCGATCTCTTTCTTCTTTTGGTGCTTCCTTCCTGACCTCCTTGGGAATTTTATGGAGCTGGTGGGGAGAACCGTGAAGAAGACGTTCGAGGGCCTCGGAACCTTCTTCGGCATCGTCGACTCCTACGACTCCTCCACGGGCGTCTTCAACGTCCTCTACGAAGACGGAGAGCCGGAGGCGTTGGACTATGCAGGGGTTGCTTCGATCCTGGAGCTGGTGGAGCAGGAATTGAGCCCGCAAGAGCAGAAACAGAGGCAGCAGCCGCCGCAGCAGCGGCGTCGTGGGCGGAAGCCGAAGAAGCGGCGGCGAGGGGCGAAGGGTGCGGGATCGTTTGCTGATTCAGGTAATTCCGTGGACATGCACTTTGCGAGCGGTAGTTCTGGTTGGAGCGTGTTGGGAATTCCGGTGGTGGGCGAGGGCGTTGTTGGGAATTTGGAGGGGAATGATCATTCTGAGGCTGTGGAATGCGCTCCCCCCGCTTGGAGCTCATTGGGAAATGCTGGTTTGGAGTTTGTAGAAACCCAAGTGAGAACGGTAGGGAATCTCAGTGGAAGTAATTTGGCGAGTGTTCAAGAAACTGAATCTAACGACCCTCGTAATGCTTTTCAACAAATCGTTGGAGGAACTGAATCAGTAAGCGGTACTCAGGTCGGAAACTTCAAGGGAAGTACTGCTTCTCTGGTCTCCGTAGGGGTTCAGGGAAATAGCGCTCTGTTTAATGAACCTCTGGAGGAAAATGCTTCTCTGGGTTTGGTTGGACGTGTTAAAGTGGAAATTGGCAAGATAGATGGGTATTTAAAGGAAAATCCTTCCACGGGGGTCGGGGGAGAAATCAAAATCAGTTGTCGTGGTTTTAGTAAAGAGTCTAAGGATGATTCTTGCTTGGTTGTTGAGAGAACTGAATTGAAGTATCATAGTTTCAACAATCACCTCGAGAGAGATGCTTCCTTTGTGGCTCTAGAAGAAATGCCAGGAAAAGTAAGGGGTTCTGATGAGGACTTGAAGTGGGACACTTCTTTTGGAATTGTGATGGACGCCCAAATGAAGAACAACTACTTTGATGAAAGTCATCTGAAGGAGGCTTGTTCCCATGGCATGTCTGAAAAGAAACTTGGAAATGAAAGCAATTTTCACAGTCCAGATAATAAAGAACAATATCAAAGAAAAAGGAGGAGGCTATCTGAGAAATTGAAGTCTGCGCAGGGGGCGACGTTGAGGAGGAGTTCTCGAAGGGCGGCTACCACTTTGTCATCCTTTCCAGATACAGTTTTGGATGTGGAAGTCTTGCCTGCAAATAATATTCTATCTGATGAAAATTTGTTAGACTCGAGTCTTATTGAAACTGAAAAGTGGAGTGATCCTCCGGCAAAGCTGGAACTGCCAAATTCATCAAATAATTTGGATATAAATGGGCTTCCTGTACTCGATGTTTTCTCTGTTTATGCTTGTTTGAGGTCATTCAGCACTGTGCTATTCTTAAGTCCATTTAGTTTGGAAGATTTTGTGACAGCATTGAAATGCAATGTTGCTAATTCTCTGATTGATTCAATACATGTCACAATCTTGCGAGCTTTGAAACTGCATCTGGAGTCGCTTGCTGATGAGGTCTCTGAATCAGCTTCTATTTGCCTAAGGTACTGCATATTCTTGCCTTTACTTCTCTCTGTTCCTATGTTACGGCTTTGCTGATTTATTTATTTATTTATTGCTGTTGTAGTATTTCTTGTATTGCCCTCTTTAACACCCCCCCCAAAAAAAAAAAAAAAAAGACAGATTTACTGGTTTGTGGATTAATTTATTCTTGCAGGAGCATTAATTGGAGCTTTTTGGACTTAATTACATGGCCTGTTTATCTGGTTGAGTACCTAATTTTTCGGGGTTCTGGATTGAAATCAGGAGTTGAGCTTCGTCAGTTAAAGCTCCTCAATGGTGAATACTATAAGCAATCGTCATCAGTAAAACTTGAGATTCTTCGTTGTTTATGTGATGATGTTGTTGAAGTGGAGAATATAAGATTGGAGCTTATCAGAAGAACATCATCATCTGTGTTTGAGATGGAGAATGATCGGACCGTGAACAATGACATTCACTCCAAGCGAATTGATTCTATTGATGACTTTGGCAACTCTTGCGTGACTGAAGAGGTTGGTGAAGGATATGACCCAAATAGTGATGAATGCTGCCTTTGCAGGATGGATGGAAGCTTAATCTGTTGTGATGGTTGCCCTGCTGCATATCATTCCAGGTGTGTAGGGGTGGCCAAGGATCTTTTACCAGAGGGTGATTGGTATTGTCCTGAGTGTGTAATTGATAAACATGATGGGTGGCAGAAGTCAAGCAAACCTCTGCAAGGAGCAGAGCTGTTGGGAAAAGATCCCCATGGACGTGTATATTTTGCCAGTGGAGGCTATCTTTTGGTGTAAGTCTTTACTGCATTGAGAAATTTAAAATTCTTAGCTTCCATATATTTTTTTAAAAATCAAATATCTTTAATTTAAATAAAATTTCTTTAAGGCAAAAATATGCCATTTATTTTATTTGTTGCTGTTGCTAGCAATTTATGATAAACAATCACTAAATCCTATCATGCCCATTTTGGATTTGGTAGACTCATATACATGGATCTTGTCATGTTATTTAGAGGTGCAAGCTGGGTGTGTTTAATGCAAACCCACCTGGTCCGACCTGGGGAAAGCCTGATTCAGGCTTTGGGTTTTGGTTATCTTTTGAGAACTAAACCTGGTTTTAACTGGACTCAAGGTCAACAGTACCATGTTCGTGTTGAAGCCAACCTAAGCTGGAAAAGGAGGAGTAATCAAGTAATTTTCCAAAGAGTGACAAGGTGGGAGGAGGCACAGAAGAGAGAAACCAGATAACAAAACAAAAAGACAAAATAGGGAGGCTGAGAGGAGAGGATAGAAATCAGATGAAAATAGGGAGACGAAGAGCAGAGGAGAGAAATCATATAAAAATAAAGATAAAAAGGACTCAGACAGAGAGCTTGCCTCCTTTTTATCTTATTGGTCACCTTTTAATTTCTTGCTTTGACTTATGGAGTAGAGAACTTCCGTGCATTAAGGGGGAGAAAAAAATCATGATGCATAATTATCACCCCCCACCACCTCGTCCTCCATACATGCATGTATGGATGAGGAATGGCATGATTGTTATACTATGACATGACTATATGGGTCATGGGATGGCCATGCATGCATGCATCATGTTTGGGGGATGGCATGTGATGCCATAACGTGATCACATGAATGATGTGCCATGGACATACATGCATGCATCATGTATGGGGGATAGCATCACGACCACATGAATGATGCGACTGACAAAGGATTTCTGTCTGTTGCTTTTTTCTTATGCGATGGACTGCTAGGGTATTCATGACAAACTACACCCTAATCCAGTCTAAACTTGAGGACGTAGGGCTTAACTCTGTGTTTGGGTTGGGTCTCGTCATGAAGTAAGTCCTGTTCTCGGTTGGGTCAGGTAAAACCTACCCGGATTACACCCCTTATGTTGTTGTGTTATGTCAAAACCCATATCCTCAAATTGTATTTAAAAGGTTATGAAGAGGTCATTACAGCCCATATTCCAGGGTAATGGTTGGGATAGTTATATGCTATGGCAATGTAATGGATTTGATTGTGACCTTCTCCTTGTTGGCTATTTTCCAGAAACTTATCATTATTTGCAGCATAAAATTTAGGTGCATCGACATCTATGCTGATGGAAAACTAAAATATTTTTATGCATACCAATGGTTTTAAAACTTTTTCAAATATGCCAACAATTTTCAAAATAAATTGAAGCTCTGCCATACCCTTCTTCAAAGTCCCAAAATAACTTTATATCCCAGTCTTCCCCATTTCGCATCCTCACAACCATTTCAAACCCACGATTAAGGAAATTGCACACAACCAACACCTGTGATTGTGCTTTGGATAACTGGTTTGTAATAAAATTAAGATCAATGCTAGCAGGTGGCAAGAAAATTAATATTGGAGCCAAAAAAATTTTGGTTAGCATCACCTGCTTCCTGCTACTGTTGATGAATCCGTATAATTCTTAAAAAGTGAACATAGAGATGTAGGTAGAAAATTTCCTGCATGATATCAAATGATAAAAGATGATTTTTTAATTGTATATTTGTAAATTAATGAATGATGGATCTTTAATTTCCAGTTCAGCAAAAATAACTTTAGATGCAAAAATCATACCATCTCTTGGCTTTAGCTGTGAAATTTAGGGTGTGTTTGGCAATTTAGAAAAGTTGTTAAGTTAAAACTTTTCAATCTAAAATTTGTCATTTTTCATAATTATTATTTAAAATTTTTTTTTTTTACACATTTTTCTATACAACAATCCTACTTTTCAATCATTTCTACACAACTACCAATACAACTAACCTATTT
>JAXCLR010000063.1:37850268-37865728 GCA_035584095.1 Annona squamosa | reverse complement strand
ACACAACTACCAATACAACTAACCTATTTATTTTAAATTTATTCTCTTTACTCCTCATCATTACCCCTGCAACATCATATCATTTTTTACTAATTTGACAAGTTTTACATAAAAAAACTTTTCATCAAAAGTTTTACAACTTCCCAAACACACCCTTAATTCTAATATTCTTTTCCCTGTCCCTTACCTGTTTCAGATATAAAAAAATGATGTCTTTAAGATTGTCTAAAAAGTTCTTTTTTCCTTCGTAGACTAGCGCACAAAATGGAATTTATTTTGTTTCAAATATTTTTTCAAATAGGGAATCTGGTATCAGCCAAGATGAATTACAGCAACCATCTACAAGAACAAGGGCCCACGTTTTGGCCACTGCTGGTCGGTTGGGTGGAGTCGCATGATCGTGGCTACCACTAAGGGCGCAACTTGTGGGAGACAGGATATAAGATCATTTTGAGAATTTAAAAATGGTTTGGCATGGATGCAATTAAATTTGAAAATTGTTGGCACGTTTGAAAGAGTTTTAAAACTATAAGTAGGGATGAAAATACTTTAGTTTTTCGTTGGCATAGATGCAGATGCCTCTAAAATTTATTCAAATAAAAAACTATAGTAAGTTTAACTAAAGATGGTAAATGTGAGAAACTGATGCCTGGGAAGATTTTTAAACCAGAGCTCAATGATCATATTAAAAAATTTTGTGCCATTATGGCCGTTGCAGGGGCCTGATGGCTGTTAAGGGCCATTACAGTGATTTGATTTGTTGATTCTCAGTTCAACTTCATATATGGGTTCTCAAATATCTTCTACCTCCCTCCCTGCAACTTGTTTTGGTCTTTCCATTGACCCTTTTAAAGCTCTCAATTTGACTCAATTCATTCACTTTGTCATAGCTCTCTGTCTTTTTCCACAGCTTTGCAAACTATCTTAGCTACCATTTCCTCTTTTTTTTTTTCCTCTCCTTCTTCTATGGATGTGTTTATTTCGAATGCTTTCCTTCCTCGATAAAGCAACAAACATCCTCTGATTTTGTTTGTGAACTTATCCTGATGTTCTTACACTTAAGGCATTATTGATCTTATAGTATCCTATAAAATGTTGATGAATTTGATTGATTCTGATGATCACAATAGCTTATGAGGTATATAGTTGCTTCTTTCATTCAACTTGAAGCCTCCAAGTGCCAACATTTTTGGAACAAAGTGAACTGCCTGAGTTGACCAATTTGATTGACCGCTGGCCTATCCAGTTTGGTCTGGATTGGTCTGTGATTTGATCTAAAAGCTGAACAAACTGCATGGACCATGAAGTTAAACCTGAAACCAGTTTCTCTGGTCCACCAGGACCACATCTGTCATTAATCTTATTCCTTGCCTGCACTTATCTCCTGCGTGATGAGATATGTCAGCAGCTTTTGATGGGAATTGCAGCCTATTTGGCTATCATAGATTGCATCTCTGCACCATATGTTCAGATTGCTGAAGCATTAGCAATAGCGGATTTCCAACAACCTATTCCTCTGATTGCAACTGATAGATAGCTGCCTGACCACTGGATTTCATTCCCATAGCAAAAATATTTGAAATGGGTAGAAAGATGCCTCAAACAAATTTCTAGTGAGGTAGGAAAACTCCAGTTATAAGTCATGCAGAGGTCTTTTCTTCAATGATGGTTGCAGGTATATAATATAAATATGTGCATCCATCGGTGGTTGGTTGTGGTTAATGACCAAAATCTCAATAAGCATCTTTCATATTTTATGGCAATGTAAAAAGAAGCATAGATAAATTTAAAATAATGACAAATATATGGAGCATATATAAATTTAAAATAGTAATAATTTTGTTATGTAATAATTAATAATAAGAATATTATTAATATTGTCATTCAATTTGGTTTGAACCAATGGTTGACACAAGTTGAGCCAAATTGGATAGCATGCTGCTTTAACTACCAGTTTGGTTTTGATAATACTGCTAACAGCCTGTCCTTTGCTTTAATATGGGTGTACATTTATGCTTCTTTTACTTGACTAGGCACTTCTACTCTCCTCTTACCTAATCCAAACATCTAACTCTTGACTTCCCTACGTTTTCCACCATGAATCTGTTCTCATTGTTTTCTGCAAAATCTTTTTCATAATCATTAGTTTACTTTATTTTTATCCTAATCTTTTATTTCCACCTTATTTCCTTTCCTTTCTAACATTATCTTCTTTTTTTTATTAGTATGTAAAACCTGTTTTATATTACTTCCCTTCTACACCTCTTTTAAGATCAAAATAGACTTAAAATAATATATTTACCAATCTCTCCATTCTTAAGAATTTATAAATCGAGATGTTGAAAATGGTCATTGTAGCTTCAAAGTCTTAACTAATTCCTTCTTCCCCACCTGTACATCACTTGGCAGTATTTATTTATTTATTTTAAATCTTTAGATTGAATTGTCTGTCTCTGTATGCCATGTAATAGCATCATTTTGAATGAAGTAAAACTCACTGGGTTATAGCCTTTTTTCTAGAATGATTTTTTAAAACCTTCATTTCTTTTATTTTGCATGGTTTGCAACCAGAAAAGGATAAACATTATAAAGCTGTGTGCTAGTCTGTCATGATTATGCTAGATATACTAGAATTAGCTGATCGAACCAATCAAAGTAGTGTGCTTATTTACTTGTGGGACAGCATTTCTGATGATATCACTTAATTATGAACACAATTATCAACTCTGTTAGTGCTGATTTATTCATCATGCCAGTATTTCACTTAGTTTAATGTCTCCAGGTCTAATTCGGATGACACAGAGCCATTATATTATTATTACAACAAAAATGATTTAGGCATTGTCCTTGAAGCGTTAAAGTCATCTGATGCTTCTTACAGTAGCATAAAAAGTGCAATATCCCAGCATTGGGGTGACCTGGTTAATGCCACTGACTTAAAAGGTGATTCTAGCTGCCAAACCCTGTCTGCACCTTCTGGCTTGGGTATGGAAATGGGAGCCTCTGTTACAAATCTGTCGTGTACTTTCCCACCAAGTCTCAAGCAGGGTATGGTCAAAACAAATGAGGTTGTTGGTTGCAAAAAATCAGAACTTGGGGACTCCAATCTTGTGAACTGTGAACATTCAGAGGCCATAGGAAAGCATGATTCAGCCTCTAAAAACCAGTTGATGGATATTATAGGCCCATTGGAAAGCTCTGAAGGTTCTGCTGAGATGCCCCAGGCCAACAAATGCCCTGCAGTAGAGGCTCAGGGAAATGGAATAAACTATCCTATGGAATTCAAAATCAATGATTCTGTTCAGACTGAGGGCCCCAAAGAAGTACATCCTGCTACTTCCCCATCAGTAGTAAACTCAATTAAAGAGCCAACATCCCAAACTTTGGTAGAACCACTCAGCTACTTTAACTTTTACAGTTTCGGTTGGTTTGCTTCATTGGTTGTTCAAGAACTGTCAAGCAAATCATCCAATGGCATCAAGAATGATCCCAAGAGATCTGCTGGGGAGATAATTTCATCACAGGTTAAGGCAATAGCTAAGAAATCTGTGAAGTTTTGTTGGCCTGACATGCAGAAACTGGATTTGGATTCTCAGCGGGAAAAATGTGGGTGGTGCTTCTCTTGTAAGAATTCCAGTGATGAAGACTGTTTGTTTAACAGGACAGAGAATAAGGTTTCAAATGGTTCTAAAGTTGGGACTTTTGGCCTTGGTTTGAAAAGGAACTGGAAGAGCCATCTTTTTTCTGTTAAGCATTATATACTTTCCATTGAAGATCGATTGAGAGGCCTTCTAGCTGGTCCATGGGAGAAACCATATCACAGGAAGCAGTGGCGGACAAACATTCTCCAGGCTCCTGATGTTGCTTCTGTGAAACCTCTCTTGCTCACAGTAAGTGGTTTCTGGATACTCAATATCATTATCATTACTAGAACAGGAGTGGACTGACAGTTTGACTGGGTTTTCTAGTCCACATGATTTTTTGGAAAAGCTGGGTAAACTGGAAGAACCGACCATCTGACTGGTTCACTGTTTTGTTACTGATATAAAAAAGAAAGAAAAAAGAATAAACTCTTCCTTGATTTCTCTTCCTACTGATTTCCTATGAAGATCAAAATATGATGATGTCTTAGCTTTAATTCTTAGGTGATGGTGATACTGCCAGAAGCATCAAGCAGATTGTTGAAAGCTGTCCTTTGTGAATTTCAGTGTTAGAAGAAATAGGCGAGGAGGAGTAGATGGGAAGAGAATGGGATATACATATGCTAGAAGCAAAAAAGAATGATTTTGTCTCTCTATTATTATTTAAAGTACTTGTAGATCATGGCTTTTAGATCTAATGTCATTAAGAATTTATTATCTATAAACAAAATTACATGATAAAAAGTTGTTAGAGAGGTCAAACTAGTTCAAACTGGCAGCTGAGCTGGTCCAAGCAAAGCCAGCCAATGGATTGGTTTCAGTCCTGATAACAATTGTAAACACATTTCAATGTGCCAATTGTTATACACTGCATTTTTCATTTCATTTTTCTAATGATTTGAATTTCATTGTGCTGCTTGATCAAGGATTTATTTTCCCTTGTAAAACAGTATAGTGGAAGCCATTTCTCATGAGGTGGATCATTCCTCTTCATTTTTTGGCTATTTGTTTAGTTAGGCTTATTAAACGTGGACGATTGGTGGTTGGGCCAACACATCATTTCCAAGGAAACAAAAATGTTTGGCCCTGTTATGTGCTTTAGCAGCTTGGAGCAGAAAAAGGGAAAACTTTGATCCTTTCTATTGAACATTGCATAATGTGTTATACAATTTATTCTTGGCAAATGTTCCTCTTGCAGTTAGAGTTGAATTTACGGCGCATTGCACTTTCAACAGAGTGGTTAAAATCGGTGGATTCTGCTGTTACAGTGGGATCAGCATCACATCTTTTAGTAACTTCAGATCATGTATCATCAAAGCGAGGGGGCAGAAAATGGGCAAGAAAGAATAATTCAGTTGGTACATCAAATTTTGTTTCAACTGAATTAGGTACTTATTGGTGGAGAGGTGGAAGGCTTTCTCGCCAAGTGTTTCACTGGAAGGTGCTGCCTAGGTCAATGGTTTCGAAGGCTAGCCGCCAAGGTCCGGATATTTGTTTATGACACTCAGCACTCATTAGCAATGCTTATGCTTTAATCACCTGAAATATTTTTTCTGAATTTATTTCAAAGTTGAAAATTGCAGGTGGATGTAGAAAGATACCTGGAATATCCTATCCTGATGGTTCAGAGTTCTCTAAGAGATGTAAATGCATTGCTTGGCGAGCAGCTGTGGAGATGTCAACATGCGTGCCACAGCTTGCTTACCAGGTAATCATAACTTGGACGCCTTTCGTTGTTGACCAGTGGCAGAAATGAGTTGATCTTGTTATTGTCCTTGATCATTCCAGATTCTGTTGAGGGCTTTTTTGACAGTTTTTTCTACTGAAATGTGCATGACTTCAGTTTGTGTTTATGAAATGTATATTGACCGGGTTTGATGGGTCCCAACCAGAATTTTGGTTAATAAGTTAGGTAAAGTGATTGAACAAAGACTAAGACAGGGAACAAATGTCTTTGAAAATCAGTTTGTTTTTATGCCAGGAAGATCGGCGACCAAAGGTATTTTCTTCATAGATAATTATTTGAGGAATATAGAAAGAATAAAATGAACCTACATGTGATTTTCATTGATTTAGAAAAAAGCATATGGCCATATTCTAAGAAAATTAATATAGTAGGTGATGGAAAAGAAACGAATGAACTATAGATATTGATGCTGTTAAAAATATGAATAAGGAGTTATAACAAATGTTTGGACCATAGGTGGAGATATGAATGATTTCCAGTTGCAATAAGATTGCATCAAGGCTCAACCTTATGTCCTTACCTTTTCATTTTAGTTATAGATGAACTTACTAGATATATAGAAGCAGTACCTTGGCGTATGTTATTTGCAAATGATGTAGTCCTAACAAATGAAATTAGAGAATGAGTAAACTTGAAATTGAATAAGTGGAAAGATGCTCTAGAATCTAATGGTTTTAGAATTATTCATGTGAAAACTGAATATATAAAATGCAACTTTAGTAATAATGAGCACTTAAATGAGAAACCAATTAAGATTTCAAGCCAAGTAGTGCTAAAAATTGGTCCCTTTTAGAATGTACGATTGATAGTTCAAGAGAATCGTGAAATTGAGAAAGACATCATAAGTAGGATTTGAGCAGGAAGAAAGAAATGATATAGTGTTTTAGGAATTTCAGATGACTGTTGAGTTCCCATTAAATTAGAGAGCAAAACTTTATAACACAACAACTAGGCTAGCTATGCTACATGAGGCAGAATATTTGACAGTTAAAGAACATCAAATACATAAGATGAGTGTAGTAGAAATGAGAATGTTAAGGTGAATGAATGATAAAACAAGAAAACATAAAGTTAAAAATGAAATAATCTGAGATAATCTAAATGGAAAGTCAATAGCTAATAAAATGATGGAAAACAAACTAAAGTGATTTGGACATGTTAAATGAACGCTTGAAATGACACCAGTTAGAAAATCCGAGTTCATTTAAATGGAAGGTAGTTAGAGAATGAAAGGAAGACCTAGAAAAACATGTATGAAAGTAATTAAACAAGCTATAAATTGTAAAAATTACTGAAAACTTAGTTATGACCTTTAAGAATGATGCAACAGTATCCATGCACTCCAAGAAAAAGAAGATAGGTAGGGTCAAAGCCTCGTTAGTGCACGGGCTGATCCTAGTTGGTTCATGGTCTGAACTGATGAGCTGATCATCAACTGACATGCCCCCTTGTTGGTGCACGGGCTGATCATCAGCTGATCTGACCCAACCCCCAGTTACTTTTTAATCCCTTCTAGTATCCATCTGTTTCCTTCTTGATGTGTTATAATTCAGGGAGAGTCAAAACCTCATTGACGCACAGGCTTATCATTGTCTGACAACCTTCAGAATCCAGATAGAATCTAGTGACTTTTGCATCCCTTGTTATATGTCATTTGGGAGCTTATCCCTCTGTTTCCTTGTTGACGATAGAGCTTCTTGAATCTGATTTCTGCCTTCATGTTTTCAGGTTAGAGAGCTTGATGCAAATATTAAGTGGAATGATATTCTCAATCCTCAACTTTTCTTCCCAGTGGCTAAGGAGTCAAAAAAATTGGCTAAGCCATTGACAAAGGTCACCATTCGAAGGAAGTGCATTGAAGGGACAGAGGTGAAGTATTTGGTTGATTTTGGCATGAGGAAAAGTGTTCCTGATATTGTTACAAAGCATGGTGTCATGCTTGAAGAATTGTCAAATGAAAGGAAGAAATTTTGGCTGAATGAGTCTTATGTTCCTTTAAAGCTCCTAAAGGCATATGAAGAGAAAAAACAGGCCCTAACAAGCAGCAAGGCAAGTCCTGGGTTAAACCATCCCAAGAAGGAAAGCAGAATGAAGAAGTCTACTCAGCAAAAAGGACTCGCACAAAAACAGGCCCATGCAGGCAGCAAGGCTAGTCCAGGGTTAAACCACCGTGAGGAGGAAAGCAAAACGAAGAAGTCTGCTCGGCAAAAAGCACTTGCACAAAACCAGGCTCACAAAAGCAGCAAGGCAAGTTCTGGGTTAAATCATCTTGAGGAGGAAAGCAAAATGAAGAAGTCTGCTAGGCCTAAAGGACTTTCACACCTATTTTCCAGAGCTGAAAAGATTTCAGCATATTGTTGTGGCCACTGTAGTAAAGATGTGATTGCAAGGTATGTTTATGAAATGACATCTATAATTATGTTGTCGGATTTTACCATTTTGCATCATATAGTTTATGTGGATTCTTCTTGTACCCTGCAAAAATGGTTTAAAAAACAAATCTGAATCTCTAGTGGATATATGGCCAAATTACTGATGTAGCAGTTGACAACTTTTTCTTCTGGTTAAGTGACAATCAAACACGAGAGGGATTTTACGACAAACAAATTATCCTGTGTGAACTATGGCACACAGTTCTACACATATAATATTGCAAACTATTTTGTACCCAGTTTTGAATTTTAGTACTTCTGGCAATTTATCCCTTTGAGGGCGTGCTGTTGGTTTTAGTATGCCTTCTGTCCTTGAAATCCTAATTGATGTTTAGTAACCATTCAGGGAAATGTCTTTATCACTTTTGGGCTTACTTCTCTGGATATATTTCTTTACACAAGCTTTTACTGTCTTGAACTAATGTGCAACCGGTTACTCCTGTTATCTTGACTGTTTATCTTACTTTTTCAACATGCAAATAAAAATCATTCTTCTTAATTTTTTAAAAACCTTTTTTGGTTGCTTCTCCTTGTTCATTTAATTTAAGGCTTCCTCTAAGTGGATATTCTTTTGTTCTTTGCAGAGAAGCTGTGAGCTGCCAAATCTGCAAAGGTATTACTTCATTTCCCATTATCTGGTTTATATTTATCTTTTTTATATTGCCTTTCCTGACTAGAATCTAAGATAATTTTTTTGCAATTAATGATCTTAAAAAGATGGAACTCTTTTCCAAGTCATGACTGCCTTATTTAAGTGTAAAATGGAGGTCTGAAATTGTTGGTTCTGGTCATTGTTATCATCATCGCATAGTTTTATCCAAAATTGGAGAGGTTTCTTCTACTGTATGTAGGGAAAATGGCCGTGTCTTTTGACATCTAGAAGACTGATGTGTTGAGCCTTTTCCCAAAGGACTTGGTCATTCTTGCAATAACGGCTCTTGTTGTTGCTGTTGGTTAATATTCCTTTTAATATTGAGGGGTCGAGGCCAATACTGGCTCATAATTGGAAGTTGGTTTCTGTTTTAATAGCTGCTTTTTGATTTTGCTTTCTACCTTTCTGTGTTTTTTTGATGTTATCTTCAAAGCGTGGGAATGTGTTCTTCTGATGGATCATTGCATGCACAGTTATGTCTTTTATTTTTGGAGACCTGATCAGTAATCGCATCCACAGGTGATATTACTCTTGTCACATCGACTAGCGGTTATGATCTCTTTCCGTTCATCTCCTACTTCTCACAATAGACACATAGAATATCTTAGTGGATGACTAAGTGGAGTAGTTGCATAATTTAACCATAAAAAATGCTTCTCTTAATTTGATTATTTTTCCTTTACAGGTTTTTTTCACAGAGACCATGCGAGGTTGCGCGAAAGCACTACTGAGGCCAACTGTGCATATGTATGTTACAAATGTCAGGATAATAAGGTAAAAATCAAAAGCCTTAAGGTGCGGAGTGGAGGTCAAATCATTGCTAAAAGGCTTAAGGTAGTGTCACGAGGGAGTGGCACAACCATCAAACTTCGTGCAATGCAGTCAGAAGAAACTAAAGTGATTACCAGAAGCTCTCAACTGCAAGAAGAAAATGACAAAAGTGTATCCAAATGTCGTAAAAAACAATCAAAGAAGAAAAAAACTGCAGCTAAAAGCTGTGGAGATCAATCACGAAGGACAGCTATTGGAGTCAAAAGCAACGGGCAACGATCAGAAAAGGCTAAAACCACTGTAAAAAGTTACAGTGTGAAGCCAGAATTGGTTAGTTTCCCGGAGCTCAGAAGATCGCAGCGTTCATTAAAGAAAGTGAGCTACGTGCCAGCTCCAGTGCAAAGCACAAGGCCTTCTGTATCCAAGGAAGGTAACAAGGTTCAATCTAAAAGAAAGGTGCCTGTAAAACCTAAGGCTGGGAAGAGCCACAGCAAGGGTAAAAGAACATCAGTTCCTCATGCTTACTGGCTTCAAGGTCTTCTGTGGAGAAGAAAGGGACGTGATAAATGCGGAAGTGAGTTCCAAGAAAAGAAGGTTCTCTCATCATCGAAGCCTGCAACGGACACATTGCAGCAACCTGTATGTGGTCTTTGCCATGAACAATATGATTTGAAGTTAACATACATTGCTTGTGAAAGCTGTGAAGGTATTGTACCTCTCTTGAATTCCTGTAGAAAAGCTAGTATTCCATAAACTCGTTCTCTGAAATAATTCTGATTGTTACTTCTGCTCTAATAATTAATTTGCAACCCACATATAATTTCATGGATGCTCAGATATTCACTCTTGATCAGAAAATCAGGGATGATCCATCCTATTTTGGGGCTGCACTGATGTTGATCGCACCTTATGCATTCTCTTTGTCTCTTAGCAAGAAGAATTTCCAATCGAACTAGTGTTTCCAAAAGATTTACTTCTGAACAAAAGCTATTGTATTTTTGCTTGCATGCTGAATTTTGCACAAAAATGTTCGTTTTCCTAACTGCTCCATTTGTTCCCCCCATGCAGACTGGTTTCATGGAGATGCATTTGGGGTTTCTAAGAAGAATGTTAATAATCTGCTTGGCTTCAAGTGTCATACTTGCCTTAAAAAAAAGCCTCCTGTGTGCCCGTATTCAAGAGATGCCTTGGATGATAGATTCCAATTCCATGACAAGAGGAATCAGGAAGAAGGAATTGTATCTTTCAAGGATTTATCTGAAGATGGGAACTCCATACATGTGATTAATGCAGCCAGATCACCCTCAAAGGAAGATCATTTGGGTTCATGTGGCAGTGAAGAACCTCTTAGTAAGAAGCGGCGGACTGATTGTGATCAGTCTTGTAAGTTGGAAGAAGTGCCTAGTATTTTTGGATGTCATGATTGTGAGGACAAAAAATCTCTCTCTTTTGAAGTAGTTGGGGAAGAGAGAGGACAAGTACTTACTGAATTATTGCAAGAGAAGGAAGAGGATGGTTCTAAAGATAACTCTGTGGTTGCAGGGTTGCTTGATGTTGTTACAACATTCAGTGATGGTGCCAAGTTATGCATGGCAACGATATCATCTTAGGCTTATATCATTAGAATCAAATTTTCAGTTCAAAGTATGTTCATTTTTGATAACCTGAAATCCGGAATTTCCACCATTTGTGGATTTCTAACAGCTTGACCATGTTAAGCAGCAAAATGAAGCTGCATATTCTTTTTATGATTGCTGGCTGGATAAGCTGATGTTGAGAGAAGGGTTTTCCACTGAAAAGGTGCTGAAAGATAGCAATAGTGGTGGGCGACATAGGAAGATGGTTCAGAATATTTCATTTGATCTTGCCCAAATTTTTTTTTTTTTTTAATTGAGGTGAAAAATGAATGGAAAAAAATCGTGGGCCATGAATACATAAGAAAGGACACAATATGCACATATTTCAAGTCTAATTTTCCCCATTTTAGTTGTTCATTTTAACATTGAGTGGATGCATGCCCAAGATTGATTCAGGGTTCTGGAGATAAGGATCAGATTCCTTCAAGGATCCCTAGTAAGCACTTCCTTTTATCTTTTTTTTTTTTTAATTATCTTTATTTCTTTTCAGCATGCTATCTATCTTCTTCCTTGAAGGTTCTTAACGATGATTCATTTGCTTTATGATCATCTTTAGGTGATTCAGATTACTTCCATTGTTATATAAAATCTTGAAACGATCACTTGGACTAGAAATGATCCAAAAGCATCCCATCTAGTCATCATCATGTAATCTCACTCACTAAAATTTCCGTCCATTTCCTTATCTGGCAACACTGGAGAGCGTTCTTCAGGTCTATTTTGCTTGCAATTTCAGTAAACGAATTTATAGCTGTGCTGTGTATCTGTAATTCGTTTTTGCACGATTACCAATTAAATCATTTTGAAGCTGTGGATTCATGAGTGGAGAATTTCATAGTGGAATTGGATTCTCAATTGAAATGATCCATTTTGTTTTCACTCGTGCTTGTTACTGTCTCCTTAATGTGAAGGAATAGTGATACCATGTAATGTAGCATTTATTTCTGATTTTGTTAGACCCATAAATAAGGTAATAGTACAACACAGTTCACCTCCAACTCCTCAACTCAGTGCTGTTTATGCTTTATTTAAAGTCATGATTCAATCCAAGCATAAGCATTGAAGCTTGATGTTCATGCTTGGGTTATTCATTTTTAAGTTGTTTTTTTATTTTTTATTTTTTTTGCATAAATATGCGGGCTCAAGCAAGATCTTTTTTTTTTATATAAAAATTTTACATTTTCGATTATTTTAAATATTTTTATTTGAATTTCAAAATAAAAAATTAAGTGTTTTTTTTTTTTCCCCATGTGCTAACGTTTGTATAATCATGACCCTTATCTAGAACTCAATTGATTCCTACAGTCAACCCGAATTTTGACCCAAACTCGATCATTAGAATTGAGGGTTTGTAGAGGCTCCAAGAAGCCTTGTTGTGCTCTTTTGAATGACTTGATAATAAGTAATGCAGTATGAAGTACGAATGGTTCAAATGCTTCTCATGGCTTACAAATTCTTTTCCTTGATCAGTCTTCTACATGCTTCTTTTGAGGGAGTGTCTGATGAGGTGGATTAATATGTTGATTGGAATGACACCTAATTTCAACGCTGGATCTACTGCTTAAGATGCTATTGTTGCAAGGATTATAAGGGCTGTGCTAACTGCTGCATTTTCTGAAAAATTGTGAATGTTAGGAACTAGGGTTCCACATAAATGTTGGTTTCACCCGTGCAGCTGTTGGGATGGGCCACAAATTCTGTTCATGACCTTCGTGTGGCTGGGAGTCGCATTCGTCTTCAATCTGCATACTTGAAAGAAGTAGATCTTAACACATCTTATTGTGCGACTTGCAGCAACAAGAGCTGGCAGACGAAGATGCAGGGTTTTTTACAAATTGGGAATTTTTCGATTTTTCTGTTTTGTTGATAGGAATCAACCTAAAAATGGGAAAATACCATCAATTTCGCATTTGCCTCTTACAAAATGCCAGTCTCTTTGAACACGTGATTTCAATTTCATTGTCATAACCTGCAAAGCTGGACTGGAGAAGTAGAATTTCTGCTGTCTTCTCATTAGAGCCTTGAACCAGTTGTACGATGTTCAGCCAAATCCAAAATTGAATGTGGGTATGGGCGTGACTGACAAATGCTTGGTTAATCCTGATTGTGACTAACAAATGCTTGGTTAATCCTGACGTTAAGTATAATTTTGTATATAAGTACAACACGGTCCTCCCTACTTGCTCTTCTTAATTGCGTGCAATTTTATATGGTTTTCTCATTTCGTAATTGTTTATAGTTTTCCTTCTCCATAGATCATGGGAACAGGATAGGTTTCAATGCGGCACATTTGCACGATTAGGAACATGTATGGAGCAGTCAGCTGTTAAGGAGATTTGGCTGGCTGGTTTCTGATGACAGTAGGGAATTGGCCTCTCTAGTTGAGAAAGTTTTGGACTGCCTATCATGTTTTTGCTTTTGGATAGTCTTGGAGGTCAAGGGTTCGATCTGTGAAGACCACCTCTTGCTTCAAAAGGAACGATGGTGTATTATAGATCCAAAGCGGTCTTACCCTTCCTTGGACGTGTGCATAGTGGGAGTTTAATGCACTGGGCTGCGCCTTATTGGGGGATGAGGTCAAGTGGATAGGTTTGGATGCGGCATATTTGAAAGTCATCTGGCTGGTTGGTTTCTGATGAGAGTAGGGAGTAGGTCTCCGGCTGGGAAAGTTTTGGATGAGCTCTTTTGAGGTCACCGGTTTGAGACTTTTGGAAACCTCCTCTTGTTCTGCAAGTTGCCGTAGACCTAAAGTGGTCCGACCTGGACCCTGCACATAGCTGGAGATCAACATACCATTCTGGTTTGCCATCTATCCTAGTGAGTTATATCTAAGGGTGTAAATAGGGTTGGTTTTGACGCGAACTCAACTAACCCAACCCAATTTATATTAGGGTTAGGTTAGACATTTTGAAAAAAATCAAACTACATGACTCGATTTAAACCGACCTAATTTCAAAAATGAGTTGGTTTGGGTTACATGATTGACAACCCGACTTAAACTAATTTTATATATTATTGTACAATATAATAAATTATTAATAAATAGTCTTACATTATCGAATAATACACAGAAATTAACTAGACACTTTTGTTTGGAAATAAAATTATTTAGCAATTATATCATTTTATAAGTCATAAATTTGATAGTATTCTTACAAAAAGAATTAATTTTTTTCATTCAGATAAATTTATATTTTAAAATGGATTCAATTAAGTAAAATTTTTTAAAATATTATTTACTAATCCGATTTCCAATTAGAACTGAACAAATTTTTATAAGGTTAAAATAGGATCAGGTTAAGGTGTGAAAAATATGATTGAAAGTAGGATTTGAGATTTTATAAGGTGGGTTAGGGCTTTGTTTACCCCAACTTGAGTCAACTTGGCCCGATTGACACCCTAGTTATATCTGGCCGATACTTGCAACAACGTTCAGTGTGGGTTGGTCCTTAGCTTTATTTTCATTTTTCACCTTATCTTAAAAATTCACGTCAAAGTGATACTGCTTGGGGGAGCTATGCTAGTGGTGGTTCTTCCAGATCTGCCATTTAGGTGATCTCGATTCTCGAGTGCAGGTTCTTATTCCCATTAGAGCCCGTCAGGCATGTCCCCAAATTCCAGTTATCAAGTTTCGAGTTTCATTTATCAGAGCGTCTTGTCTATGAATTCTCTCCGCAGAAACTTTATATGCATATGCAAAAACGGTTATGCAGTTCCACATCCTAACGTGGTCTAGTTGCCATACGCATGAATAATACGGGAATTCATGCGTCTCACTGATGATGTTAATGGTTACAGTCAATCTGCTTTTCTTAACCTGTTTATAAATGAATTTAGGTTGAGATTTTTAAATAAAAAAGTTATGATCAACTAACCGATTCAACAATTTAATTAAATAAACTAATTAAATAAATAGATTATGGTTGAAATTTTATAACCCGTTAATCGTTTAATAACCTTTTTAACACATTTAACTTGTTTAATTTGTTCAACCCATTTAACTCATTTTAACTTATTAAAATTATATATACACATGTATATCTCTTGTTTATTTTTCCCACCGAGTCTTCTTTTTCTCACCTCATTTTTATTTTTACGTTGTTATCCTAATTCCATTTCCCTCTTGCTCTTCTATTTTCATTTCCCTTGTGTCGAAAATATCGCCTATTCCTATCAGCGTCTGCAGGAGTCCAGGCTTTCAGGTCGTTTGTTATTCAATCTGTTAACAATCTGCCAACTCACTTATTAAATGGGTTGTAAATGGATTGAGGTTGAAATTTTTTAAAATGGATTAATAAACAGATTAGGATTAAGATATTTTAAACAAGTTAAGATTAAGGTTGAGTTCCAACTTGTCTAACTCTATCAGTTAACTCTCCTAACTGTCACCGTGTCATCTCCACATGTGAAATTCATATATTGGAATAATAGAAGGGTTGAGATCTTACAGCTCTTGAGACCGGTCTAAGATAGCTTCATTTGAGATTGTATAAAATATAATTTTTAAAATATTTTTATAGAAAATTTTTAATAAGACAATAATCTTGGTGTATGTTATCTATAAATCAAATTTTATTATT
>JAXCLR010000063.1:37826086-37840411 GCA_035584095.1 Annona squamosa | reverse complement strand
ACTTAATGGATTCTAATTAACTTAATCCCATGAGAATAGGTGGTTAAGAGAATTAGGGTACACCTTGTAGGTTTCGAAAGAAAGGTGCAAGGATACATTAAGATTTGTTCTTCTTTAACAAACAATATTCAAATTAAATAATTATATCACTACCCGTTGCAAAATACGCATGTGAAATCCTAGACCCTAGGTATTTGCACTTTAGCTTTCTCTCTTCATTTTTAATTTGCACTTCTTCCCATTTTATTTATTTTCTTTTTCTTTTATTTTCTGCATTTTCTCCCAACTTTTCTATTTTATTTGCTATATTCTCTCCATATCCGACACAAAAGCATTTAAAAGCAAAATTTATAGTCCTGAATTTCCAGTGGAACGATAATTTATATACTATAATCTACGACCCGTTCACTTGGGGTAAGATTGTGAACTGTTTCCAAGCGAAAACAAGAACTTTCTCGGGAAGCTATCTTAAAAGTTTTGTTTGTTACTTGCCGTTGGATCCATCTCATGTTTCCTAAAAATTTCCTTGAAGGCTACACCATATGTTGATTTAAAGTAGTATTCCGACTTTAGTTCTAATCCAGAAAAAAAGTTGTCTTCTTCTTCACATTGAGTCTTGACCTTGTATACTTAGGTGCACTTAGTTTTAGCGCACTTGGGTACATAATATTCTTTAAAAATTTTAAAAATTTAAGTGGGTCCAAACATAAACGTTCTATATATATAGTTTTTACATTTTTTGATTAGTTTTAATATTTTATTTTGATTTTTAAAAATTATAAATAAATTATTTCTCATGTACTTGCACCTGAGAGTGGAATTATTTTTTAATTTTTAAATTTTGAAATAAAAATTTAAAAGCATTAGATATGAAAACTATGAATATTTATATGAAATCGGGTTTTATATAGTGAGTTTGTGAAACCCTTTTCATTTTTTAGATGTTAATGATTGTTGTAAAAACTAGTTTATTCATTATATTTGATATCATTTGCTTAAGTTTTATTCAAATTTAATATGTGCATAGGCCAGATTTATTCATGAATAGGTATATTCAAATATAAATTAGGAAAAGTGTTTGGATCCATTTACATACGTACTATAATGTAGTAATATTTTATAGAATCATTTATTCACATATTAGTGTTATTTTAAATGGTTTAAATGTTGAAAATACTATGTAAAAATTGATATTTAATATCAAAATCATTTTATTAAGTTGATTTTAACGTTTGTAGATGAGACTTATATGCAATAATAGTAGATAAATAAAAGAGTTTCCATAATAATATAAATGATGTTAAATACAATAGATAAAGTAAATTTTTATCAACTATCTAGCTGTTAAAAAACAAGGACGTTACATAAAAGTGTCCTATGAGACCTCTTTTATTTTTAATATCTTAATGATTGATGAAAAATTCACAACATCTATTGTATTTTACATAATTTATTGCATCTTGAAGACCCTTTCATTTATTTAATATAGTTTAATATTAAATACCAATTTTAAAATTATATTTTCGATATATAAACCATTTAAAATATCATTTCTATATGGATGAATAATTCTATAAAGTATTATTATATTTATATATATATAAATAGATCTAAGCTTTTTTTATAATTTACACATTAATATATAGATGAAAATTAACTTGGTCATGTACCGTGATTACATAGAAGCTAAGCCTATAAAAAATAAAAATGAATTGTGTAGTGCACCAAGTGCACTAAAGTTAGGTGCACAGGAACAGAGTTCTCTTCGTGTCAGGGAAGTGAGATATCCTTAATCTTCTTCAACCCTCCATTTCTATGAACTTCTCAACTAGTGAGTCATCCACTATCTCTCGAGAAAGAGGACTAACCTTCTAATGCCTCTCCTTTGCCCAGAAATCAATAAGCCATTTTCAGTTCTTTATTTACATCCCTTATTCAGAATGGTCTTAGCTTTACAATGCATCTTTAAATGAAAGGACATCACACCTTTGCCTTCCAACTTCAGAATCTCTTTAAAGGCTTTATAGCACAAAGAATTAGTATTAATCACTCGCCTTGAAGCTTGCTCTGTCACTAAAGCTTAGGTTGAAAGTTGTAAAGTCTCTAAACCTTATCCCCCTTTTAGATGTTGTAGTACACATCTTACTCCATACCTGCCAACTGATTAAAAAAAATAGGTCATTGCTATAGTTGTAGCAAGACTGAAAAAAAAAATGTCATTTAATTTAAAATGTAACAAGAATCTAAACTAGCTATTCACTGAACCTTCTTTTCTGCTTTAAATCAGGGCAATGCTCATATGCAACTGTTTGCATAGTATCATACCCTGAAACTATCTGATAAAAATATTAAAAAATGAATGGTTGCATGTTATTATATAAACCGTCTAGAACTTAAAATATTAATTAATTTATGAGCAATATTTTCTGTTCTCACTCAGTAAATATCTAAAAGCGACCATTTTCTCTTTTACGTACTATTCCAAAATATAGACAGTCCAGATCCTAAAGTATCAATTAATTTATGATTATCCTCGGCTTAGGGGCTATAATATGATATGTTACATTACGGATAATGTATGGGGGATTCGTATACATTTCTTGCTTATGATGTAGTAGAAATGAGAATGTTAAAATGTATGATTGGTAAAACAAGGAAAAAAAATGTTAAAATAAAGTAACTGAAGATGATGTAAAAATGAAGCCAAAGTGGGGTCAACAGATGATAAAAAGAGATAAAACAGACTAAGGTGACTTAACTATGTAAAGCAATTTTGAAACGTCACTAGTTACAAAAAGAATATCCAAAGTAATTAAATAAGGTAAGAAAATATCAAAGATCAGCGAAATTTTTTTTTCCTTGCTAGAAATAGTGCAATAGAATTTATATAATTGACTGAACTTTGGTGGAAAATGACTTATGATGATGATCGCTTATACGAAATTTTGTGTGTGTGTGTTATCCCCTCTATATTTAAAATCTTGATGATTAATGAAAAATTTACTTTATTTATTATATTTAACATCATTTATAATCTATGAGAAACCTTTTATTTGTCCAATATAATTGTGCATGAGTTCCATTGAAAATCAATGTAATAAAATATTTTAGTGCTAAATATCAATTTTAGAGTTATATTTTCAATATTTAAACCATCTAAAATATTATTTCTACGTGGATAATCTGTAAAGTATTATTATATTCTAATACATGTGTAAATGGATCTAAACGTCTTTTATAATTTACACATGAATATATATTTCTCGAACAAATGTGGTATAAACATAATTAATTGAGATGAAACTTGGCCTTTTAGATAAATAATAAATATAATAATGCATCGAGTTTTCCATCAAGAGTTAAAATCTTAAAATTTAAAGGATTTACATGACTCCAATACTACGTAATGGAGCCTATACATAAATTTCTTAAAATGTTCTTAAGTTTTATATTTGAGTTAGGGATTTGAAGTTTCAGAAGTATATAGTTTTAGTTTCTCCATTAAGGGGTAATTTTTAATGGAAATGACCAAAATGCCATTTTATAATTTTATTTGGTTGGGCATTTTCGGTCCACTTTTTTATAATTTTTTGCTAAAAAATATTTTTAAATTTAAATAAAATGTTTATTAAAATATTCTTTAGCTAGCTAGTGAGGGTTGTTTTCTTATTTTGATTGCATTGTTGCAAGAGTAAATTAAGGCAGACAATTAGGTGTGTAAATTGAGTCGGTTGATTCAGGTTGTAGTCCACGCAACTCTAACTGAAATTGTAAAATCTCAACTCAATCTTAATTTTCACACATTAATCCAATCCTATTTTAACCCTTTAAAAATCAGTTTGGTTTGGGTCAGAAATTAGGTTAATAAAGTTAATTCCTATGTATTATATGCTAATGTATAACTATTTTTGAATAATCTATTATATTTTACATCAATATATAAAATTGGAGTGAGTTGACAATTATCTAACTCAAACTAACTCATTTTTGAAATAAAGTTAATTCTTATGTATCATATGCTAATGTATAACTATTTTTGAATAATCTATTATATTTTACATCAATATATAAAATTGGAGCGGGTTGACAATTATCTAACTTAAACTAACTCATTTTTGAAATCAGGTCCGTTTAATTTAGATTATAATAACTTATTTTTTCAAAATGTCTAACCCAATTATATTATAAATTGGATTGGGTCAGTCGAATTGCTTCCGCGGAAATTACATCATTCAAGCTACGTAGGTGGATCAGGCAAGGTAAAATCAATATTGTACTCCTCTAGGGAGATCTTACGGTCGCAGAGAAAGCCGAGCATCACTTGCCATACTCGTGCCATAGTAAGAGCGTTTAATAACAAACCATGTAACATGCTAAATAATACTCCTTTTGTATCTCGTTATAAATAGTCTAATCAGTGTAGCACATGAAATTCGTGTAACATGTCCACTAACGTCTTCGAATATCCAACAGAAGAAAAAAAAAACATGAATGAAAATGAGAACTGTTTTAATTTTCTTCCAGCCACGGTAGGTGGAGCCGCATATGCTTTCCAACAATTTAACAGGATTTGGCCAAAACAGCCAAAACACTTGCCGATAACATTTGATAATGTGTAAAATTGTGGAATTGTCAGAAATGGCAGAAAAAAGAGAATATTTTGATAAATGTGTGATTAATATGAAATGATAAAGGGATAGTTAAAATAAATAGGTTTTACACGTAGTTAGTAAGAAAAATAATTAAAATAGAAAAATAAAATTAAAAAAATAGTGTAATTTACGGAGCAATGAATAACCTTTCAAAACCAAATCTCGTCCCTTGTTGTCCTGCGATTTTGCCATTTACGACGGTTGGCCCCGACTCTCGCGGAAGCTCAGCCTCAGCGTCGGTCGCGATTGGTCGACCAACGCGCATGGTTGGCCCAACCCGTGCCTATACACGAATCACGCCTTCGTTCAAACAAGTAGAAGGACAGCGACAGCGTCACAGAAAACAAATGCGGATCACGAGTGCATTGAACCAGGTTCCGAGTCTTCGGACTGTCCGCGTAGGACAGTCTCCTGAAGCTGCTGCGTCCACATCTACCCTGTCCCTCCACTCATCTCAACGGGGTGTATTGGCAGGCAAACCTCACCGTGGCACCGGACAGGCACCGGCAGGCAAACCTTACTACTCATTCTCAGTTTCGGTTGGTCTCAGAGCAACATTAAATTAATATTTTTATATTAGACAGACATCTTCCTTGGAGATTGATATTCAGATCATGGCAACCCCGACGACACCACACCCATTTGCATCGACGCAGCGCGCACCGAGTCCTGCGGCTCCTGCCGCGGTGCTAGCCATCGCCACAGCTACACCGCCCAATGTAGTCTATCAGGCGGATTTCCCCGACTATAACTTCAGTATCACCAACAGCGACCACATGCTAAATCTCAAAAAACACTTCAAGCTAGTATGTAGGTTCTCATCATACTCATCATCGTAAGCAGCTGCATCAATTTTATTTCATCATTGTTGACAATGATTAAATTTCAAATAATTTTTAATATTTTATACTTTTCTTAAGATGCGTTGAAACAAAAAAAATTCCATTCACATTTTTTCTTTCCACTTCTATCCTATTTAAAATTAATTTTAATTTCTTTCTATATAGTCATTCTATTTTTAATTCTTTTTCATATTTTTTATACAACTACATTAACTATTTTCACTTTATGATCTTTGATATTTATAGCACATTACTCTCTTCCTTTTTCAAAAACTTTTCGATTATTTTTTTTACCTTCCAAACACACTCTTACTCACTTCCATTTATGTTTCTCTAGATCTTTTTTTCATTTTTCTATTACCTTGTAGTTGAATAAATTTAGTTCTTGAAGTACTCTACCATTTCTTCTATTCAATTTCTTATTCTCTTGAATTAAGATCCAAAATATTTAAAAGGGACGATTATATGTCATTAGTTGCATGTCACCCTCCAAATAAATAATTGATATCGACATAAATCTCCTGCTCCTGCTGGTGTAGAATCGTTTTAATTTTCTTCATCTCGGAGTGCATGCAGGTGATTCAGTGATGGTTAGAAGCGTCACATATACCTAACCGAAGAAATCACCAACCGCCACCCCACCATTGCTTCCTAAGACGCCCCCTCCCTCCATGCTCGGCAACAAATTCTCGTCACCCAGGAAGCCGCACTCCAAGCCATCCAAGAATGGGGAGGCCATTTTATCAAAAAAAAAAAAAAAGAATGGGGAGGCCCCAAATCAGAGATCGCCCACCTCATCTTCTGCACCTCCAGCAGAGTAGATGCGCCGGGGGCCGACTATCATCTCATGAACCTGCTCGACCTCCCCTTCACTCTCAACCGATACATGTTCTACAAGCAAGGCCATTTCGCCGGCGGGATGGCTCTCCGCCTCGCCAAGGATCTCGCAGAAAACAACCCCGGCGCACGTGTTCTGGTCGTCTGCTCGGAGATGACCGTGGGCAGCCTCCGCGGGCCTGACCCTGACGGCGCCGACTTCGACAACCTCATCGGCCAGGCCATCTTTGGGGACGGAGCGGTGGCACTGGTGGTGGGAGCAGACCCAGCTGAAAGTGAGAACCCTCCGATCTTCCACCTCGTCGCTGCTGAACAGACGACCATACGAGACACGGAAAAATCTGTGGCCTTGCACTTGGGTGAGACGGGCGAAACCTTCGAGTTGGACGAGCAAGTGCCGAGCATCATAGCAAAGCACATGGAGAAGTGCGTGGAAAGGGCTTTGAAGCCGGTAGGAATCAGCAACAATTGGAATTCGGTGTTTTGGGTTTGCCATCCTGGTGCTGCAGCTGTCCTGGATGGGGTGGAAGGGGCACTGAAGCTGAACAAGGAGAAGCTGCAAGCATCTCGGCACGTGCTTTCTGAATTTGGGAACATGTCCAGCTCTACGGTCCTGTTTATCCTAGATCAAATGAGAAAGAAGTCGATGGCGGATGGGACATTCACCACCGGAGACGGGCTTGAGTGGGGACTTCTGCTTGCATTTGGGCCAGGGCTAACCGTTGAGACACTAGTCTTGCGCAGCGTCGCCATCACCCATTAGCTAAACCCTCTTAAACCTTGATTATCACTTCTAATAACTATTCATAGCTATGACAGATTTGGATAGACTAGGCAGGCAGGCAGCCGTGTATTTATTTAGCCGTTTGTTTTTTTTAAAAAAAGAAAATTATGTAATGAAGGAATTGTTATTTTTTCTACCTAATAAGTAAAATGGTCATGACAAATTTATTTTACTCTTTCTTCCTATTAGTATTTGTTGCTTAAAAGAATCCTTGAAATTATTGCGGTCTTTTTTTACTAGTACCTCGCTTCATAAAAAAAAAAGAAAGAAAAGAAAATGCAATTGCAAGTGCAATGCAAATGCATTTATTGACTTTCTTTAAGAAGGTATATGGAGAGATAAGATGCGAATTCAATAAGATTTTTTATTCTTAAATATGATAATATCATTTATATTATTACAGTCTGTTATTAATTTTTTCAATATATGTACAACATTAGAATGGTTTGCAATATTAGAGTCTTTCATTTTGTTTTGGATAACAGCATTACTTTTGTCATTTCTAATGCTATTAAATGGAGATATGACAGCTTTGTGATGCCTAGTAAACATTAAACTAGGCGTGCAGATCATTTGAACTTGTTTAACACCATTTATGAGAAATTCAACAAAAGCTTGTTAGGCAGGGTCACATGGAGTTGCTAGCAAAATTTTAAAATATTTTGAATATATTTGAAGCTAAAATTCCAAAAAGGCCTAAAACTATCACTGCAAAATTTTGATTTTGGAATTAAAATGTTCTAGCAAAGGATAACAATTAGTTGTAAAAGAAAAACTTGGTTGTCAATAATTTACGGCACATGATAAATAGCAACTATTAAGAAGAAATTTAGTTGTCAATAATTCATGATTTTTATATTTTGTTTATAAGAAGAAATGTAGTTGTCAATAATTCATGGTTTTTATATTTTGTTTATAAGCATGGTTTTCGTGTTAAGGTAACTAAATGTTAATTTGGTTGTCAAATCATCACCATAAGCAAGAAAAATTTTTCTTACTTATAAACGCATCATCATAAATAAGCATATTTTTCTTGTCTATAAAACATCATCGTAAGCAATAAAATTTTTCTTCGCATATGCAGTTTTTTAGTAATAAAGGTTTTTTAATAATTAAACAAGAAATTATATTAAACTAGAGAAATCGATATGCAAATGGTTTACAATTTCCTTTGGGGCATCTGACCCCAAAATCTTAATGTCCACAGCAGAATAAACGACCATTGTAGCCAAAAGGTAGGCTACTTGGTTACCCGTTTGCATCACATGAAGAAATCTGATTTCTCCCGTATCCTGGATGATACTTGTGATCCTATTGTTGATAGAACTGATAAATCTTCATTCAAAAAGGAAAATTCACCAAAGAGTCGCTCTCAATTTTTAGTCTTGTTAACCCCATCCCTTCACCCATTTGGTTCTAAAAAGAATAGCTAACGTTTCCAAATTTAAAGCTTCCAAAAAACCTTCTACTTTCCAGCATTTTGTTGCTCTGAATTGACCTTCAGAATCAGGCAAAATTACCCCAATTCTCATATGGTTTCCCCCATAGTGCCTTCTGCCATCCACATTAATCTTCATTATCGATTGTTCCGGACGTCTCCATCATGGGATTAAATTCCTTTGGTTAAGATTGGAGTACCACTCCTTGTTTGCCATCGTGAAGGCTTTCTGGTAAGTTCTGCTCCATTCTAGCACCTGGGATATCTAAGCAGCAATGGCTTGTTGGCACCCTGATATTCTTAGTTGATTTTGTATACCACATCTTCCAGCATATAATAAAAAACAAACAAAAGAGATCCCTCTTGCCACTACATGCTAGCCTTAGCATGATACATTTTACCGCATTTTCAGGTGTCCATACATACCGATCGTTCACAATTTGGCATCTCAAAGGCTTTACTTTCTCGCAGTATATGAATAGGTGTTGCGAATGCTCTTTAGCCTTCTTGCATAAATCGCATACATTGTCTACTTGGATGCCCCTTCTGATCAAATTCCTCTTCGTTGGTAAAGCATCTCTCAACAGTCTCCACGAGAAGACTTTGATTTTGCTTAGGACCTACACTCGCTGGATCTTTCTATAGACACCTTTGTCTTCCTTGTTATCCCTATGAGTACTTGCACATTTAGCAAAGTTAACCATCAACAGCCTATATACCGACTTTACTAAAAAAACTATTGGATTTGGCTCCCAAAACCAGCTATCTTCCTCTTCCTCAGCCGGGATGGGAATTAGGCATATCATCCTCCACCTAGCCTCTCTTACAACCATATAAATTCTCGTTTTGTACCATCTTTTGTTTCATTTATCCAGGAAACTACTTACTCTTGCATCGTTTGGTATTGCCCTTGGCAATGGACCCACTTTCTCTAACATTTTTGGAGTCCACCGACCTTTAAGAACTTCACCAGTTCTCCATTGCCTATCGTCCACCTTCCTCCCATCTCCAAAACTTTTCTTGCCATCCACTTGCTAATAAAAGTTTTTTTAGTTACTTCCTCCCATCTCCAAACTTTTCTTGCCATCCACTTGCTAATAAAAGTTTTTTTAGTTACTTCCTCCCATCTCCAAACTTTTCTTGTCGTCCACTTGCTAATAAAAGTTTTTTAAGTTACTAATGAGTGTTGCCAAAAGTATATTTTCTTGTAGTGTCTAATGTACTACCAATGTTTATAAAATAAAAAACTAATCTTAAAAAAATGCTTCTTTCAATAATTCAAAGAATGCTATGCAGTCACAATGGATTTTCTTCAATATTGAAATTTGTGTAAATTATATCCTCACAGATTTCTTAGCTCAAACTTATTCATTAATTATTTTTTAAAATTTTCTTCCTTAAAGTTGCTAATATACATTTAACGTGTAAATCAATCATTGTCATTTTTGGATATATGTATATTTTTTAGATTTTCAAATGCAGGGTTATTGAAAATTATTAAAATAACTCTATACTTGAAAATCTTAAAAAAATATATATCTCTTTAAAAAAGTTTAAACTTGATTTTGTATATTAAATACATCTAGACTAACAAGTTGATGAAAAATAAATTTTTTTTTTAAAATATATTTTTAAAGTTGACTAAGTAAGTCATACTTAGCCTAGTCTAATTAGACAATGCTTCTTTAAATTCAAGCCAATAAAATAATTTGTTTAGTCTTAATATAAAAATAAACTAAATTAAAAGCTTTTATAATTTATAATACTAAAAGAAATTCTAAAGAATCTCATGCACATGCACTTTCTAATGATTATGTATAAATCTAGTTAAAATAATTTTTCACAATATATAACTATTCATGAAGAAGAATGTGTCGCCTAACTTGGATTTAAAAAAAAAGAAATTTCTAGGAGTACAATTTGTACCCGATTTCATAGGTGAAAAGTCTTAATTTTTCTTAGGGTATGCTTTTATGTAACTGGATTATATAGAAATGATTTCACGTAACCTGCTCTATTTTTTGATAATAGAATATTTCATTACCATTTAACCAAAAGAGTTCTAATAATCAAAGTATAGAGCATTTACAATTTGATTTGGTGGGATTCCCACCATATTAAGCTAGAGACATTAGCCAAGACCATATAAGCTACTGGATAATGTGTTGATTGGTTTCCTTCCTTTAAGACATGTGAACTTCACCTTCCTGGAGCCTTTCAGCCTACACCCTGATATTGAAGATTCTAGAGCCCATAGATGCCAAAATAGGGCACTCATTGTTAATAAGTCCAATTGGATTTAGATAGTCACTCTCCAAAACAACTCGATTAGCATTTATATCCTCTCCTCCTCTGATAGTGAGCTCCATCACCATGGCCTCCATTGATAATACATCCATTCCTTCAACTTTCCAGCCCCTCCCTACAAAAAACCAGCCATCATTGTTCCGAATGACCGCACTTAATCCCATACGACCTTTCTTAGAGTTTCTAGAACCATCCATATTAAATTTCAGAGAACCCTCCTCCGGGAGCTTCCATCTTAACTGCAGCACAATTTGAAGATAACCTAAAATAATTTGCTAATACAAATGCATCTCGATAGGATTTGTATTAGTCAACAATATTGCTTAAGTCTTCTTTATGTCCATTAACTCTGATTTGATTCCTTAAAAACTAAATTCTCCAGTAAAATAAGATAAATAGGCTGATCTTCCATCTTTGAAATATGCCAGCTATTGCAAAATACACTTTACAACTCTTTTGGGAGTCCAGATTGTCCTCCATAATTTTCGCAGCACCAATCTATACCCTTTGTCCAATGCTTGGTTTGCTGTGGCCTGCAATCCAACCACAGAGATGTTCGTAATAATCATCCTATAAGCGGATTTAACCCTAAATCTTCCATCTAGCTCAGCTGCCCAATACCATGAATCTTGTTCTACACTTACTAGTAACGGAATTAAGTTCACCTTTTTCCATGCCATCCCACCCACTGTTGCCATGATCTTCTCTCTATTCCATTGGCTAGTCATTTGGTCTATAAAGAAGCTAACATATGTGTCTTTAGTAACCTCAGAAGGAAAAGACTTGCCTTATTTGATAATGGTTCAGTCCAGTGATCCTTAAAAAACTTTACTTGGTTCTCACTTCAAATTTTCCATCTACCCCTTTTCTCCAGAACCTGTCTTGCTTTTAATAATGACCTCCATACAGGTCTCTACTCCCAGTAGAGTTCTCCCATAAGCTTGTCTTATTGAAGTATTTTGCAGCATAAATACTCAACCAATTTGGACATCTATTTCACTAGCAAAGCATAATTGAAAGTCCATAGGTCTCTAAAACCCAAATTTCCACTTACTTTATATTTGCGTAGCTCCTTCCATGCTACCCAATTGACTTTCTGCTGGTCCCATTTCTCGCTTCACCAAAATCTACTGAGAAGGCTATTTAATTCATAGTAGAACCCTTTGGGGAGAGAAAATACTTATAGCATAGCTTAGTATTACTAGGGCCACAGCTTTAAAATAGCCTATCTGTCCACCCTTGTATTTTCTTCAAAATCTTCCCCTTTAGATATTTAAATAACTCTTTCTTTGATCTTTCAAGTCGCATTGGGAGCCCCATGTATGCCCTGAATTCTTCGTTACCAAATCTAAATAGCTTTTGTGTATATATATATATATATATATATCTCCTCCCTTCTCTCAGCTCCTGGGTTTGCATTGAAATATAAGCTTGTTATGTCAATATTGGTAATTTGGCTTGTGCAATTTGAATATATCTTTAAGATAAAATACAACTGCTGTATTTCCTTTTTGCATGCTTTTATGAAGATAAGGGCATCATTCACGAAAAAAGGTGTGATATTGGGGGCCCTTGCCATGAGATCTTTAGTGCAATCAAGCTCTTACTCTTGTATGCCTTACTTGTCAACAAAGAAAGTCCGTTAGCACAAAATAAAAATAAGTAAAGGGTGAGAGATCACCTTGTCTTAGGTTCCTACTCGAAATAATCTGCTCCATTGAAAATCCATTTATTCTCACTCTTAAAAAATTGGTTCAATACAGCCCCTGATCCACGGCTCCATTTCTCACAGGACCCCATCTTCTTCATCATTTTCATAATGAAACTCCACTCCACCTAGTCATAAGTTTTAGATATATTAAACTGCAATGCAAGATCCCCTCTTTTCCACGTTCATCTTGACCTAAGATGGTGAATCATCTCATAGGCTATTAACATATTATTTGCGAGTAGCCTACCCGGGACAAAATTGCTTTGATGCTAAAAAATTAGGCTTTTAATACTCCTTTTAAGTCTATTTGCAAGAACTTTAGCTATGATATTGTAAGATACATTGCAAAGGCTAATGGGCTTGAACTCTCCTATTTTGCTAGCTCCTTTTTTGGTATAAGCACAATTACAATGATATTGATATGCTGGAGCTACTCTATACCATGTCCAATGCTTGCACAATCCATAAAATGTTTGCATAATTGGAACATATCTTACCCTACAATTTTCCAATATTTTTGGAAAAAGTGGTTGACATACCATCCTTACTAGGAGCTTTTGTTGGGTTTAACTCTTTAACTTATTAAAAACAATATTGACCAAAGCATAAGTTTTGATGATTAACAAATACAAATTTGAGTATGATATGATTACTAATGAATTTAATAAATGTCTTTAAGGAATGAAAAATCAGCTCAAGTTGATCCCCAAGTCGACTCCAACTTCGACTTAGGCGAAATTGATCTCGAAGTTGACTCCACAAGCGACTTCAACATGTACTTTATGGACAACGTTGATTTTGGGGGACAAAACAACCGAAGTCGCAGATGAAGTCGACTCCACTTGCGACTTGAGGCCAAGTCGCAGATGAAGTTGACTCCAGTATCGACTTGAAGCAGCATTTTCTCTCCAGCGTTGATTTTGGGGGACAAAACAACCGAAGTCGCAGAAGAAGTCGACTCCACTTACGACTTGAGGTCAAGTCGCAGATGAAGTCGACTCCAGAATCGACTTGAAGAAACACCTTCCTTCCAGAGCTAAATCTGTGCAGCAAAAGTTCTGAAGTCGCAACTGAAGTCGACTCCACATGTGACTTGGGTAAAGTCGCGGGCAAAGTCGACTCTAGCATCAACTTCAAGACAGATTCTCAAGCTCAAGTTAAATCACAAATCCACTTCAAGATGAAGACAACTCAAGTTTCTGAAATTTGAGTATAAGAAGATTAATTCAAGTTTAAAGCAAGCAAGGCACATGAATTCATTCTTTCCAAATCAAAGTTGGATTTGTTCATGCAAGATTCAAGTTCTTCAAGTTCACGAGACTTAAAGCAAATTCTATATAAGAAAGCTTCTAGTATTGAAAAACAAAAGAAGAAGAAGAAGATTAAGCGAACAAGAGATATATCAACAAAGATCAAACTGACTTGGCACAAGAAAATAGTCAAGTCACATACCAAGTCGACTCCAAGATCGACTTGAGGTCAAGTCGCACCCCAAGTCAACTCTAAGATCGATTTGAGGCCAAGTCTCAAACCAAGTCGACCCAGAAGATAGACTTGGAAGCTGAAGAATAGCCGAAGTCGCACACAAAGTCGACTTCAGCATGCAACTTGGGCGAAGTCACAAATGAAGTCGACTCCACCTGCGACTTGGAGACTTAACGTTCAAATTTTTGAACATTGGGACATTTATTACGCGCCAACCAACTCTATAACGTTCAAAATTTTCCCTCCTCTATATATAGACACTCAAGCAA
>JAXCLR010000063.1:37815188-37825986 GCA_035584095.1 Annona squamosa | reverse complement strand
CCAACCAACTCTATAACGTTCAAAATTTTCCCTCCTCTATATATAGACACTCAAGCAAGCGTGGATGAACACAACAAAGAGCTGAAAAAAAGAAAAGAAGTGCTATTAAGAGCTTTTATCTACTTTTCTTTATAATTAAGTGATCTATTCATTTTAAAAGGAAGAGCAAGCTTCAAAGTTGCGGTTTGCTTCAACGTAATACGATTTGTTGCTTCTACATATTCTTCCACGAGCTGAAACTTGCTACACAAATCAATAAAGTGTAGATTTCTCCTATTTTCATATTGTTGTTTGTTTTTGGTGCTTGGTTTAAGTTTGGTGGTTCAAACCAAGACATTGCAAGTAAAGTTGTGATTGGAGTATAACTCAACACCTATTTATGTTGATTGTATATGCCCCATAGAGCTAGAATCTAGAAAAGAGCAGAGGCTCTAGTTGTATATGCCCCATAGAGTTGGAATCTAGAAGGGAGCAGAGACTCTAGTTGTATTCGCGGAATACATAGTGAAACTCAAGTCACAAGGGTGTGTGAGCTTGGAAGAGTAAAGTAGGGAAAGGTTGCCCGAACCACTATAAATCTTGTCTACTATTTTTCATTATCGCTTTCATTATCTTATTGCTGTCTATCTGTTACATTCAAGGAGATTAAAACTTTAAAAGGGTTAAGTTTTGATTTTCCAAAGAATTTTTAAGAACCCAATTCACCCATTCCTTCTTGGATTTTGCCATAAACTCGGGACCAACATAACTGTCTTTTCTGGCTCTTCCATTGTTATTGGTTTCGTCAACTGCACCGAAATCTTCCTCTCGATTAGCCTAATAATCCTATTCATCTATTTTGGGTTTGAACATCTAAACGGATCCTTAAAACACGAGACTATAATACTCTCCATTTCCCCTGGTTTTCAACCCACTTTCCTGAGCTATCCTGAAGTCCAACAATCAAATTATTTTCCATTTTCTATTTGATGCAGATTTATGGAAAAAATTTGTGTTTTTGTCACCACCCTTTTGTCAGTGTGACGAGCTGCATATATATCTGATTAAAATATTCGTTTTAACGCAAGTATACGTGCCAATTAAGTAATAAAGAGTGAGTAGAGTATCATTCCCATGAGGAAATGATCTAACTAGGATTATTAATCAGTTTAGTTGCTTTCGGTGAGTAAAAAAATTGGATTTCAAACTTAAAACTAATTCTATCAATTACAATAAAAAAATAGAAAAGAGTTTCACGGACAACTGGAATACAAAAAACGATTTATCAATTTGAAGATGACAGATGGATAGTTCGAAATTCTTGAATCTAAACTATATTGCATTTGTTCTTTTTCATTAGATTATGCACGGATTTATTAGTCCAAGTTCAATGATCTTTATACATGTCTTCCAACGCATATAAAGCTAATTATACCTTATTCAATTGTTATGTTCCTATGCCATTAAATAAAGTGAAATTGATAGATTCATAATTCGTTCATCAACTACATAGAGTTTAACGGTATATTCCTATCCATTAAATAATTTTCCTTAGCCAAGAAGAAACCTATGCCCTACACATAGATCTAGCACAGATTTTTCTTTTTCAAGGATTAATCATGCAACTAAATTATCTTACAAGGTAGCTAAACATATAAAAAGCATTAAACAACATATGCAAGGGTAAATTCACAACGCACAGTCATATAAAAATCAAATATTCATTCCTAAATCTTAAAGAACCAATACAATATAGTTAGATATCAATTCATCCTAACTATCAATTTAAAGAAAGTTTAACTCAAAGACATGATATAAAAATCCTTTACATTCATGTTGTAAGTATCCAGAAAAACAAAGAAAGAAAAATAGAAAGATAAAGAGAAAACTGGTTCTTCGGCAGTTTCCACTAAGGGGTTGAATCTTCTCTTCGATTCGCATTTCAAACGAGTTCTTTTCCTTCTCTGGGTGTCTATTCCATTAGGGCTCTCTCTCTCGTGCACGATCCCCTAGGTTTTTATTTAAAGTAGTTGGTTTGCGCAGTACACATGTAGAAACCCGCGCATACCTCGTTCTCCTTCACTTGGCTCTGTTCTGCATTCGACTTGTCCATATGCCTGTAATTTGTCTGTCCTTCTCGCAAAAAATGAATGAACTAAATAAATGAACTTAAAATACCTAATTTATACTAAAAATGCATAAAAACTGTATAATGCTCCTAAAATGCAAAGCGAGTGAAAATTAAGCTACATGGATGCAAACTAAGCCTAATCCCTTTGACTAACACGCAAAAATAGTCTGAAATGGGTCATGATAACTTGCATTTTCACGAGTTATCATAGTGCAACTTAGCCCTCTATCTCCATGGGGTTTCCTCATCCTCCAATAAAGAATTAATCTTTTTCTCCACCTTCTTAATTTCTGAATCTCTTGAGTTTGATGTCTTTTGACTTTTCAAGCTTTGAAGCTTTTTCTGCACCCTTTTAATCTCCTCTTGGATATTTTTCCTCTTTTTCTTATTCCATTCATTTAGCCATATACCACATTTCTGAATTTTCATCTTAACAGATTCAACAACAGATAAGCCTCTTGGTTGAGGTTCCATCATAGCTTTCTCCACCACCTCAACTGCTTCCTTGTAGTTTGTCCAGAAAAGTTCAAATCTGAAGCACTTCAAGGGGCATTTGGTGTTTCCATTTGGTTGCAATCGAAGTAGAATAGGACTATGGTCAAAAGCAGCACATACCAAGTGGTGAATTTTTGCAAGAGGGAACAAATTTAAACAGCCTGCTGTTGTAATTTCCCTCTCCAGTCTAGCCTCTACTCTCACCCATGGATTATTGTTTAGCTAATATAGGTGTTTTAATAAACTTTAGGACCTTACTCTCTTCCCAACTTCTGGATTCCCATAAAGCCCTGTTAGTCTCCAGGGTAAATCATTGGGTTCGCTGGTAACCTCCCAATCTTCTTTCCACAATAATGCTAATCCACCACTGCTGCTAACATAGTTAACAACCATGCAACTTTTGAACCTCATCCTCCTCTTGCTAGATTCCATTTCTTTGGTTTTTCTCTTGGTTTCACTTAACAACGATGGGATGTTCCCTCCTCACAAGATCAAGGAGGTTATGTATTAACTATGGGTTCCCAGGTTCACGACAATTCCATTCCATTATAGACATTTAACCCTTGTGGGGTTGAGGGACTTCCTCAACCTCCACATCTATATCCAAATAGATGACTTTACCTATCTACTCTTCCCAGTCTCCTCTTCCCCATATGCCTACCTTTTTCCACTCAGCTCTCCTCCCATTACCCCTTTTTCTGTTTCCTTCTCATCCATACCATTTCTATTTTCCAGCCTTCGCCACTTTGTCTTGTACCCAATCCATTGACCACCATTCGTATCTCCTGCATTATCTCTTTCAATGCACATACATCCCTATAATCCACTTCCCCCCTCATACATTAAGTCCTTGGATGTGATATAAATTCCTAAATCTTGTTCCATTTCCTCTATGTCTTCTACATCTACTCCATCTCTGTTTCCCTCTTCTTCCCCTAGTCCATTTTGCCTCCCCTACCTTATTTTCTCTCTATAGTTGTCTGCCACCCTTACCTCACTCATAAAATTTTCTTCTTCATTTTGCAACTGGTTCCCGGTTGAACCGGTCGAACCGGTTAGTCTGATCCAATTTTAACATCATTGGTTCGTTCTTACTGCCACTGTAAGTTCTTTACAACAAACATACAGAATACAAGTATATTTTTTGATTTTTATAAAACTATTCTCTTAAGCATATTTAACTAGTATATTAAGTTTTATTATTTCTACAAATATGTGTACGTTTCTTTTGAATTTCAAATATAATAATAATTAAGTCATTTTTAACTTTTATTTTAAGCTTTAGATAGATATTCTTTTAATCTTTCCTTTTATGTAATTCAAACTTTCATTTCTATATTATCATTTACTTAGTTATTTTTATGGAAATCATTTAAATATTTATTATCTTTAATACAAGTTGTAAATTAAATCAGCGGCCATAACATTACTAATGAAAAAGACCTTTGGCCCACATAAGATTTTACAAATCACAGGCGGTTGGGTTACGAAACTCTCACTACTAACCGAGAAATAGCAACAAAAAGTCACACTTTATTTTTAATAATAGTATTTCATTTTATCCTAGGATTGTTATGAAGAGTAAACTTCATGATTTTTTCTAAAAAAATATTTTTCCTTATTTGTTAAGTATAATGAATCTTTTTCCTTTTCAAAATCATATTTTGATATAAATAAAATTATTATAATTAGATAAAAAATAATTTTCAATAACTATGAACCGAATTGCCCTCTGCAATTGAAGTTTGTTCAAATTAATCACATCTTTGCTCCTTATAGAATTGCACTGTTGATCAAATAAACTTACAGAGCCTATTTTATTATGAAAAAGAGTAATCGTAGAGGGACGGAGAAAAGGTTATTTTAGGCGGATGTTACTTGTGAGAGTCACCTCAAAAGCAAAAAGATGTTCATAATGGGGAATCAATTCCAAAATCAAGGTACAAATTGAAAATTTTTTCTATTAAATTTATTTGACTCTAACATACACTTCTTGATGATAAGTTTATATTAGTGTTGAATCATTTTAGTTAAAAAATTTAAATGGAAAAATTAGTCTTCTTCTTAATAGGTAGATAACAATTATATTAACTGTGTTAGTATGACAATAATTTAGAACAAAATGATACAAATTCAAAAAGAATTTGGGAAAAATTATAAGAAAAATCATCGGCGAGACCATCTTAGGGGATGGAGCAGTGGCACTAGTGGTGGGAGCAACCCAGTTGAAAGTGAAAGCCCTTCCATCTTCCACCTCTTCTCTGCTGAACAGACGACTGTGCCAAAAACGTAAAAATCAGTGGCATTGAACTTAGGTGAGATGTGTGAAACCTTTGAGTTCGACAAGTAAGCGCTGAGCATCATAGCAAAGAACATGGAGAAGTGCATGGAAAGGGCTTTGAAGCTGGTAGACATCGACAATGATTAGAATTCTGTTTTGGGTTTGCCATCTTAGTGCTGAAATTAGTCTTGGATGGGGTGGAAGGGGCGTTGAAGCTAAACAAGGAGAAGCTGCAAGCATCTTGGCATGTGCTATTTGAATTTGGGACGAGAAAGAAGTCAATGATTGATGGGAAATCCACTACCAAAGATGGGCTCGAGTGAGGACTTCTGCTTGCATCTGGTTCAGAGCTAAGAGTTGAGGCACTAGTCTTGCATAGTGTCGTCATCACTCCTCTTGTAATATGATTATCACTTCGAATAACTATTCATAGCTGCATAAATCTTGAGACATGTCTTGAAAGATAAGGCAGGACAGTTGATATTAGCAAGGAAGTAGACTGTATCCAATCTACTACTTGTGTAGGAGACTGTAGCACCCCCACCTACGACATATTTATATTTTGAGTTTTTCATAAGATTTCATGCTAGGAATCTTTTAATAGTAGCGAAGTTCATAACCTAGCTTGCGTTTATACATTAAATAGCAAATAAAAGTGGTCTAAATTTTTTTTTAATATCTATAAAAATTTCGGTAGCATCTCATTTGCAATTAGGAAGTTCCCTAAATACAAATATTAGTCACATAATCCTTTACTTCTTCATAAACACAATTACTCCATTTTCTTCGCAAATTCATCATATTCACGCGAATCACCCATACTCTAAATATTCCTCCATTATGTAAAATACATATGTCCATATAATTCACACAAGTATTAAAAAAACAATACTTCAAATAAATTCCACGCCATACACAAAACATACATGTATATACAATTCACACCAATGTAAAAAGAAAGCATACTTAGATATTTCAAATAAAATTCGAGCATTTCTATCGTTTAGTTTATTATATCACACTTCAAATATACAAGAGTCTATAGAATTCTTTACTTGACTACCCATCTTTCCGGTGAAGTCTCTATAGCTCTTGGTATTATGATATTATGCAATTGTTTAATGAAAACGGTGAGTTCAAAGAACCCAGTAAGTAAGCATTGTTTAAAAAGAAAATCGTGAGAACCTCTATGGAAATATCATATATGCATGAGAGTGAAATGCAATCACAAACATGCATCACTCAATAACATGTTATCCTTTTTTGGTGGATAATATTTACTAAGTGATCATCTACTCATGCATTAGAAGCACCAGTAAGGCAACACTAAGGATGGATTAACTATCTAATTACAACCTTGGTGAAGCCTTACATTCATTTTCATGCATGAGTTTCATTTACACAAGTGATCAAATGCATCTATGTCATGAAAAGAGTTTTCCCGACTAATCATAAAGAAAAGATTTGTTCCTAGAAATCAAGTTCAAAAGTAAGTTTTAACAACATAAATATATATATATATACATACATGATGAAAATAGAGTAATGGCCATTCCCAAAGATTTTTATTATTTATATAAAATTTAATTTAGAAGACCTATGAAAATTGACTTGATTTGCATATTTTTCTAATGAAATATATAAAAACTTAACGTGAACATTTGTCGCAAACATCATTTCTCAAAGTACGTGACAATATAGAAATTTTTATTACCACAATTTATTGGATTTGAAAAGCTTGCTTACTTTAGAATCTTAAGCTGTGTCTTCTACTTTCTTATTTCTTTTTTTTTTTTTTATCAAAATTAACAATTTTGACTAAGCATTCATTTAAATCACTATATATTGTATTCTAATTTTATTATCTATGGCAGCATTGATTCAAAAACTAATTTTAGCTTTGCTTTTTCAAAGATAGTTCCCAAGAGTCCTTTGATGAGGAAAATATTCTCATTTAAACTCTCATTTTAATTATAATGTTATTTACTTTATATCTAAAATTATAAAAACTATGTGAGGGAATTTACTCCACTTATATTTTTTTCCACCCATTAAATGCTCAACCTAAAATATATATGTTAGGCATACTAAAAACCTATTTAAACACTGTTATACTATGTGAATTGGCTACGTAACAATTTTGCATAAAGTCCCGACACCCACACCCTACCTACAATTTAGCAAAATACCTCCATTCTTTTTATTGCATTTTTAATTATCAAAATAACTTAAAATTTATCTCTAAATAATTTTTAAGTCAAATACTCTAAAAGCCCCATGTTTAACCTACGTTTTTGGGGCTACCCAATTTTCACAAGTTGCAAAAAATTTCAATTTCTCTTTTTATCTAAAATTGGGCATATTAATCTATTACTAACATATCTTAATAGCATTTGCAACTATTCTATCATGGTTTGGAACAAAAAAATTCAGATACACCACTCTTGAATTTTTGATTTTATACTTAAGCTTGATTTTAGCCTTTCATTTTCATGATTTAGGCTCAAAATATCCTCATATTCATGAATTTATCAAAAATTCCATGATTTTTTATAAATATTTGGGGGTAAAAATTAAAACCTTATCCATTTCAACTCTTGAATATCTAAAAAATCTATTACTCAAATTCATGTATTTTACTTCCATAAATGTTTATTTAGCATGATTTGAGCAAAAATTATAAAAACCCAACAAAATTACCCACTTTCTCCCTTACCTCCGGCGTCCGGCAATGTGGGTGGCGACGTTGACGGTGGTGACAAGCTCTTCCCGTTACCTTTCTTCGTTTCTTCTTCCTTTCTTCGTTTCTCCTCCTTTTCTCTCTTTTGTTTTTTCTTTTTCCTCCTTGCTAGATCGTTCCAGCTCCTCTCCTTTTAATATGCTTCCAGTGCTTTGCATGTGTACAGAAAATGTGCGCATACAATAGCTATTATTATTATTATTTAACCGTGCTTAAGCCCTACAGAGACAAACCTTGCTTGAGCAGTAAGCAAACTACGAGAATTGAAATGGTGAAAGAATTGGTGTGGTTCAAGCCAGTTTGATTAGTTAAGCAAACTAGTTAAACCAATCAAACTAATTTGAATGGGTGACTTCAGAATGATATATTTATAATATCAGAAATGTGTAATTTTTAATTAATTATATATTAATTAAATTAAATATTCATTATTCCTAAATCTATATATTAGACTCTAACCATAACAACAAAACATACAACAAAAAATCTATAGAAAATTTTTGAAAAATTCATTTATTGAGCTCAAATTAGAAAAAAATCAACTTCATCAACTAACTGAAAATGTATAATAAGCCTTGAATCTTGACTCTTAAGTCGCGGATTCTCCTTGTATATCTCAATATGTTTACGATTTGTATTTTTCCAAAAAAACTAACATACTAGGAAATTAAAAAAAATCAATAATGGTTGAACAATGGAATCGTTCATAATAATAATAAATTACATAATTATAACTCATGTGCTCGACAATCAACCATCAGCAAAATATAATATTTCATATTATAAAACCACATACAATGATAAAATTATGGAATGATGAAATAATTTTCCCACCCTCAAATCCACCATTTTTATGATTTTATCAAATATAACAATTTGAAAATCTACAAATCCACCATTATCATCAAACATAAAATTTTAAAAGTCTACAAATCCATCATTATCACAAAATATAAAAGTTTAATGGTCTACGAGTCGACCATTCATATCAATGCAAGAAAAAACTATAGCATTCAAATTTTAAAACAATACAGATCAATTTATCAACAGTACAAAAAGAGGAAAAACCTTCGTTAAAAGACAAATAGCTCTAGAGTTTCGAGGGCACCAGAATATATGGAAATTTACTTAAGCATCTAAGGTTGCTAACAAGCAAATCTAAAAATGGATAAAATTACAATTGGAGTTTTGCCTGTATTATAGGGAGAACTGTCTTCCCGCAATCAATCAAATCATTTCCTCTATTTGTGCCACATTACAACTATTGAATTTAAAATCCATTAGCATATTTCTACCAAGGATTTGTACGCTTAATTCAAAAACATCCATCTAAATTGATAAAAATACCATCATGAAGACCAATCACTTGGCCATGATAGTCTTCTGATGAAACTGCAACACATGCTTATGCCATTCAGAAGATAAAAAAAATTCAAATTATAGGGACTGCATAATACATTTATGTCAATTTTCAAATCCATAATGAAAGATCAAGGATAAAAAATAATCCATTGGAATTTTTATAAGAAAATAGAAATGTTGAATTGGTTTTCAACAAACCATTCGAAAGGAGCATGAACTCCTCTAACCCACCTCTTTTCAAGTAAAACTTAAGAAAACATGCAAACCATTGTTCAAAATAATTAGAAATTATACAGATGAAAGAATGAAAGAGTACTTGGAGGAGCAGAAGACATATCTACCTACCTCTCTATCTCTTCTTTTCTTTGCACTATCTAAAATAAAGGAGCTATTGCTTTTTCACAATCAATGGAGATATCAACATCCTTACATGGAAGAACGTCTTTGATAAGTCTTTGATGCTTGATAGAGGAAGAAAAAATGGGAGCCCATTGTATGCACCCTCAATGCATCCGGGTGTATTTCACTTTTTTATTTTTGTGGAAAATTTTTTGATGAAACTATTAATATAAGTGTATTTTACATGTATATCAAATTTTATCATTCTTGGAGACTTTTAGATATTTTTTTGAATTTTAAAAAATCAGTGACATTTTTACCTAACTTCAGAAAGCACTTCGAAACACCTCTTGGCACCACTCATAGGATCTCATGGTTAGGTAAGTAACCTCAGTTTTATTTCATGCATCATATTCACACTACATGATATGGCCTATGCATGTCATCATAAATTTATATTTGAAAAATCTATTTTGAAAAACACCAGCTAATCAGGCATCAATCATTTGCAAGAATTTACAAATATTTATTTACAATAAAGTATTAAAAAATATTATAAAACATATTTAGAGAAATTAAAAGCATTGCCTAGCTACTTACCTTTCAGAGTGATTATTGTGAAAAATTTTCTTTTTGAAGTGCTTTCCGTTTCTTCCTTCCTTCTATAATTGGAGTAAGAAGATTAATTTTTATGGTTAAGTTTGTTTAAATATTTAATTAAAATTATAAATGTTTATATTATCTAAAGGTTACTAAATATTATAATATTCTTTATATAAATAATATAAGAAATTCTTAATCTTCTCGAATTAAATAATCTTGTAACATAGATTTTACTAACTAAGTAATAATAAACTTGAATATAAAAAACTAAAGGCGTAGTTTGAACTCACGCCAGAAATTTGAAACACTAAGGCCTTATAACATTCAAATCCATGAATTTGAAATGAAATTCTGATGTTCTGACAATCTCAGTAAGATTTAATGTTTATCTAGTTTTAAATATTTTTATACTTAGAATTATTCTTACAACTTCTTCATGTTTCACCTTCCATTCAGCAGCATGGTTTTAATTCCAATGCTTATCTGTTGATAATGTTATTTACTCAAAATATTCCCCCAAAATTATTGTTTCCCAATAATCCTATTTTAATTATTGCTTGCTGTGAGAACATGTGAATAACGTTTGATCTGGTTTAAAAAATAGATGAAACTTTAAACTTTAAAACTTTCATTCACTATTACAGTACTTTTTGTCAATTATTCATCACCTAATTCTCTGTAAATTTTCAGACCTTCATTCTTTAATCTTCTAATATCCAAATAAATGGATTCCAAACAACAGTACTGATCGCTTACCTGCCAGCAGACATTACTTTCTCTCTACTGAGTATATATTAGCTCCTCCCTTGATCTTGGATTCTCACGGTGCAAGCTAGTCCTATTTGTGATTTCCATTGCTTGGTTAACC
>JAXCLR010000063.1:37756223-37776822 GCA_035584095.1 Annona squamosa | reverse complement strand
TACACCCGTTGAATGCAAGGATTGAATCCATGTCTACTTTTTAAATGCACAGACTGATACCAAAATTCAATTTTAAGTAGTTGTAAAGTCAAGACAAAGATCAACTTACTCCATTGATTCTAGAAAATGATGCTTTAATGAAAATTTAGATTAACTAATTTACTAAATGATTATGCACACTTAAAAATTTCTTAAAAATGAAAAAAAGCAACCGGGTGGAGAACACGGTTTAGAGTCATTCGTTTTTAATAATTGATAGTAAGTTTTTAATAATTGATAGTAAATTCTTTCGTTGTTTGGGTTATCAAGTTTTTCAATGAATTTTTTATTTATTTGGAATAAATTATTAATTTCCACCTTGAATAACAAATTTCTTAATTGTAGTAACTAATTTGATTGCATATAATTTAACTTTAGTTGTATTTGATGTCATTTGACTACAACAAGTATATGCAACAAAAAGTTTAGTTGCATATGTGAACATATACATATATATAAGGAACAATTCTACCTGTCCAAACTAAGTAAATGTCTCCTTAACTTACTTCAAGAAATTCATTTAAAATACTTTTTTTATTTTTTTTCATACAATTGTTCATTTAAGTATATTTAATATATAAATTAAATTTTACTATTTCTGAATATATGTATATATTTTTTGAGATTTTTAAATATTTATGTATATATATTTAAAATACCCATATGTTTAAAAATCTTAAAAAATATATACATATCTAAAAATAATAACACTTGATTTATATGTTAAATATATTAAGACAAAAAAATGTATGAAAAAAAGTAAAAATGTATTGTAAATAAATTTTTTGAGGTGATCTAAACGAAATTTTTGTTTAATTTAGATCAACAGAATCATTTCTCTACATATATAGTGCATTGCATATAAACATATACTGATATTTTCTAAAATTTTCTGCGAATATAATGTCATACGAAGCAAATTTTGGTTCTATATATTATTATATGTAGCACATTCTATTTAGCCGCAAGTATTATTAAGAAAGGATAAATTAAAAAATACTCGTATAAAATTCGAATTAAATTAAATGAGTGGCTATCATAGTCGAAGTTTAAATTTAGCGCACCCACTCAAGTGGCCCAACTGAGCTGCCTTTAATTATTTCCAAGAAGAAGAGCTGCGCACGTCTTATTATAATTAATTTCCTTCCTCATTTAGCACATAACTGATTCAGCAAATTAACCAGCACTGACGAAACATCCAACCAATTAGATTCCTCACGCAATTCCATTACAGCCGTAGGCCAGAGCACAAGCTGGCCTATTTTAATGCACCGGGATCAAGCCCGTGGTTCCATAGACAAGAAGCAAAGGAGCATTCCTAGCTAGAAATTCGGATGGCTGCAGCCCCCCGCGCTGCTCTCTTGCTCGTCCTCATCGTGGGAGCCTTACTGCAGCTGATCTCTTGCAGCCGCCGTGCCGTGGCCGATGACTGCTCAGCGGACATGAAGGAGCTGATGCTGCACTGCTCTCAGTACGTTCAAATCCCGGGCCCCACCATTCCTCCATCGCGCGACTGCTGTGATATTATTCAGTGGGCCAACATGCCGTGTGTGTGCCAGAATATACCCGAAGACGCCGAAAAAGTGATTAGCGTGGCCAAAGTTGTTTACGTGGCTAAGTATTGTCAGCGTCCACTTGCCTCTGGCACCAAATGTGGAAGTACGTAATTAATTCATTAATTAATATTATGACACCAAATTATCGGTGCATGTACGGTCTATACATTTCTAGGCAACAATATTTCGACGATTTCATTAATTAATTAGATAAATCATATGTGCTAACAGTTTCCTGATTTTTGTTTTTTTATGGCAGATTTTACCGTTCCGTTGGCATGACTTTGGCTCTTGATGGGAAAATAAATTAAGGTGAATGTGGTCACGATTTCCATCAATAAATTCGAGATATATTTGAATGCATGAACTTTGGAATGTTTGTGCGACTATAATTATATGTGTGTTTCGTGTGGGATTCCGATGACTTTTCGTGAACAATTTTCAGTACCAGCGAATTTTACTCGTTATTGTTATGGGTCGTCTTCTCCTGTATTATTGGTTGTTAACTATCTAACTATTTATGTTTAATTTCGCTTTTATATTTTATTAGTATTGTCATGATTTGTTACCTCAAAACGTATTGTCATGATTTGAATTTGTGACAGTGTGACGGTTGAATCCGATTTTTGTAAACAGTTGAACTTGTTCGAACCGGACCAGACACTCGACCAGTTCCTTTCGGTTACGATAGCACCGAACTGAAGGGGACTCTTCGGGTCCCGGAAATTCCAATGTACAGGGCTACGACAAAACATTGTGCTTTCTGATGTATAAGGCTATTGAAATTGTGGTATAGGCTTACGTATATTACTTTAGAGTCACCAGGAACGATCAAATGACCAACTTCAAGCAGCAGGCCAGCAATTCAAGAATCTCTGTAACTGTCTTCAGTTCTCAGCATTATTACTAACTGGGGCTAAGTAATCAATAAATTAATCAGCGTCAACTGGAATTATAATCATTTCCTGTGCAGGTGATTTTATGAGGATTAGAAAGAGACATAGTACTCACAAATTAAATCAGAAATTTCGTCCCATTTACTTTCCATTAAAGCTACCCAACAGGCCATCTTTCGGGATGGAGCCGACCCAAAAGCATATACTGAAAACCCCCAAATGTTCCACCTCTTTGCCGCTGAGCAGATATCGGTTCCAAACACCCAACATTTGCTTGCCTCGCACTTGCACGATCGAGATGGGAAGTACCCTCCACGCGGATCTGGACTTGCCCAAGGTCTAGCCCAGAACTTGGAGAAGCGCCTAGGAATCACTATCGATTGGAGTTCCCTCTGCCATCCTGGAGTCTCAGCGGTCCCGAATGGAGTGGAGGGGGCACTGAATCTGAACAAAGAGAAGCTACGAGCACCTTGGCTTGTTCTGAATGAATTTGGGAACATGTGGAGCTCTACTGTGTTGTTTGTAATGGAGCGCATGAGAGACAATAGGTAATCAGTAGAGGATGGGAAGTGTACCTCTAGAGATGGGCTCGGCTGCAGAATGTTAGCTGCTTTCATTTGGCCTTGGGCTAAACCATAGAGGCCTGTCTTTTGCAGTGCCTCGACTACTAAACCGAGAGAATCATGCACTAGATACATCTTCTAAAAGGTCAAAGCTACATGCTTGACAGCAAGTGTGCTTCTATGGGGTGCATCTCATCAGCCTCATATAATGTGTCTTAATTTTTAATTTTATGATTTTTTTCATAAACATGTTTTCAAGCTGTACCATTTTAAATATTTTATTTTTATTTTTAAAAATCATCAATTTTAGAAGTACTTGAATGTACAAAAATATTATAAAATGGTAAAACTTGGTATATGAGTAAATACATATGCAAAAATAAACGTATGAAATTTTTTTAAAAAGGCTCTGTATGTATGTTAGCTGCCATGCAATGCATAAGAACAGCCCTCCATAATTAATTTCTATCATGATTCAGCATGTAAGTGATTCATCAAATTAACCAGCACTGATGAAACATCCAATCAATAACTAGATTCCTCACGTAATTCACATCCCAGCCATAGGCCAGAGCACACGCAGGGCTATTCGAATGCACCCGGATCAAGCCACCATAGACACGAAGCAGAGCATAGCAAGCTAGAAATTCAGATGGCCACTGTAGCCACCCGCGTCGCTAGTTGCTCTTGCTCGTCCTCGTTGCCGGAGCCTCAGTATACTGCAGCTGCGGTGCCTTGGCCGATAACTGCTCGGCGGACATTGCGGCGCTGGTGGTGAGCTGCGCGCAGTACGTTCAAATCGCAGGCCGGATCATCTACCCCATCGCGCCGCTGCTGTGTTGCTCGGTGGGCCAAACTGCCATGCGCGTGCCGGCACACACCTGAAGACGCTGAGAAAGTGATTAGCGTGGCCAAAGTTGTTTACGTGGCTAAGCATCGTGATCGCCCATTTGTCCCTGCCACCAAATGCGGAGGTACGTAATTAATTCATTAATTAGGAATTAAGCTCCCAGCCTAGCTAGCTCTGTCACCAAATTGTTGCTGCATGCACGGTCTATACAATTCTAGGTAGCAATATTTCAACGATTTCACTAATTAAATAAATCATATGTTCTAACAGTTTACTGATTTTTGTTTTTTTATTTTTTTTCCTGCCGATTTTACCGTTCCATTGGCATGATGTTGGCTGGTGAATGTGGCCACGATGTCCATCAATGAAATTCGGGGGTCTCGGAATGCATGAACTGTGGAATGTTCGTAGAAATATTTATGCGTGTGGCATTCATTCCAATGGCGTTTAATCAAATAGCATATGCCAATGAATGGAAATTGTCGTGAAAAATTTCTAAGTACCAGCCTGGGAACTGAATTTTACGCGTGATGTATTCATGATCAAATCATCGACAAATGGCAAAAAGTCCTGTTTTTGGTGCAAGGAACCCAAGCTTTAAGTCTCGGCATGTAAGTCTATTTTTCATTTTTCAGAGTAATCTCTTTGTATCTGCTTTGTTATAAATATTTAGATTTATAAATCTAGAATTAAAGATTGAAAATATGTACTTAATTTGAATTGTAAATACAAGAAAAAATCAAAGGCAAATAGGTCCTATGACCCTAGAATGACAATTTTTTGCGGTGGCCCGCACAAAATGAAGGATAATTATGACCATCCATGCTCAATCCTTAAGCTCATGTAATAAATAATAATAATAAATTTTCTAATTAACCATGTCTTCAACGAATGTGGTAGTAGTTCTACATATAAATGTATCTTTTGTCAGATCAGCTTACAGGTTCTTCACTTTGATAGTTGACATCTCATCTAATACAGCTATTTTTCAGGCTACTTAGAGGACAAAGCTTCCTAGCAAAGTCTTTATATTTGGATGAAGATTATTCAAAAATGCTCTTCCAATATTGTTAAATCTGCAGCGGAGGGTATTGTTGTGGACCCTGTTCATTTGTTTTGTAGGACCAATATTGAGGATGCTAACCACCTGTTCATGGGGTGTATATGCATAGGGGATTGTGGCCCGGGGCTTCAAGGCTCATCCCAGCGGGGGCAACTATACAGGATGTCCTGAGTTCACTAGGAAAAAAAATAGGTTGAAGGACCTGGCTTTATTCATTTTGTGCTACTAGAGGGTGTGGTTTATGCGCAATAGGTATGGGGGGAAGGGAAACTGCCGGAATTTGTTGAGAACACAAAATGGTGCCATGATTTTCTCGAGCAACATAACAGAGCTAAACTCCTATACCTGGATAGGCGATTGACCGACCTCTTGTTCCTCGGTGGACTATGCCACCACCAAGTGTGTTCAGGATAAATGTGGATGCTAGGAAACATCGCGGAAAGATGTTCTCAGGGTATGCGGCGGTCATTAGGGACTCGAGAGGTGTCTTTATAGTGGCGAAAGGATGGCAACGGAAAGGTGCTGTCGAACCTTTGCTCATGGAAGCCAATGCGTTCCTTATGAGTGCAAACTGAGCCCTTCAACTCGGATTTGACCGAGTGCAGATTAAAATTGATTCACTTCTCTTTTTCAACTACTTATCGACGGACTCCACTATTACTTCACCGGCGGAGTTTGTCGTCACGGAGATCAAAGTCATTTTGTCTGTTTCTCCTCATATATCGGCTCATCACGTACTACGGCAAGGAAACATGATTGTTCATTCCTTAGCTAATTTTGTGTCAGTTTTTTTTTTTTTTTTGACCAGTATGTTTGGTGGGGTAACCCCTCCAAGTCATTTTGGCAAACATTTGTACAGATAATTTTTTGGCAATACATTACTTGGACCGCTCGTCCCAGCCCTCCTTTCAAAATGAAAGTGAGCCGGGATAGAGCTGGATCCTTCTCATAAAAAAATATGTATCTTTTGTCACTTCTTATTGTCTTGTCAACTCATGAACATAGTAGATCACTTTATCTAACACGTGTTATGATTTAGCATGTATTTAATACATAACTTTTTTATGATAATATATAATATATAATACACCAATTAAATATATATAGATTATAGGTTTTATGAAAATAGAAAGAAAAATTTTTAAATGAGTTTTGTATTAGCGTGTACTGAAGTTTTGATGCACTCAGAAGCATTGAACATGACTCTAAAAAATTATATCATTTTGAAGACTTTAATAAATCAAATACTTAAAAGATTATATTTGAAAAACTCCCATGTAAAAAAAAAAAAGAGTTCTGTGTACACTCATCTATGTGGAGTTAGCAAGTATACGTAAAAATATTTTAAAAAAATACGTGTGGAGCCCTACACAGGGACCGCACCGAATCAGGGCACAAATTAATAATATTAAGAATTTACTAAGGGTACGTTTGGCAAACCATAAAAAATGTCAACTTAAAACTTTTCTATCTAAAACTTTTCACTCTACATCACTATCATATTTTTTAATTATTTTTTTCCATTTTCCTATACAACTATCCTACTTTTCAATCATTTTTACACAACTATTCACACAACTAACCTATCTATTTTAACTTTATCATCTTTACTACTTATCATTACCCCTATCATATCACATCATCGACAACTTTTACTCCGAAAAACTTTTCATCAAATTTTTTATTCATTACCAAACACACCTGAGTACGTATTTGAAAAAACCATATCTGAAACCGTTCATTCCTCTTCATTAGCAACTTTGCATTGCTATTTTAGCTGCTCAAACCAGTCATCGCTCGGCAGTACATGATCAGTTCGTCCTTAGGGAAATGAACGGATAAGGAGCTCTCTCTCTCGCTGTCTCTCCCTCTCTCTCATGGCTGCCTTTACAGCCACGGCTCCGTTCTGCAGCTCTCTCACTCATTCTACAGTCTTTCCTTCTTCAAGAGCGCAACACACTCTTCTGTCCTTCATCCCGCGATCCCGATCCCGCCATCGCCTCCGACTGCGACTGCTTCGTCCGCTTGTTGCAGCATCCACCGTGGAATCCCCAAACGGCGCCGTTGGCATTGCCGAACCTAAGAAAACTGAGAGCACTTCATACGGTCGGCAGTACTTCCCGCTGGCGGCTGTTGTCGGGCAGGTTGGGATTTTGACCTGTCTTCTTTTTTAAGACCATTGGCCATGGTTTTAAGCAACTTCTTTCTTTTATATTTAGCATTCTTATTTGTTTTCTTTTTTGGCAAGTATACGTATTTGTATTCTAGTCATGTACGCCTTTTTATTATCAATTCTGGCTTTTCCGTTTGATAATCTGAACGCCTGAATTGGGCCGGCTACAATCTTCTTAAGCTGCAATCAGACTGGGTTCTGGAGTTGGAATTTGCTAGGAGCGTTGGGCTGGCTGATATTGTCTTATGTGATCATCAGCCGCTTTCATGTGTGGAAATTTGTAATTAAGGTTTACATCAGTCTTTAGTCTTAAGCAGTGAAACTCATGATTACATTCCAACTGTTAGTTGTTTTAAATTATCGAGATATTGAACAGGTCATGTTATGCTGACTGTGGCACAGGACGCAATAAAAACAGCTTTGTTGCTTGGGGCCATCGATCGTGAAATTGGTGGCATTGCCATTTCTGGCAAGCGGGGGACTGCCAAGACTGTCATGGCACGTGGTTTACATGCTATTCTTCCTCCAATTGAAGTAGTTGTTGGCTCAATTGCCAATGCTGATCCAGTGTGTCCTGATGAGTAAGGTTACTGAATTCTTACTAGTAACTTTCAGATAAAAAAGTAGTGGTTTCTGGTTCTGGTTCTATATTGCCAGATCCTGTTCACATTGATTGTAGCGGTCATGTATTTTGATTTCCCTTATGCACCCACTCACTGCAATTCACAAGTACTTCAACTGAATGCCTGTTCAGTCCCATCTGTATCAGATGTTTTGTCCAAACAAGTTATATCCCTAAAATTTTTGGAAGCAGACTTAGAAGGTTTTCTAGAAGTGTTTACATTTGCATCCAAGGCCAGATAAAAGATGCCTATTCCATTCAAAGTTCAGAACACTATTATTCCTTGAAGGAATTAGACAAAGTAATGATTGGAGTTCCTCCTTGCTGATTCATACAACTGTTATCTTGTTTGTTTACAGTATTATTTTCTGTTTGTTGAAGGTGGGAGGATAGACTAGCAGATGATGTCCAGTACGACTCTGCCGGAAACCTCAAGACTGAGATTGTCAGGACTCCTTTTGTGCAGGTTATTTTCAGCGAAGTGATAAAGTACTAGCCTTCTAATTTTACTGTCTTCTTTTAAATATGAATCTGATGGAGCAATTTTCCCAACCCATCATCTGTTCATATTAGTGCACCTTTGTGTGATGAAAGCACTCGTGTTTGGGTGCTATCATCAGTGTTAGATGGCAAAACTGTTGTCTGCTATTGCTAAGTGCTTGGTTTCATCTTTTGATGCTAGTTGTTGGCTTCTTTCCTTTGTGACTAATGAAGTAGATGGATGATATAATGCAATAGGTAAATGATTGGGCCATGCCAATGATGGGTGCCCCTACCACCTGAGTAATGTGATTATCCTGAGGACAGATATAACTCTAAAGTTGCTTGATTGAGAAAAATGTTGTTTTCTTCAATCAAGTGCCACATAATATCCCTTTTGCCTTGTCATCCCCTGCCACTGTTAGGTGGGTTTGTTCTCACTAATTGGGTGGGCTATGCTCTTAATCTTTTAATTGCAAAATTTTTCCAGATTCCACTTGGTGTCACAGAAGATAGGCTTATTGGATCTGTTGATGTTGAGGAGTCTGTGAAGACAGGAACAACTGTATTCCAGCCAGGTCTTCTTGCCGAAGCTCACAGAGGTGTACTATATGTTGACGAGATCAACCTCTTAGACGAGGGTATTAGCAATTTGCTGTTGAATGTCCTGACAGAAGGAGTTAATGTTGTTGAAAGAGAGGGTATTAGCTTTCGTCATCCATGCAAGCCACTTCTCATTGCTACCTACAACCCGGAGGAGGGTTCTGTTCGCGAACATTTACTGGATCGCATTGCTATCAATTTAAGGTATGTATATATCAGAACATTTTGCATCTTTCCTATCTATTCTGAATTTGGTCTCAAGAACTTATAGCCTTAAGCCAAAGCCAACTATTTAGGATTACCTTTAGATGATCGTGGCGAAGCTCATGGCCAAGTGGCTGTGTGATGAAGAGTGGATTCAATAAAGAATATAGACAGTTCAGGGCATGTTCACTCTGTACTGGATAATCAGGAATGTATGTCACCACATTTTATATTTGAAAGTGTGACAAGAAGAAATGCATTTCATCACACGTATCATTGATAACATTTTAGTAGCATCATCTCTAAAGGAAATTGCAAATTTAGGCTCCATTTGGTAATAAGAAAAGAAAAAAAAATGTGCCAACTTTGTACACCCTTTTTGATGTGATGTGGCATCATAACTACCTACTACTCTACTTTCGTCTATTATTAACTCTGTATTCCAATCATTTTTTTCGCATTTTTCTATATAACTGTCTATCTACTTGATTTTTATTCTTTTTACTTCTAGCCATTACTCCTATTGCATCACATCGCTCTCCTGTCTTCAAAATTTTCCTCCACAATTCCCTCCACCTCATTTTTTCCCCAATACCAAATGGACCCTAAGTATCAAATGTAGGGTTGCAACTCGGGTTGGTTCAGTTCGGGTAGTGATCCACCGTACCCGTACCCTATTTGCAAAAGACTTATTCTACCTTTACCCATATGTCGGTTCAGTTTCTAGTGTACGATATCTTACCCATTATTCATAAGGTCGGTTCCGGTTTTGGTTCTAAATCGGTTCCTTTAATACTAAAATACTATATTTTTTAAAAATATTTCTATGTTATTTTAAAAAAAATATAAAGCAATACTTATTTACATTTTAATCACAGGTACATATGTTACCATTATATATAAAGTATAGATTGTCACAACCCAATCATTAAAATTATTAATATATTAATCATAATTCACAAGGTTATTTGTAAAAAAGCTTTCGTAAGTCAGTGATATATATAAAAAACCAAATTGATTTTTTTACTTCACAGTTCACAAATCCACAGTGCATAAGATTCATTTGAATTCAAGTTTTTTAAAAATGAGTGTGCACATAGGACGTCATAGAAAACATAAAACATACTATATAATATATCATATACATGTAATTATATCCATGCAGGTCGGTTCCGAGTACCCAATGTATCTACCGTACCCGTACTCTACTTGAGAGGGTGGGTAATAGTCTATACCCTACCCATACCGTGACTAATATTTTATACCCTACCCTACTCAAATTAGGGTTAGGTCAGTGGATACCCTACTGAAGTTGCACCCTTAATCAAATGTTCAATTACACTTACAGAAGTATGCCATGAATATTTCCCTTTTACTTGCCCTTACAGCTAAGGACACTGCCTGTGCAGCGCAGATCTTCCAATGAGTTTTGATGATCGTGTTGCAGCAGTTAGCATTGCAACACAATTTCAGGAATCAAGCAAGGATGTTTTTAAAATGGTTGAGGAAGAAACAGAATTTGCAAAGACTCAGGTGATTTATATAACTTCTTTTTCTTTTGCTGCGCAAAATGTATTTGAGTAATCTTTGATATGTAGTACATATTTAGATAGGATATGAGTCATCCACTGCATTTCACATGGATGCAATAACTAGGCAACCAAACATTGTATATTGGTTTTTTATGAATTTTGAATTCTGGAAAAATAGTGGTTCATGTTCCATAATGAAGACAATGTCATCCACACATTTTAATAATGTCTGAAGGAAAATAGCAAGCGTTTCAAAATAAATAACATAAAAAGTCTCTATGAAGTCTGAACTGCATGTGTAGATAAGTTTGCCAGTTTGGCTGGTCACTTGGTTGAATGACTCAAGTGCTGTCTCTGATTTTAGTCTCACTTTCCATAGTTGTATGTGTTAAGATCTGAGACTGACATGATTCTGACAATTCCACTATGTGCTTCATGCAACCATACGATGATGGAATTATGTGTGAGCTTACCCTTTGTGGGATCTTTTGAGCCGCTGTGGTTCCAATTTCACAGCATATTAAACTAAGTTGGATGCATTCTTCATTTGACAATGCTGTATCGATCTTGTATGAATCATGGATTCTTGCTGGAAGAAATCACGACCATACACAGGTTTGCTAGGAGAATGACAAATGCATATGCTTGTATACATTGACAAACTAGACCATTTTTCATTTTCGATGTCCTTGCTGGATTTTCCCCCTCAGTGACCACAAATGTTTTCTTGTTTTTTCATCATCACATCATGTCACTTTAGATATGTTATTAATTCAATTCAGCAATTGACACTTATTTTGGCTTTTTTACAAAAACCACAATGCTGCAGATTATTTTAGCCAGAGAGTACTTGAAGGACATCAGTATCAGCAGGGAGCAATTGAAATATCTTGTCATGGAAGCACTTCGAGGTGGTTGCCAGGTTCATATTATTAAGCTCTTCATCCAATTTCACTGAGGATATGTAACGAAAGCATTTATTAAACAAATACATTATAAAGTTTAGTTCATCATGTGTAAATACTTCATTTTTCCAACTCACTATCAGCACTCCATGTCTCTTATAATCTTGTCTGAAATGGAGATATATGAATGGTAGGGTTGAGGTGACGCATAAGGTGTCTTGCTTATAAAATTGTATGCAGTATCTAGTGAGCCTTGGAAAGAGTGTCTGTCCTTTTGCATTAACACCAGCAAAGTGTTTTCATTGACTGTATGGGTGGTCAAGATTTAGTTGGTTTATTAAACCAGCAAAGAGTTTTCATTGACTGTATGGGTGGTCAAGATTTGTGAATGAAGAGGGGCTGCTATAATGTGCACAAGCAACTTGCACAAAAAAGAAAAAAGAAACAAGAAAAAAAGAAAAAATCTTTATTTGTCAGGATATAGCAAACATAGAAAGTGAATTTGAATGTGGTAATCTAGGTATATTTGCATCCATAAGTTGGTCACCAACTAAAGCCTGAAACTAGATTGTCTGCAGCTTTGTTGATGATAAAAGATGAAACCTTCAATCTCTCTACTTAATCTTCAATCCATGCGAACAGTGAAGGGGAACAGAATTAATGAGTCTTCTTGGGAAAGACATCCCAATACCTTAAAAGAGAAATATTATGATAACAAAACCACAGGAAAACAATACCAGCTAACAGAAAACACAGTACATTATGTTGTGCATGTAACTAATAATGCAATTATTTCCTTCAACTAAATAGAAGTCAAATATGAAGCTGTTTCACCAGGTGAGTTAACCTCATCAACCTACTTTACCAGGTTCCTTCCAAAGTGGATTGAAACCATAACTCATGTTGCATTTCAAGTTGCATGCTGATTGAGAATTTTGCAAGGCTTCTTATGTTCATTTCTAGCTGCAAATGGCAGGCTGTTCCTGAATCCCAATTTCTTGTAGGCAAGCATTTGTCAGTGCATGTTATGAAATGCAGATACACATGCATTGGGTAGATATGTTGATAGGGCCTATGGATAGTCCTCTATGCATCATACAGTGTTACCACAACTTCAGGCCACTACTCAATATAGAGTGGAATGGGAGAACAGGAGTCAAGTTTTTAGTCCTTTTTAGTTGACGTGGTCTAAGATGTATATAACTGTAGATGTTACTGAACAATACCACTATAGCTTGAAAAAATCTGGGTCTTTTGTGATGCATACATGTGATAACATCTCTTTGTATTGGTTGTGGCTATTTATTTTGTAGCCTAGCACTTTGAATATATCCATCACATATTGGGAAACTGTATTACTTTTCCAATCCGTGTCCTACAAGGATGGCAGTTATTCACTTATGCAAGTCGGAAAGTTGGGACATTGGCACACAGTCTACTACTTTTGAAAGGCCAAAAAAATATTTCCTATCCACAGGCATTTTCACAGTAGGAACATTGGGGATGTAAATAAATGGAACTCTAATCACTATTAACATTTTCCTTGACAAAAAGTTGTATGTTTCTTCAAGTGGGTTTGAGAGACTTTGAACTTACTATTGCAATGATAATCATCTGTCTTTTGCACCAGTTAGTGTGCATCAGCTTTAAGATGCTAATGGCATGTTATAATTCATACAAATGATTGCTCTAGGGAAATCTAAATATTGAGAATTCTATCTTCATTTACAGGGTCATAGAGCTGAGCTGTATGCTGCCAGAGTTGCAAAATGTTTGGCCACTTTAGATGGGCGTGAAAAAGTTAATGTTGATGACCTCAAGAAATCTGTTAAGTATTTTCAGGCGCACAGTAATATCTAAGTTTCTGTTCTTGTTATATTCAGTGGTGACATGGGAACATGATTATGTCCAATGTCCACTAAAAAATTGTTACCAAGTACATAACACTCAAAACTAGGTTCTCTGCCTAAGTTCGAATCATTACACTGTATAAAGATCAAGATCCCTTTGTTTTTTAAAAATGTAACTGACTTGAAGCCAATCTTATTAAACCAGACTGGACTGGCATGTTCAACCAGTCTGACTGGGCTCATACTCTGGTTGGCTGGTTTAACTGGAAGAATCATCCCGTCAATCCTGAAAAAGTGGGAACTGGTTCCACCCCCAGTGCATTTTTAATTGCAGTATTACACTGCTTTGAGTGCTTTTTGCTCTATTTATGATGTAAACAGAGAATACCCTTCCACATTGCTGCATTTAGTTGTTATTTGGAATCTCTTTGATCTTTTACTGAATGTCCAACTGAGGTATTTTCATATGGATTTTATGCCATATTGTCAAAAAATTTTAAATTGGTACTCTTCACATCGTTTTCATTATTTTGTAGCATCACTTTGTTGACGTGAATTTTCTTATATAAATTGGTTCTAAAAAAAAAATTTCAGACTATGTGGTATGATTATGATGAGTGGTAGTTGATGTATTTTAGGAATTAAATACAGCATTAAATCGAGTTGGTAATGTGAGTAACCTCTTTGAAGTGTGGTGAAGGGATCTTTTAATGGCAAATTTTCATGCTGTTTGGAGAAAAGTTATTAGTGCATCAGGAAACCATGCCCTTACCTACCTTTTTCAGTCCATGAAACTTACTGAAAATCTAATGGCTGCTTATTCCATACATTATTTCCACTTATTTTTTTATTTTTTATTTATTTTTATTATTTTTTTAAAATTTGAATGTCACATTTGCATACAATCTCAGAGCATTCCCATTCTGATGTTGCACTCAATATAGGTGGAGCTGGTTATTCTTCCTCGTTCAATTGTCAATGAAAATCCACAAGAACAGCAAAATCAACCACCGCCACCTCCACCGCCACAGCAAAATCAGGATTCTGCAGAAGAACAAAATGAAGAGGAAGATCAGGAGGTGTAGTGATGTTCATCAAAACTTCCATTGCCTTTAGAACTTAAAATTTTCATTTGTATAAACTGATTCCATTCATTTTTCTTGTTCTAGCCTCCAGTTTCTCTCCAACGCGAGCTCAATATAGGGTAACTGAATGTCAAAAAAATGTCATTGTAAACAGGAAGATGATGACCAAGAGAATGAACAACAGGAGGAACAAATACCTGAAGAGTTCATCTTTGATGCAGAAGGTGGTATTGTAGATGAAAAGCTACTCTTCTTTGCCCAACAAGCACAAAGACGACGGGGAAAAGCTGGGAGAGCTAAGAATGTTATATTTTCAGAAGACAGGGGTCGCTATATAAAACCCATGCTTCCTAAGGTTTGTTTTTTTTGCAATGCAAAAATTCTTTTAAGGCATGAACATTAAACATTTTATCATCATCAAAAAAATAATAATCATCTTCATTATCATTGTAAGTTGTTTCCCACTTATTGTGTGGTCAGCTGCGTGGATCCTTTTATGTTATTCCTTATGTTCATGAACTATGTTTTCAGTAATTTCTAATGTCTTTATATCTTGTTTAATTGCTGTATCCAATTTTTTTTTAGGTCTTCTTCTTATTTTGTTACTATCTTCTATTTGAATAAACTGAACTCTCTTAACTGGTGCCATTTTAGGCTCTATACACTTTAGTATACTTTCCCTCATTTTATTATCTATTGACTTCATCTTTAAATTATCTCGGATTACCTCATTTCTAATTTTACTTTTTCTTATTTAACCACTTACCTACCATAACATTCTTATTTCTACTACACATTATATGTATATGTTATTCTCTAATTGTCCAACATTTTACTGCCTATAGCATAGTTGGTTTAATTGATGTCTTATAAAATTTTTCTTTTAATTTACTTGGAACTTCACAATCACATAAAATTCCTTAAGTACTCCATTTCTTCCATCATGCTAGGATTCTAGTTATTGTGTCTTTCTTAAATTTTCCATTTTCTTGAACAATTTATCCTAAATACTGAAAGCAATTAGTTCTTGGATGATATTAAACATCTAGTTTTCATAAAAATATAACATAATTAAGGGTTTTTTTATCCATAAGTATAAGGTTTGCTTGAAATTGCAGGCATACCTACAAATCCTAGACCGTTTTCAAGAATGAGAAAAATACTTTTATGAACAAAAAAATGAAAAAATATAAGAAAATGTCTTGAAATTTTTAAAAATGTTAAAATATTCATCATATCCAATGGATACGTTAATGTGAGGAACATTGGTAAAAAAAAAAAATTGATATTTTAAAGATATTTTCTTATTTTTTTTATAAATGGAAAAATGCAAGACAATGCCTTCAACATGCCAACAAATTTTATCTTAACAAATATCCTCGCATTAAATAGATTTATTTAATGTGAGGAATATTTTTTTAAAATAAAATTTTTAAATATTTTCAAGGCATTTTCTTGTATTTTTTCATTTTTCGTTCACAAGAGTATTTTCATCATTTTTGAAAAAGGGTCTAGGGTTTGTACGTATGTCTGCAATTTCAAGCAAACGTAGCAGATATGGATGCAAAATTTGCAAACATTGGGACATGCTTGCAATTTTGCTAAACCTTGTAAGTATGGATGCAAGAACCCCATAAAATGAAATTTATGCTATTTAATATGTACATTAGGCATTTGTTTCTTGTTAATTACAATCATCTATCTAGTGCATGCTAATTCAGATAGTGATGTCACAAGGATTTACTCCTTTCATTGGTGAATGATATTTGAAGTTAGATGATATTCTTCTGATTTATTCACATCTTTCTAAATATATTCCAACAAGACCAGATGTCAGTTTTTTAATATCGTGATCCAAGAAAAAAAAAACGTGGTGCCAATTACTGTGCCCAAAAAGACAAAAATGTCCACACCAATTTTTTTTTTTTTTTTGTTCCAGCCTTGATCATGTCTGTACTAGTGTTGTCACACATTGGTCCTCTAATACTCTAGTAACGACTAGTAATGTCCAGGTGAATATAAGTGCCATGCACAGTGCGCTAGTTTTTATATTTCGGGTGTATTTGGCAATGAGAAGAAAATGTCAAGCTAAAACTTTTTAATCTAAAACCTTTCACTCTCTATAATTACCCTATTTTAAAATTATTTATTCACGTCTTCTTATATAATTATCCTATTTTGTAATCATTTCTATATAACTACCCATATAATTAACCTATCTATTTTAAGCTTATTCTCTTCACACCTCATCATTACCCCATTATACCACATCATTTTATTTTATCAATTTAACAATTTTTACAATAAAAACTTTTATCACTTTCCAAATACACCGTTCAATCAAAACTTCTCCATGATATGTCTTACAATTTTTGGCAGGGTCCTGTGAAGAGATTAGCTGTTGATGCAACCCTCAGAGCTGCTGCACCATATCAAAAGTTACGCAGAGAGAAGGATATTCATAAGACAAGGAAAGTATTTGTGGAAAAGACAGACATGAGAGCCAAAAGAATGGCTCGAAAAGCTGGAGCTCTGGTAATGTTGACTTTCCACGAGCAAGGAATTATTATTATTATTATTATTGCTATTTTAATTTTAAAAGAAGGCAAATTGTGAACTATAATTAATGAGGTTTCATGGGTTCATTCAGCCATTAACATCAGTTTACCACCCCCACAAGTGACACCTGGCATGTGATTCTGCCTGCTGATTAACTGCCATCCTTGAGTGGCCCAACAAATTAAATAGAAGGTTCCAGCCAATGACCGATATTTAGTTTGCAAATTACTTCAGTGAGATAATTGGATGGTTCAAATTTTAGTTCCTTAATTAGTTGTGTACGACAAGATTGTCAATAAGATAATCTGTACCTATGCCTCTTGTGAATGTTCCAGATGCTCTAAACTATGCGACTCCCTGAAAATGGCTTCATAATCATTTCATATCCCTTTCTCTACAAATGGCATTTGATTTCGATATCCTATGCTGCTGCTTTTGATCTATGGTTTTAATCTGTTCAATTGGTTAAAGTGAAAATGGGAATGAAGGTGCTGTATCCGGAGTAGCCAACTCTACTATGGTGGAACAATTTTCAGGTAATATTTGTCGTTGATGCCAGTGGAAGCATGGCCTTGAACCGCATGCAGAATGCAAAAGGTGCTGCACTGCAGTTACTTGCTGAGAGTTACACAAGCAGAGATCAGGTGAGAGAGAATGTGTATATCGGTGATAATTTCCTAAGATACTGCAGTTTTTTAGCTTCTCTGAGGCTGTATTATCCAATCCAATTGGGTGTTTTCCATATTTTATGCCAAGAAAAGCTAATCAAATCTGGTGGTAGCCTTAAAATCATGTCTATATAAAAAAAAAAATCTAAGGATTTGAGGACCAACCTATTGATTTCTTGAACCAGTGATGAAGAGGAGAGCAATGTGAATTTTTTGATTTTTCAAAATTTTTTTTGGCTGGCTTGGCTGTCTCAGTCTTTTGAGTTCAACATAAGGTTGATTCCAAAGATATGAACTACATTCAGTGCCTTCAATTTGCACAAGTAGGGCTTTTATTTACTTTCCCAAATTTTCAATTATTTGTACTGTCTACTCATCAAGCACCAAAACCTGATGCCAGTTCCCTAAGCATCGAACTGGGAAAGGAGCAGCTGCCCACCTTCAACTTTGAAAGCAAATTCTTCCATGATGAGGAATTTTGGTTAGTAGAGCAGTAAAAACCGCTAACATATCATCAGTTCAAATTGTATAACTAGGGCTTTTGTTTCTACATGCTGAAAAGTCCAAGCAAAAGTTTGTAACATTACCAATTGCACCAGCAGGGCCCTGCAGATCATATGATAACTATGGACAGACCTTACACCTGTCAATTATCCACTGTATTATTTGAATGTCAATTGTAGAATGCCGGTTTTGTATAATGTGCATTGTCTTTCTTGAAAATTTTGAAAGATAGAATTTTTTTATTTTTTTATTTTTTATTTTTTTTGAGAAGAGCTTCTTTACTAGTTTGAACATTGAACTTTGAGCAGGTCTCAATCATTCCTTTCCGTGGAGATTCTGCAGAAGTGCTTCTACCTCCATCACGATCCATCGCAATGGCAAGGAAACGTCTTGAGAGACTTCCATGTGGTGGAGGTTCCCCTTTAGCTCATGGCCTTAGCACAGTAATGAAATTTCTACAATCCTTCGTAGTAATTCTCTACAATATTCACCATGGCAATTCTAACCTATTTGATTTTGCTTTGGTTCATGATGTAGGCTGTTAGAGTTGGGCTAAATGCTGAGAAGAGTGGTGATGTTGGACGTATTATGATTGTTGCAATAACTGATGGAAGGGCCAACATATCACTGAAAAGCTCTACAGATCCAGAAGCTAGTGCTGCATCTGATGCTCCTAGACCTTCTGCACAAGAACTAAAGGTAATTTTGGGATTCCACGCTGAATCTAAACATGATTATTATTTTCTAGCACATCTTCCCTGATTAAAAAGTTTTCCAATACACCTTTGTATCAGTTATTCAGCATGATGACATTAAATTAGCTAACTAAGAGATGTATTTTCAACATTATTCATTGCCACCAAGCGTGTAGTGTCTTATCACAATTTAGTGGGTTCAGCTATACCAATCCTGTTATGGCTTTCCACTGAGGTTGGTATCTTCAAGTAAATGTATATTGCTAAAGCCACCTCTGACCACAACATAAACACGCACCTTAATCCTTAGGTGTGCCCTTTTTGTTGTCTTCAGTTAGGATATTCCCCTGAAATCTGAATAACATTTGCACTTGTTAGTCTCCTTTGCAGCAAACCATGTAGAGATTTGCTTCATATATTCAGAAAACAATAGGAGATTACAAGTCTATTATTATCTTCTTAGCCGTTGGTGCCACTTGAAAGATCCTTTGGCATTGGATGCACATTCTGATTCTTGTTATTCTACCATTATTTCCTAGCTTGTCCATCATTTGACAAGTTATACTACTATTTTTGGTTGGAAGCTAACAAAAAGTTCTTCACCCCACCAGGACGAGATCCTTGATGTTGCTGGGAAAATTTACAAAGCAGGAATGTCTCTTCTGGTAATTGACACTGAAAATAAATTTGTGTCAACTGGATTTGCAAAGGAAATTGCTAGAGTTGCCCAAGGTAAATTTATTCAGCAATGTTTCTTTTCTCAGGCTATGAGTGTTCGTAATAGAAGGTATGCATGTGTGTCCTAATAAGCCTTGCCCAGATGCCTCCAATTTTACCTTCGTAGTAGATGTAGAGATCTTTAAAATTTAGTGGTAAAGCTGTACGAAGGATGCATATGCATTTGGTTCTAGTCTTCTAGAGACTATTGAAGACTTTAGGATTTCGAATAATGCAGTGCCGCCATTATTTTCATCTTGCAGGGAAATACTACTACTTACCAAATGCTTCAGATGCTGTTATATCAGCCACCACAAAGCAAGCCCTTTCCGCTCTTAAAAGCTCTTGATTTTTCCTTTTGTTTAGAGCACAGATCAGCTTTCTTTTGTTTCTTTATCTAACTGTGCATTGGAACTCTTATAAAGTTGCTCTTTGTCACCCACACTGAACCTGACTGTTTGGTTTCTAATGTTTCAAGATGGGAAAATTCCTTTTATGCCCATAACATTTGTCCATAAATTTCTGGTATACCCATAATGTTTTATGAACTTCTTCTATATCCATGACATTTTGTCTTAAATTTTTCTCATGCTCGTGCCATTAATATAACAGTTCTCTACCTTATTAAAAATACAATTTTACCCATTTCAAATTTTTTAATTGAGCCAATTTAATCTTAATATGACTCAATTGATGACAATAAATCATTAATATATGAAATTAAATAATTTAAGAATAATATTAAGGTTAAATTATTTTAATTAGAAAATTTTTAACAGTAAAATCGTCTTTTTAATGGGATAGATAATAGTTGTGTTAACAGCGTAGATGTAATAAGAATTTAAGACGAAATGTTATGGGGATAAGAAGAATTTGTAAAACAATGTTGATATATTAGAAATTAAGTACAAGTGTTTGAGGTATAAAATGAGTTCTCCCATTTCAAGATTTAACCAACTTTTTTTTTTTTTTGATGGTTTATATTTACATACATCTCAACACATATTACATTGTAATTCTGAGACATTCTTACAA
>JAXCLR010000063.1:37741175-37756123 GCA_035584095.1 Annona squamosa | reverse complement strand
ATCTGGAGACACAGCTCCACTAAAGAATTAGGAAGAACAGTTTTCATCCAGCCCAAGGGAGACAACAGCTCCCACACTACCACAAAGGGAGACCACAGCTTCCACACCATTTTTCCGGGCCGAAATCCCAATATGGGATTCGAACCCACGACCTGTGCGCTAAGGGGCCAACTTAATCCCTACTCTATGCTAAAAACTTCGACGTAACCCTCACCAAACCTTACTAAAGATTTCAATTCTCCTTTTGTGTTGATACTTAAGATATTTTTAAATTGGTATTTTAATTAAACACAATTGAAATACTTTATGATACTAAAACAAATTTACTACGATCTGAAAAATCTTTTTAAAAAAAAAACAAATTATGATGCCAGGTTATGTGCAAATAGTTAGCGGTGAATTTTTCCCATTCCTTGCCGTTTTATATATGTCATCTAAGGAGCCATTATTATTATTATTGTTATTATTATTATTTTGGCATTCATATGGGCCCAACTACGAATTTTCTTATGTGCATTTTTTTCATTTTTTCAAGGGCTTTTAAACGTGTCTACTTTTGAATTTTGAAAATTGAAGGGGGGAAAAAAAAAAAAAAGTGGTCTGTCTGGTTAGCTAAAATTGCTGATCTGGCTGACTGACTTTGAAGGAGGTGATGAGGGGGTCCTGGTCATCGCTTAGATGGTGGAACCGTGGAAGATGCAAGCGGTGTTGCTGTAGGGCGTTTTTCTCTCTCGCGGAGGGCACTGGAGTTTCGGAATTTTCGCTTTTTTGAATGCAAAAATCACACCTGGGTTAAAGAGAAATTCCTTCATTTTGAATCGATGGACGCCATAGAGAGAACGAAATTGGTTATTCGTGTAATCCATCTTCAGAGTGAAAATGCTTAAAGGTTAACCTTAGCCATCAAGATTAGATTAAGGACGATAAAGAATATCTTTAATTAATGGCCTAATTATATTAAGATGGCTGCCACGTTTAATCAAAGTTTCACTCAACATTCGACCTTTTAAGGGAACTAGTACAATTAAAATTTCAAAGTGTGAAATTCATCTCCGCAGCTGGATCTATGACTAGATCGATATGATCTACGGATTTCTTTACACGAACCAGATCATGGACCAAATAAAACACGATCTCGTCAAAGTTTTACCGTTTTAAGAAGCATTTTTTTTATATTTTCGGAAATTTTATTTTAACTTTAACTAAGAACAATTATTATCATTAGTTAAAGAAAATACACTAAATAATAGAAAATTTTATTTAAAAGGATCTATATGCAAGAAAGCCCTTTATTAGTTTAATTCCTTTACATGATTGCACTCACGTGCACATGTAGTTTTTAAAAACCTTTCTCGGATATCCTGTGTTGATTAGATCAGTCCCCTTGCCAATAATTCCCAATAAAATAGTTGAGAAATTCCCGCTATGGGTGAAAATTCAGGCGGGTAAGGGTGTGCTTAACTCTGATCCTACATTTAAACTCATATTTATGATAAATTTCAATGTTAAATGATTTAATATTTTAATATCTAGTGAGTAAAACATAATTCTTATAATAAAGTATTAGTAAAATTTTTGAAATAAGTTCATGTATAACTTAATTTTGATAAGAATTACGATAAGAATTACAATTAAAACTGTTAAATTGCAAAATAGTAATATTCATTCTTGTAAGATATAAACAACATAGATAATAAATTTTATTTCACTAATAAATATGTGAATGAGATAACTTATAATGCAATTAAAAATAAAAATTTATCCATATAAATAAGTTATAAAGTTAAATATACATCAACAGAAATAATATTCACATTAATAAGTCATAAAGTAAAATATATTTATCTAACAAAACAACATTCACATAAGCAAGTCATATAATTTATACCTTGTTGGTCAAGGCAAGACATGGTGGTCCCGCCACGCACCTTGTAATTGATACACAAGTCTCATATCCTGACTTGCTTCACTCTACCCCACCGGATCAAAATCTTTGTCCTAACTTTCCATAAAATCAGGAGGGGCCGGATGGGCCACGGGTGGAGTCGGCCCTATTTTCACCCCTTTTCCCTGCAATGCATATGTATCAACAATTAGCATGCTCGTTACAACATTTGGAATGCTAACCCTCACAAGGAATGAGGACATCTCAACTCTGAAATAGCATGCTCAATGCCAATACAACAAACTAATCCTCACGTAAACAACGTATGGATTGACATTTTCAAAGACTTCCTAAAAACTACCTAGCTATGAAAACAAGTTCAACATAATGCAATTATAGCATGGATTTTTAACATGTACATAACATGCTTAACAATAAAAGTCATTTTTAGATACTCTGTTCAGATTTAGCATGCAGATTAGTACTTTGTACTAATTCAGTTCCAACAGCCTTTCAACACGAATTTTGATAGGGTTAAAAGTGCACCGTGATTAGAGTGCACAATGATAAAACATGCGCTGCTTTGGTGATGAAACCAAAGTTAACTCCACTCAAATGATTTATTTAACCAATAGAATAAGCTCACTAAAAATCAGGCATATGAATGATCCCTATCTTATAAAGGGGCAAATCAATGTAGCCAACTTGCTTGATTCATATTTTTTTTCTAGTTTGATGTATACACATGTCAAATATTACAATTAAGCCCAAAGGAGACTAATAGCTCCTAATTTAACAAGTGAAGAGATAGCAAGCTTCGTCTAACCAACTAAAATGGGGACATAGCCCTTTCACACCATTTCAATCCAAGGATGTGATCTAAGGAGACAACGCTCCTTGCAACTTGCGCTAACCACTGGTGGTGCTTGATTTATATATTAAAGTTAAAATTGTTAATTAAACATCTAAACTATCTTGAACATCATTTGGATGTGGATAGATGATTTTGTAAAATATAATAGCATTTCAATTCATTTATAAAGGGCTCTATGCTTTTTTTTTTTTATATAATTTATACATAATCGTATATAGTTTTTTAAGTAAATTTTGCCCACCAATCAGGTGTCATCTCGGCTGGTCGCAGGCAATGATAAATATTTAGTCAGATTAAGTTCAACTCTCTTTTCCCGTGGGAATATGATTTGTGGTGGAGCTTGATCTTTTGTATAAATATATGAAATATATTATCTCCCTTATGAATAGATAGAAATTTTTTTAAATCTCCTACATGAGTTCTAGACATTCATTATGTTTCCCACCAACTATTTTGAAACTTTTCTTTTATGTAGTTTCTTTCATTTTTATTAGTTGATTTTTGATAGAAAATCTATTTGATCTATATATTTATATTGTTGTGGAAATTTTTTTCTTTGTTTAGTATCACCATGTGTAAGCTCTATCTACAAATTTTAAAATTAATAGAACAGAATTATTTAATATTTTTAATACATATGTAAATGAGTCTAATTTTTTTTATAATTATGCATGAATATATATTTTTTACAAATTTGGCTCATGTATATCTACATTGACTATACAAATTAGGGGTGTATTTGGTAATAAGTAAAAGTTGTTAAGTTAAAACTTTTCAGTTTAAAACTTTTCACTCTCCACAATTACCCTATTTTGTAATTATTTCTTCACATTTTTTCTATACAATTACCCTATTTTTCAATCATTTATACACAACTCCCAACACATCTAACTTATTTATTTCAACTTTATCCTATTTATTCCTCATCATTATCCCTATCATATCACATCATTTGACAACTTCTACTTTCTATAACTTTTCATCCAAAGTTTTATCCATTCTCAAATACACCCTAGATTAAATAAAACTGAATTTCGGATTAATATATTAAAAATGAAAGGAGTTAACTACCATTTACTTTGTATCTAAGGGTATTTTGGTAAATTGCAAAACTCAGGTGACAAGTTTTTCACGGAAAAAACCGTCAAATATCCACTTCTGTCAACATTAATTGTGGCCAAGAATGCACAGTTTGCATGCAACTTACTTTTGTGCACGCATGCACCTAGCAAAACTTAGGCACATGTGGGTCTCGACATTTGCATGCAGTACTCGGTGTGAAAGCATGATATGACAAGTTTTACATTTCGAGACTCGGGATTGAAAAGTTTTACACTCTCTGTTGAGTTTTTTCTTTTACCAAACAGACCTTAACTAAACTTGGGGTGTGTTTGGAAATTGACAAAAAATGTCAAGTTAAAATTTTTCAATTTAAAACTTTTGACTCTCTACAACTATTATATTTTTTAATAATTTTTTCACTTTTTCCTATACAACTATCTTACTTTTCAATCATTTCTACACAACTGTTCGCACAACTAACTTATCTATTTTAACTTTATCATCTTTACTACTTATCATTACCCCTATCATATCACATCATTTGACAATTTTTACTTTTTAAAACTTTTCATCAAAAGTTTTATATATTATCAAACACACCCTTAAAAAGTAATTTTTCTCTCTATATTTTTTATTTCAATAAGAAAAAGAAAACATGAGTGTTAATAGTGAAATAAAAATGTCATCTATCTTACATGAACTTTTTTCTGCTTTATTAATTGTAACTGACTCATTTTCATTTTCTCAATAAATTATTCTCGTCTCCCGGGTTGCAGCTTCACCCTTTACCCCCGTTGCCTATAATCCGCTGTCGATTCCCTTTCAAAACCAAAAAGCACGCCTTCCTCCCGCTCTTTTTTGCCCGGCCCTCCATCCGCAACAGATCTAGGTATCATTCCTCTCTCTCCAACAAACAGGCAAAGGTCTCTCTCTCTCTCTCTCTCTCTCGTAGCTGGAACTATCTACCACACCAGGATTCCCCTTTCGAATTTTGCAGAACTGGGGCCGTCGATTCCTCTTTTTTATCTTCTGAAAAATGTGGAACTTCAACTATTTACGAGAATAAAATTCCCTTATGAAAAAATTATCCTTTGGTTATGTCCCTGGCGGCTGTGTTGTACTTCAGATTTTCAACCCTCTGAAATGCGGGTGGGGAGGGGGGTGTTTGGCTTGACCCATTTTAAGAATGATATATAACCTAGTTCAATGAACATCGTTGTTACACTCCTCATTAATTTACAGCGGCTGCGCATTTTGATAAATTCTTTTGATTTTCTTCTACAGATGGAGATGCAGGTGCTTTACTCCAAGCTCCATGATAAATATACACAGCTTAAGGTTTGCCTGCATTTTGAAAGTTGTTTAATTTTAAAAGAGCTTACACGGTTCAATTTTTCCGCATTATTAATTTTTACTGATTTTTTCTTTTTTGGCCTGGCATGTTTAGATGAGAAAGGAATCTGAGATGGAGCAGTACAATCGTGAACAGGAATCGAAGTTTATGAACTATGTGTCTGGTACTTTTCCCTCCTCTTTATATTTGTTTGGTTGATTGATGGCTGCGGCAAACTATAAAAGCCTTCTATCACTTGTCAAGTTGATTGTGTTTGTCATCAATCTACTCATTTCGTGAAAAGATTCTGCCTGCTGCAAATCAATGCCTACTGGGACTAGTTATTTTGTTTTATATTTGCACTATAAAATATTCTTGTTCTAATTTCGTTCTCTCCTGAAAATAGCCCAGTAGACCTGTTGAAGTATTTTTCAAATGATATACTGGAATATATTGGGTTTATGGCTTAGAGGAAATATGGTGCCAAGCTAAGCATTTGTTTATCTACGAGACTGGACATCGGGGTTTACCTCCAAGATTTTGGAATGGTGGGTCATAGTGGATGAATGAATGATGATGCATTAACTGTATTCAAAATTGAATTCCACCGACCATCACATTGTTTTGCAGGTGACTGAATATTACAATTTAAGTTTCCTTTCTTGGTGAATTCTATGATTGTCCGAGCGAACTGCATTTAGGATGTCCTATTTATATTGGATTTTAGTACAGTGCCAGTTTAGATTGCTGATGGATTGGATGTCTGCTACATCGCAGAAAGCATTTAAATGGGACAAAGAAAATGCTGCTAACTTTTGCTTTAACACCATATAAGTCTTTATTGCATTATCTTGCCAGAATAGTATAACAGATATTATATTCACTTCAAATAGTGACCCTCTGGATTGCCATAATGATTTATATTGTATTTTTCAGCTTCGGAGAAGATGATAGAACACTTGAGAACTACTAATGAGAGGCTCCTAGCAAAAATAAATGAATTGGAAGAGCAGATAGCTTCAGACAGGCATGCATGTTCTGCATCATCCAATCTTTCTAGTTTAACACTAAGAAAATTTGAAGTTTAGAAGTTAACGTTCTCTGGCTGCAGGTCTACTCAGGACTACGAGCATGCAAGATGCCAAAACCTTTTGATCAAAGAGGAGCAGAAGTGTGAGGAGTAACCATTCCATTTCATTCTGTTTGTTCCACACACTGTGCATTGCTTGCAGTATTTTCCCATTCTGACCCTGGAAGCCATTCTGCACCTTTTAAATTTCTAAATTGTTTAAAACTTCAGCTGCATGCATTTAGTTAGGCTGAAAATTTACTTGCATTCTGAAAACTTTTAGGCAGCATTTAGGGAGAATGAAAAATGGGAGGAAATTTTTTGATTAGATAGGGTAATGATAAGAAGTAAAAGGAACAAAGTTGAAATAGACAAGAGTTATTGTATGGAGGGACTTTGATACTACCCCTATTGCGCTACATTATTCTTCTTTTCTTTTTTCCTTAGCTTCTCCATATTTCTTTTTTGTCCATTTTTTTAAACCTTGATTCCAAAGCAATAGAGGATTCCTTTTGAAAAGAACTTTCCTAGGAACCTATTCATAAAATGGAACATGAAACAGCAAATTAACAAGAACATTCTTTTTCCTTGTTATAATGACATGCCAAATCAATGCTCCCATCCTGCATACTGTTCTGGCATCTGTATTTAAGAATGCTCACCTGATAAATGTTTCTGTACCATCTAGGTCTCAGTGTTGAATCATCTTGGTTACAGTTTATTATTAATCTTATTAAGTTACAGTTACAGTTTCTGTATCCTCTTGTGGTTTCTCCAAATTCCTCATCCTTGTCTATTTGATTATTTTGGCAGCAAAAGCACTTTCTGAGGAACTTGAAAGGCTCCAGAGCTTGCTACAGGAGAAATCCTATTATAGCAATAAAAATGATAGCACTGAAGAGCAGCTGAAATCCCCCCATGGGGTTCTTCAGCTTATATCAAGAGACATGCATGAAGGATCAACTGGCAAGAAGACATTAAGGCCATGTTCTGCTTTTGAAATTGGAGACATGGATGTAGGATCAACAGGAGAAAAGACACTGAGGCCATGTTCTGCCGTTGAAACCACAGAAATTGTGATTCCTATGCATGGAAATCAAAAGGAGCATATTTCAGAAAAAGAGTCAGAAAGAGAACAAGATACAGCATCCACAGATGCTCTTGGAAAAATGCAGCAGGTACAACAGAAAAGTTGAAGTTGTCTCTACTTCTGTATATATTTCATATGGTGATTGGCAACAACCGTTCCTTTGAAGGGACACATTGTGAATGCAAATTAGGCCTGAATTTAACTTTTACTGAACCGTCCTAACCATCTGTTTGTTGTTATATGGATATATGAGGATTGCATTGTATGCTGTTCAAATTGAAATGGGTGTGGTCAAATGGTTAGTATTTCTGTCGGTGCACCATCCAGGCTATTTCTCTGCCAACAATGAGACCAACAGTACAGCAGTGTTGATCTCACAACAATACTGGGTGCACCTGTGGACCTGTGGTGGATATGTCAGTGCTGTTTGGACCTATATTTGAAATGGTTCTAGGGAGAAGACTTGCACTATATCCAGCATTTTAAATGTTTCTAGGCTGAAGGATTACTTTTCACCTCCAACTTTTATGTTTCTATGGGTGAAACCTGTATTAAGATCCAAATGAGTAACATTTTAGCCTTTCAGCAAATGACTGCTTATGCTGGTGTCCAAAATCCTGGATTGTACTGTGGATTGGTGGCGACATTGTGATATCTTAACTGTTTTGTTGTTGCACATAAATTGTTGCTGAATTTTACACTATTTGTATGCCACGTGACAAGAGATCCAGTGTTTCCAGTTTGATTTGTCCTTTTCTAAATCATGAATGAGGAATGCAGTTGAGTGATTGGTTGAAATGCTCATGAATCTCCATTTAGGAGATTGCATCATATATCTGGAGAGAGCATATACATATTTCATGTTTGGTTTATTTGTTAGCTGGAGTTCAGAATGAGAATGTGTTGCATTTGGCTGATTTGCCACGTTGCTGTAATGCTGCCAAGCAACTCTTAAATCTAGCTCAACATGGAGCAAATGCATGTTCTTTGCTTGTCTGTCAGCAGATATGGAACGGAGCGAACCTTTTAGTAGTAAATTTATGGTTTTTGATCTATGTACTGATCTTGCAGTTTTAATTTTTCAGCCAGAAAATTGTAGAAGCCATGCTAGTTCAGGTAGGTACCATTTTGTCTACCCTATGAACGTTGACCTTTTTACTTCCCCTCTCTAAAACATTGTTTAACTGGATGACTTAACAAATTTTGTAGGAGATGATTCGAGTGGCATATGCCAGGGCAATTGTCATTTCCAGGACCTCATCGAGCATTTGGTTGGCATGAAGTTTTCCATTGTTGATCAACCAAATGCACGCTGCCTGTCCGTGCTTCACGATGCAAGCGGTAACATGTGCTCAATTCTTTCAGTCCTTCATTTCTTTGATCTCCTTCTTTTTCTGTTTATTAATCAAGGATGTGGAGCTTGGAGCTTCATTGGAGGCGTACAAGAACACACTTCTTAAAGCCATCACAGCTTTCCAAATGCCAATGATAAAGAAGATAACATCCAAACAAATGGACTAAATGCCTGAGTGGCATGGTCTCAAGAAATGTCCTTAATATGAATACCTACTCCTTCCAACAATTTTTTGTTTGACACAACCATTTAATTCTGATGATACCAAAGTTCATCGTTGATGCATTAAACACCAAATGCCCTTGCCAAGGAAAAAGGAGGAAAAAAAAAACAAACAAACAAACAAGCACCGAGGTGTGGTGGGATCTAAGAATAGGGCCCACGAAAGAAGCAGTGGACCACGATTCTTTCACCACAATTGATATGATTTTTAGAAAAGTTCATGATGGCCTCGATGATGACAAGTATGACAATGATGAAAGATATTGTTGGCATGTCATGTGCCCGACTGGAATTTTCAATATAGAAGCCATGTTAGACATCTGTGATTCCTTTTTGAGTCTAACAAGATAATAGAAATGCAAGCCAAAGCTGCCATGAGGAAAAAAAGGAAGAAGACTGCACCCTGCATGCATTCTTCTATTTCACCAAAGCTATTGCACCACAATTACAGTGTAGTTATCTCAAAATGAGCGTCACTTGATTATAAAATTATAATTTATTTCGCCCATTGTATTTAGAATTATATATTCTATCACCATACCAATTTTCATCTCAATTAGATATGTGTATGAAATTCATCTCAAAATGGTATAAATTCAATGTAATAAAATAGTTTAATATAAATAACTATATATAGCATTTACATGTTATTTACGGTGCATTTACATGTATGGAATATGTTTCATATACATATATATTGTTTTTTTTATTATTATTCAAACAACTGCTATTTTAGCATTGCAGGTTATGTGGCCTTTGACCATTGGTCCACAACCATGATAAGTTATGCTTTACATTATATTCAGAACTTTCTTGTCTGGGAAGTTCTTGGAGATATGCTAAGTTCCTTGTAGTTTTTCCAATGCTGACGATTTCAATCACGCTGAAATATGCTACCAAAGTCCCTTGACCTTCATTCTGTTATTTTTTTAGTGTTATTTGTGTGGTATATGTATATGAGCAATGACTGTGACTAAATCTACAGATACAATATTCATATCTTTGGACGGCTTGCAGGCTATTCTTTCACATTAACATGGGTCGAAAATGAAGTTGGGGAGGAGCCTGAGTTGCTGTATCATGTTATCTCATTGGGAACATTTGAAAGCGTGGCATCTGAATGGATGAGAGAGGATCTAATGTTCAGTATCAGAATGTGTGCTGTGTTCTTCAAGAGGTTATCACAAATCGCCAGGCTGGGCTGCTGACCTACCCCACAGACCTTGTGTTTCCGACAGCGTAGTCTTTTGTTGTCGGGCTTGTAATCTAGGCTAATTAGCTTTGTAATCAGTTTGATATCTTCTCAAATATTTTAAGCTCTCCGACTTGGTTGAAATGCGTGCTAGCATACTATGCTGTAAATTTGTTAGTGCTGGCCCTGGCTAACAACTGGATTTGATGGTTCACATGGAGATATGTTCATTTTACCTCTTGTTACAAAATAGACCTGTAAGTATGCATAATTGCGTTTTAGCGTCTGTTTTTGGCATTTTGATAAATAGACCCTATGAGTTTCAGACTTTGGAAGGCACTTATAGTATTTTAAAAGAAAATCCAACATTTTCTGTCTGCGTTAATCTCAAGGTTTGTTTTGCAAAAGCTTGGAACTTACAGGGTCTATTTTGCGTAGTTACGGGGCCTAATTTGCAAAATTCTCATTTTCAGTGACCAAAAGATGGTTTTCTGCAATGGTTGCAAATTATTCGGTTGGGATAGGTTTGAATTCATTCCTGATTCAAATTGAAAAAAACTCTACCCAAATCAAATTATAATCCATTTTTTGAAAATCAAATTTATAAGATTCTAATTAGACGGGTAATGTTTGAAATTTTGGGTTAATGCTTCGAATTTTTACTTTTCTATAAATGTTTTACACTATTTTTGCTAAAATTTGTTAAACATATTTCTTATACTGATAAATAATTTTGAAGTTTCAACAGATGTTACAATTGTTATTCGATGTTATTAATTGTTGAAATTATTATTTAACATCATTAGCGATGATTTTAAGGTGTTTTGGGAAATGATAAAACTTTTGCACGAAAAGTTTTTGAATGTTGAGAAAATGATGTAGTAAGATAGGAGTAAATATGAAAAATAAAAAATAATGAAGTTAAAATACGTATAGCGGTTATATAATTAGTTATGTATAAATGATTGAAATGTGGGGTAATTATATAAGAAAATGTAAAAAATGATTTGAAAAATAGGATAGTTGTGGAAAATGAAAAAATTTTGTATTGAATAAACATATCCTTAATATATTGAATTGATATTTAACTAAAAGCATTATGGAAAAAGACTACAATTGACAATATATTAAATAAGATCCATTGTCTATTGAAAAATATAATCAATTTAGTTGGATATTTCGAAGTTACTGTGAGATTGTACCTAAATATATTGAAATTATTTGTGTTATGCAATCTAAATAATTTAAACTGAAATATTAGATCACGAATCTCATTTTGATTATGTAATTCGTTCGGGTTTCAGGTTTTTCTGTTTCGAAGATTCGAATTACACTGAACACAAAGCAAATAATTTAGTTCATGCTAAACCTGAATTCATTATCCCAAATCCAAATAATATCAACTGAAAATATTTAAAATTAGGGTAAGGTTATCAATCGGATTGCCGGAATCTAATTGCACTCTTATATGTTATGTTTAGTAATAAGTAAAAGTTGTCAAGTTAAAATTTTTTAATTTAAAACTTTTCACTTCTACAACTATCTTATTTTTCAATTATTTTTTCATATTTTTTTATACAACTATCTACTTTTCAATCATTTCTACACAACTACTAACATAACTAACATATCTGTTTTAACTTTATCTTATTTATTCATCATCATTACCCTCGTCATAATATATCATTTGACAATTTCTACTCTCTGAAACTTTTCATTAAAAGTTTTATCCAATTCACAATACACCTGTATTCAGCCTGTCATGAGGTGAGATATGCAAAGAACCTAGTGCTGCAAGAGGTGGATAGCCTTCTCGGATTTTCATGCTGATAAGGGGCATCCACAGCTGAATCATTGAAGTTGGGTAAGGGTCCCACTTGGGCTTATTTTATTCATTGCACGACAACGATCCACTAGTTTCAAGCCAATAGTTGGCTCAAAAGTTACAAAACGTCAATCGCTAATTTGGAAAATTCGTCTTGGCCCATTGATTGGATTGGATGGTTTGAAAAGGACAGCGACAAAGCCATCTCATGGCTTGGCCAATCCCTAATTGCCATTGGAATGCAGTGCCCGCCATTTCGATCAACCTCCATCTCACCATTATCACATACGAGTGAGATATCTGACCGTTCATCAGCTGAGGAGCACGGCGACTTTCCTCGAACAGACCATTCAACCCATCAGATTCGGAATTTTCTTCTTTGGCTAATAGAATTAAAATTTGAAATTATAACCAATCGATACTATGAATTTTTCTAAGATTTAAAGCATAAACAGTGCAGATGACTGCAAAATGCCACCTTTTTCAGGTATGAGATCACTTTCTCTTAGCGCTTGTAACTACGCATTGTCACCACCCTAATCAACTTTGTAAAGTCGGTGTGCCGCTCCGCAGGATCAGCCAATGACGTAGACCGCGTTCATCTCTGTCCCAAAGCAAAGAAAATAAAAATTGCCCAGATACGAAAATTCAGACGGTCCACCCACTAGATTTCTAATGGGCACCAAACGCGACCTCATTTGATTTCTTCTTTCTTTATTTTTATTTTTATTTTTACTTCTTACTGGTAAGTGGTGATTTCCGGTGAAAGTATTTTGGCTTGCCCTTTCGTACCCTTCATTTATTTATAAAAATAGATATTTACGTACCATGAAATTAAATTGTGAGCCCTTCGTTTGATTTGACAATTCTTTCCCGTTTTAAATATCTCTGAGGATGTTTATATGAAAAAAAAATGAATGTTTCAATACACAAGGTGCAAAACCCCATTTTTTAATATATTATTTTAAATTTTTTTATAAAATTATTAAGCTAGTTGTATATAGGGTGCGTTTGGCAATTTGCAAAAGTTGTCAAGTTAAAACTTTTCAATATGAAACTTTTTACTCTTTTGTAACTGCTTTTTTTTAATTATTTTTTTACACATCTTTTTATACAATAATCTTACTTTTCAATCATTTCTATACAACTACCAATCAAATTCCTCGATTGATTTGAAAATTCTTTTACATTTTACATATCTCTAAGGATGTTTGTATGAAAAAATATTAGTCTTTGAAGTAGAAAATTTCATTTGTATCATGAAATTTATAAATAAATTGTGAGTCGTTCATTTGTTTGGTAAAGTGTTTCAAATAATAAGAATTCTTGAATGAAAGTCACATCACGGTTGTATCAGAAATATAAAAAATTATTTTGAAAATTAAAAATAAATATATAAATTCTGCTAAAATATTGTATGCTTAGAAACCAGCTTAATTTTTAGGCAGATCCGAAGCGGACTCATGTAACACCTTCAAAATCTAAAATTTTTATCCTTAATAAAAAATTCAATTCATTCATTATATTGAACATCATTTGTTAATTTAAGAGATCAAATTTCATCCTAATTAAGTATGTTTATTCGCCACATTTGTTCAAAAATATATATTTATATATCAATTATGAAAAACGCTTAGATCTATTTACACGTGTAGTAGAATATAATAATACTTTATAAAATCATTTATTTATATGGAAATGATATTTTGGATGGTTTAGTAGTCAAAAACACTACTTTAAATAGCTTTTTTTTATAATTTAAATATGAATATATACATTTTTTAACAAATGTGGCCCATAAACATATTTAATTGAGATGAAATTTAATTCCCTAAATAAACAAATTATGTTAAATATAACTAATTGATTAAATTTTCTATCAAATATCAAAATCTTAAGGGTAACATGAGTCTACTTCAAGTGGAGTCCTTTTTTAGGGCTTAAATATCTTCGGCAACTTTTGTGAGAAGAAACATTAATTGCTAGAAAATAGGATTTTCTATGACCGCATGTTTATGGAATGAGATACTTTATGGTCTGATAAATATCCTTCAATTTAATACGGGTGCATTTGGTTGGATATAAAAAATGTCAACCAAAATTTTACAGTCTAAAATTTTTCATTTTCCGTAATTATTTTTTATGTTATTTCACACAAATAATTTATTTTTTCAATCATTTCCACACAACTACTCATACAATTAACCTATCTATTTTAATTTTATTTTTTTATAACTTATTATTATCTTTATTATATTATATAATTTTTTATCAACTTGAAAACTTGTACGCAAGCAACAAAAACACACAAAACCAAACACACCATTTGGAAATCTACTATGCGACAATAAATATGTTGTACGATAAATATATTTATGGAATCCGAACTGTGCCTCCGTGACATGAGTTGGCATCCAACCCCAGTCAGAAGATGCAGTTTTTGTCAGTAGCAACTGTGGGCCCCAATATATTTGGCGATCCAATTTACGGATCTTTAGTGGGTCCGCAATCTTCCCTCATTCATCAACGCTGACAGTCAGAAATTGCAATAGATCTCCGTACTTATCGTTGAGCTAATCAGTTTTAATATATATCAAATAAAAGTATGTTTCAAATAATACAAATTCTTACGTCACTGAATTTGTATCTAAGTTAAGAATATAATGATGTATATTAAGAATGAATAAAATTATATTGAGAATAGATAAAATTGTATTAGAAATTTTAAAAGTTGCATTGGAAATTAAAAAATTATCTCAAGAATTGTGATAAAAATTCAGAATTTTCGTTTTATTTGAAACCCGTCCTAAGTTGTGGGCGTGTTTAATTGTTTATAATTCACAGAAAAACGACAGAAGGAACGTGATTTTACTCCCAAGTCAGAGAAACGATACACCCACCGAGTCGCGGAACCCAATTATGTACACCTGGGTGCATTCAGACTCGATGCACCCAGGTGTACTATACCTATTTTTTTTTATTTTTTTTTGAAAATTTTTTCATGAAGCTGTTAATATAGGTTTATTTAACATATGTATCAAT
>JAXCLR010000063.1:37728484-37741075 GCA_035584095.1 Annona squamosa | reverse complement strand
GTACACCTGGGTGCATCGAGTCTGAATGCACCCAGGTGTACATAATTGGGTCCCCCGAGTCGCGAGTCAACGTGGTTGCAAAAGAGCGAGTTGTTTGCTCCACGCGGCGGATAGCATGTCGACTTCAATAGTCCGCCGGAGTAGGAGAGTGAGACAGAGATCTATCTTGCCATCGATGGACATCCCAAACTAGCCGTTGGAATTTCGCAGTCCATCTCAACCGTCCAAGTGCCCGACGTTCGAAAAACAACTGCCCTCTGTTGCTTTCCTTGCTGGAATTGCCGTTTAAAACCACTCCTCTCTCCTTCTCTCTGCTTTGATTGCCTCCTCTTACGATCGTCGCACTCTCTCTTTTTCGATTTGGGAAGATGACTTTGAATTCGGAGACCCAAGAAGACCAAGGCAACAACACGCCGATGCGGGCGACGACTCCTGCTGCTTCTGCAAAACAGCATCTTCCCATGGCCAAGACCGTCGACAACCAATCTGTTCCGAAAAGGTATGCTCGATCCTTTCTTCCTCTTTCGCTCGTTTGATTTCAGAGTTGAGTTCGTGAATTAGGCTTTCTTTCTTTTCTTGTCTTCTTTTTTCGCTTTTTTTGCTTTTCTTGATTCCCGGCTCGGATTATGCCTATTTCGTCGAACCGATTGTTTCGTTTTTCGCAGCTTCGGGCTATGTTTTTGATGTTCTCGTCTTCTTTTCCTCCCTCGTTTTTTTGACTGCGTGATATTTAGGGTTTATAATTGGTTCATGATACTCTACGGAATACGCTGGGATCTTTCATTCCTTAATTGAATTTTATGCTCATTTTCGTCTATTGTGCTTTTTGGAGCTTTCTGTACGATCTCTTGGTTTCTGCTGCTGCTGCTGATAATATGAGATGGACTTCGGCGTCTTGGTTCTTCCTGTTTTGGATCTTTGATCCTTTTGTCTTTGTCTGAAATTCTGTTGTTGTCTGAGCTGAATCTGGCAGGGGGTCTCAGTTTCATTCGGTTGTGTGTATGCATCCTTTGGCGAAGGCTTTTTGGAAGAAAGAGATTTTTCCGTCTGAATTTTTGGTATAGATTTTTGAGACGACCTGTCTGTTGAGTTAGTACTGTCGCGAAGTTGACAATTTCATATACTTGGATGCTTTGCTCTTTCATCCGTCAACGTCTCCCGGTCATTGAATTTCTTATTTTAATAATTGTGATGGGTGCAGCTGAGATTGAATTGCTGATTCTGCAAGGTCTTGACTTGTAGCACCACGTTTTCTATCTTTGCTGGATTTTTCTGTTGTATTTCTTCCATATTCCCCTTTTTGTTCTCTCCTTTCCTTTTCATTTATCTATCGCCATGCAATTGGATTCTTTATCTGGGATTCTCAAACTGCCGTTATATTCTTTCAGTTCATCTACTTTCGAGATTCTTAGAATCATTTTTCAGCGGTCGGATTTTTTTTTTTTTTTTGGGTGGGTGGGTGGGTGGTCTGCAGTCTTTCGCTTTTTTACTCACCGAGGGTATTTTTTAACCTTCTTGCTTCTTGGACCACCGTCCCTGTTTTTCCGTCGCCTACTTGACATATTCGTTTATTTCCAATTTTCCATATCAGTAGCAATTTTATATCAAATCCCATTGCGTTGTTTTCTTTTTTTCTGATCAAATTTCTTCTTCCGACACATGCAAACAGGCTTCACTCCGAGCTAATGTCCTTAATGGTAAGAACTAAACCTCCAAGCCTCCCTTCTTCATTCGATCCTTGTTTTAAATTTTCAATAGCTGTAGTTTTTTCAACATAAACACAGCAGTGGTAATGTTTTAGCTATAAGTTGTTTTTGATGTCTCTCAGATGAGTGGAGTTCCTGGAGTTTCTGCTTTTCCTGAAGAGGATAACATCTTCTCTTGGAAAGGGACTATCAGTGGTAGCACAGATACCGTATATGAAGGGATGGCTTACAGGCTATCACTCTCATTTCCATTCGACTATCCATTCAAGCCCCCAAAGGTGAAATTTGAGACCATGTGCTTCCATCCCAATGTGGATGTTTATGGCAACATTTGTTTGGATATTCTTCAGGTGATATTTTCCTTCCATCCAGTTTTGGTTTTTGTTGTAGTTATTATGTGATGCTGTGGATGTTTCAATCGTTTACATGCAAACTATCGGATTCATGTTACGCTTGGCTCCAGTTGTGAACTGTGCTTGAGGCCACTGAAACAACACAACTGAATAGATGGTTTGTTAAAGTTTTTTTTTTTTTTTCCTGATTTCAGTCTCAATATAATGAAATATATTAATCGCATGTGTGCATTTTTTAATTTCAGGATAAATGGTCATCCGCTTATGATGTGAGGACTATACTTCTATCCATCCAGAGCCTCCTGGGAGGTGATACTTGCATGAGATTTTCCTCCGGCTGAGTCAAATTTGATTTTATAGCTGTCAATGCTATGTTCATTTTTTCCTCTGGGTTTCTTTTGATTTCAGAGCCAAATAATGACTCCCCACTGAACACACAGGCAGCTGCACTCTGGAGCAATCAAGAAGGTATGCAGCTTTGGTATGGGCAACTCTACTATTTAGTCTGAAGATAAAGTGGAAACATAGCCCATGATAGACGAGATCAACATGTGCAACCATTGACTCATTTTTGTTTACCATTCTGAAATGGACCTGCCTCATTTTTGGGTGAGGAAGATGAGACCAGATGGGTGGATGTTTTTGGTATCATCTCTAGATTAGCATTGTAAATATGCCAAAAAAAGATATTTTGTATTGGGTGGTTGGCTCCACTCACATGATTAAGGGGAAGCAGCGTGTGGCCCTTTTTAAAATTCCTTTAGTGAGCTTTCACCTATGTGGGCAAGGGAAGAAATTTTAAAAACTATACTGAGGAGTGATCCCTATTCCCACCTGATGTGCGTGCTGTTTTCTGCTATGTTCCTTTCCCTATATTGAGCTTCACCTGTCTGGGCAATGGATAGAAAATTTTAAAAACCATATTGAGTGATGCCACCTGATGTGCTGTGTGCTGCTATGTGCAGTTTTAGCACGTGCTATGTGTTCCCTTACTGACCCCACCAATTTTGGAGCGATCCCACCTGATGGCTCATGTGTACGTGCCATTTCAGGAATGCTCTTCCATGTGGGAACACACATTTGGGAATTGGCTCATGATATGCACCATTTCAGCTGATTCTTCCATGTAAGGGACAACACGCTCTTGGAAAATGCCTCATGTGCTGTGATATGTGCCCTTTTACATTACTCTCCCATGTGGGAACACATTATTATGGGTCTCCAATTCCATTGGGGAACAAATCTCGTTGCAGTTTTGAATCCATTGCTCTCTCCCATGTGGGAACACATTATAATGGGTCTCCAATTCCATTGGGGGACAAATCTCGTTGCAGTTTTGAATCCATTGCTTTCGTGCCTTTTGCAGAGTTCAGGAAGATGGTTGAAAAGACTTACAAGCTTATCTGAAAGCAGTAGCCGTTCTCCCATGGATGAAAGCAGTCAGAGAAATTCAGCAATATGTACATTTCAGAGGGGGTGGGTGGGGTGGTGGGGAAGGAAAGTACCGAACAGTTAAGAGATGGATCGTGGATGTGTCCAAGTTGTGTGGGCGCTGCACAGTTGCTAATCATGTGGAATAGTGTGAAATTTCAGTGGTTCAGTCTCGCTTTCATTGGCATATATATCCTGCAGCTGAGAATTGTATCCGAGTAGGTTTGTAATGAATGGCACGTTAGTGTGCACTGGATAGTTGCTAATCATTCATTCTAGTGAAATAAATAGAAAATTGTTGCTCTCTTCGATGGTTGTCAATTTGTGGGCGTCTGTTGTAACTTTAGTGCGTTTTGGTCAGTTGGGTGCTGTGGGATTGGTATGGGATATGAAATCAACCAAGCAAGGCCAAAAGTTCTCGCTAGCGCATGTCTCCTGCCAATCGAGCGTTCGACTTCTAAGCTGGGCTAATAAGTGAATGACGAAGTTCTTTTGACGCATTCCTCATTCTTTGATGAGAGTGAAATAGATGGTCAGATTGATATCACTCGGATGTGCATTCCATGATTTGAGTAAAAAATTGAGCAATTCGTGACTCATCATGGTGTGTACTTACGTCATCTAGGCCATTTCCAGCAATCAATACACTTAGTGCCATTTGAATTTTGGATGAGATGAGCTCCGGCAAAAATACAATAGGAAATTTTTTAACAACATTTTCCAGTGGGTCGTTTGGATTCATATGATAATGGAATAACGCACATGGGGCCGATAGGTGGTCAAAATGATATCAATCATTTGGGAAATTTTGATATTTCCAAGATCCGTAAGGATTTATCCACCCCATGTGCATTCTTGGAGTAAAAGGAGGAGCAATTCGAGACCCACGATGGTGTCCTTAAATCACCTCTTTATCAATCAATGCCACTCCCTTTGAATTTTGGATGATGAGACGACGGTGGTGGGAAGGAATTGCCAGAGCCTTGAAGCCCTGGCGTTGGGTTTTCAGTTCTTGGTCACGTCTGGGAATATAGCTGCAAGGGATGGGATGGAAACCGTACAATTCACATATTTCTGTAAATGATTTAACAACTCAACAATTTTATTTTTATACAATATCCTTTCAAATATTTTATTTATTCTAACTTTACTTTTATCATTTCATATTAACCACGCAATTCTCAAAATCTTTTTTTTCTATTTTCATTACCAAATGTTCCCTTAAGCTTGTTGGTTAGAAGAAACCCAAAACGATTACCATTCATTTTTATTTCCTTCTTCTTGCAGCACCCGAAGAAATTCGAAGTTGCCATTTTAGAATCAAGAATGATTCTAACAAATGCAATGGGTGAGATTGATTTGACATCATCGCGAAGATTGAGTAACCCCGTCATAGAGAAGCCAAGCCCTCTTGACTCAATGTACAGTCCAAGTGTCCAGGTTCATTTTCCAATTTTAGAACCCAACTCATTTTAAGATATTTGTGAACCGGGCTTAAGCCAGTTGGTTTCACGTTCAGCACACTTGCTTATGGTTCAAGATTCGATTCTTGTTGGAGCATTGTCTTCCTTGATGACAGTGCAATAATAATAATAAAAAAAAAAAAAAAAATTAAGATACTGAGTAGATTTATCTTATGTTCCCCATCCTATGGAATCAGTTCCGACAAATTGAATTCTCATGGAACCTTTTTAATTTAGGCCTACTTTGATAATGAAATCAAAATCCAACTTCTTTTATTGTTTGACATCATGTACTTTATCATGGTACCAAAATCAATTTAGTCCAAGTTTTGAGTTGGCCATACATTTAAAAATCTACATACATGTTTGAATCATGAAAAACATCCACATTCAACATACATGCATTTGAATGTTACAATAATTTATAGAAGGAATCACCTACATAGGAAGAATATTTTTATATGGTTTAGATATTGAATTTAAATCTTTCAAATTGATATACAAATTAATAATTTTATGGCATTTATTTTACAATTTTATTAGCTGAGGCCAATACTCATCTTTGACTAGGACAAAACTTGGTTTCCTAGTTTATTGAATTATTATAAATGCAGTTTGGTGGAATGAATTTTATATAAGATAGGACCCAAATGGAAAAGTATCCAAAATTTGAATTCATAGGACCACTTCCATACTAATGGAAATTATTGAATTCTTACCGTATGCGTAGACTCTACATGCTTATCCTTAATTATTTTAATTTTGCAATATTTTTAAATTTTAAATTATTTATCTTGTTTATTCATGATTATTTATTTATAATTTTAAAAATTACATGTACTACAAACTTTTATATATTATATTTATACTATACATTTTTCGAGATGTGTTGAATATGATAAATGGTTTAAACTAAAAAATATATTGGTCAGCATGAAATCTCCCCCTTTAAGGTAAGTATTGAATAATTACCTTATTGGATCCTACTATGATTGTAAAAAAAATTTATTCTGGTTTATCTTCTTGTCAACTAAGCTGTGAAAACAATTTGCAATTTTTGTTTTACCCTAGACAATTCTCTCATTTTACGTTGGACCGTCTTCCAATAAAAATGAGAGAGTTGTTGTTGTTTCATGTCTATCGAGCAGGCAAGCACACAGGGTACATATTTACAATCACATCCCTTCAGTATATCGTTTTATATATTCACCTCTTGCCAAATCTCTCAATACGGTGCAGGTGGTGATTGGCAAGTGTACTGGTGACATTACCTGGCAATCCAGTTCTTACTCAAGGCGGCAATCTAGTTCGGTCACACATTTGATTTGGATTAATCTTGATTCTTCTAATTAAATATAATAAATAAATTAAAATTTTCATCAACCATCAATATATAATATATTTGACTATTTCTATGTAACCTATTTATATAAGCAAAGCCTTTTAAATAATTATCAAAATTCTAAGTAATTTTAACATGTTTTTACCTGTTTGCGACCCACTCAACTTTTTGATGAGTGGAATAATATAATGATAGATAAGTAGAACGGCTGATTTAGATCTTGCTAAAATATTATAGTTTGTAAAAGAGGAAAAAAATATGGCTACCAGAAATAAATTGAATAAATACAGTCCTAGAAGTCTACAACAGGATTTGGTAGCGCGGCTGCGAGAGATTTTATAATAAAAAAAAAAGCGTGGGAAAATTTTTCTATTTTTTTGTTCTTTTCTATACAATTTGACATCTTAATTACTTGATTATTTTACGTTTTTTATTATTATATATTTTCAATCATTATTACACATTTTTTATTCAAAAAAATTATTTATTTATCTGGTAATTCATTTTACTATTTATTAATGGTTCTCTCTACAAAATTATATCATCCTCTTCCTTTTCTCACTTTGTAGTCCAATTTCTTTCTCATTTTTGACATATTATATTTGACATTGTAGACTGATCAAGGCCTGGTCCTTGCGAAAAAATAGATTAAAAATAAATGAGGAAATTAAAGTAAAGAAATAAAATAAAATAAGCATACCTACATATTATAATAATAATAATAATAACAATAACAATAACAATACCAATAACAACAACAAAAGAACAATAATAATAATAATAGCATGAATAATAATTGTAGTGGTAATAATTACATGCGAATGCGTCAAGGTGCGTCCCACCAACGGTTATTTAGCCGACACGTGGCAGATGGTTGAAGGTTGGTAAATGGCAGTCAACTGTCAAGCGCTTATTCTACACTCGAATCCAATTTCATCCCTACCGTCCATGTCAGTGACCATTTCTCCTCCACAATCAAATGCATTCCTTAGGAAAAAAAAGAATTTTTTATAAATATACTCGTTATGTTTGACTTGAATTTCAAATATACTAACTACGTCTTCAAAATCCTTGATACATCCATTGCATTCAATTAGTTTTAAAATTGTTTATTCTTTTAAAAATTGTTAGTTATAAATTTATAAATGTTCAAAATATTTCTTTTATAAAACACTAAGAAATGAAATAAAATAAAATAAAACGAAAATAAAATTATGATATTGATGAATTATGACATTCAATTTTTCAACTAAAGCTATGTTAATAATTTCACATATTAAGGACTAGATGTTTCTGGAATTAACCGCAAAAGTATTGATATTATTTGAAATTTTGGTATTGATATTATTTGAAATTTTGGAAATACTTGAGATCATGGTTAAATCTAATAGGTATATTTGAGAAAGAAAAAAAAAAGATCAAGGATGGCAAAGTTATTAAGAGATATGGGCCGTCCATTTGATTAGTTGCGGGATGGATGGAGCACCTACATTCGTTCCTGTACATCATCGACTACCTACTGCTTAAACGTAGAGTACAATGGATGCGTGCATCATCAGAACAGAAGATGGTCCTAGAAACAAATCAAAACCATGCATCAGCTCAAACATCTATCCCTATCTATGCTTTGCGTAGTGAAAGGGTTTCTCTCTCATCTTTCGGTTCTTCTCACTTTAATCAAAGCCGTCCGCTCCAGCAAGAGTAGAGTTCATTACCCAAAGAGAATTATCTTTTTGGGGAATAGTGGCAGTCTTATCTAAGATCAGGTGAAGCGTAATAGATGATTATAGATCCCATCTCACGCATGCATTCGTTGTCCGCAGCAGTATTTTTTTTCGATTGAACCTATCACGCAGGATGGTTCGGTGAGATCTAATTTTGATCTATAATGTTAATTATTCCATCGAAATACTAGGATTTATTTTAGTTAGAGACTCGTCAAGATTATAAGCAAACTAGAATTCATTTTATCTGTTTTTCAAACTTAGATATGATTAAACGATCAAAGCTGTTTAGTTTTGAGTTCGATCTTGCCCAAACCTTGTTCATAACTCTTGCTAGTGAGTATCACGTACATCACCAAAAGAAGAAACTAACGATGAGACTTATTTACTTTCGCTTCTACATTTCATGTCCAAAATACTCTATCATTTATAAAAGAGAAGAAAAAAGCCGTATTTTGATCCTCAATAATAATAATAATAATAAAATAGAAAGTAGTAGTGATGCATCTTCCCTTCTTCAAGAAATTGACTTCGAATAAGATCATGCATTTCTTTTTCTCTTTTTCTCAGTTCGTGTTTTCCAATTCAGCAGCGGGACCGCCTTTGACAGCGGGAACCAGCTCTTCCTCCCACACAGCCCCACTCAAAAAGACAGGTGGACCCCAGCATTCGAATTAGCCGTTGCACCACCAAACTCATGTTTTAATATTACTAGGAAGACCAGGCCATCCAAGCAATTGCTTGTTTGCTTGCTTGCTAACTAGCTATCTACTAATCGATTTGGACTTATATAAATAAAGATGGCCACTGCCCTGTTTGTGATGTTTCCACCCCTCCCACCACCCTCCTCTCCTCCGCAACGGCTTCATAAAATCCCTCCCAATGCTCAGCTCATTCCACCCCAATCGCCATCTCTCGATCCCACTCCTCCCCAAAACCGTCCCTCGCAGCACCGACGACGCCGACGATGCCGAACACACCCCCACCTTCCCCCACCTCAAACCCACCCACCTCACCCCAAATGCCGCTTCTTATCGCTCTCTCGCCGTCCTTTCCGGCCACCTCGGCTCCGTCTCCTGCCTCGCCCTCTGCGGCGAGTTCCTCCTCAGCGCCTCCCAAGGCAAAGACATCATCGTCTGGCAGCAGCCGGACCTCCGCCGCTTCGCCAAGTTCGGGCAGGGAGACGGGGTGGTGAAGGCTCTGGTCACCGTCGGCAGCCGGGTCTTCACCGCCCACCAGGACAGCCGGATCCGGGTGTGGAAGGTATCGCGGCGCTCCGAGAACATCTTCCGGCTGGCGGCCACGCTGCCCACGGCCAAGGACTACCTGGGGAAGTTCATGAAGCAGAGCAACTACGTCCAGACGCGCCGAAACCACAGGAAGCTGTGGATCGAGCACGCCGACAGCATTTCCTGCCTCGCCGTCAGCAACGGCCTCATCTACTCCGGCTCCTGGGACAAGACGCTCAAGGTCTGGAGGATTTCAGACCTCAAATGCTTGGAGTCGATACGCGCCCACGACGATGCCATCAACGGCTTGGTTGCCGATGCAGGGAAGGTATATTCGGCGTCTGCGGATGGGAAGATCAAGGTGTGGGGCCGGGGCCAGGAAGGGAAGAAGCAGCATTGCTTGAAGTGGGTGTTGGAGGGCCACAAGGAGGTGTCTCTGAATGCTGTGGTGGTTTGTGATGATGGGATGGTGGTGTATGGAGGTGGGTCAGATGGGTATGTGATGGGGTGGAGTAGGGAGGAGGATGAGCTTGAGAAGTGGAGAGTGGCATGTGAAACAAAAGCTCATGGGATGGCTGTTCTGTGTTTGTGCCTCATGGAGGAGTTCTTGTGCAGTGGGTCAGCGGATAAAAGCATTGGAATATGGAAGAGAGATGGTGGGGGAAAGCTGTTTTGTGTTAGGATCATAATGGGCCATGAAGGGCCAGTCAAGTGCTTGCAGGCTTCATGGAACAGTGTTGGAGGTGGGTACTTGCTCTACAGTGGGGGACTTGACAAGAGCTTGAGAGTTTGGTGGGTGCCCAAGGGTGGCTGTGATGAGAAAAAGGGAGGAGCAGCTTCTCCCCACTGCTTGGTGTAGTCACAGGACAAAGAGCACCATGTTGTGTTAACAGTTTTTGTTTGATTACACATCATGGGCAAAGAAATTGTGAATTTTGTTTCTGTTTTTTTGTTTTCTTTGTGCCATTTGTTGTAGATATAGGAAAGATACATGTATGATTACAGATTCTTAATAACCAGGATGTGAAGGTATGTGATTATTTGAATTGCGAAGGGTGATAGAAAGATTGTGTATTTTTTCTGGTTTTCCATACACTTTGTGGTTTACTTTGTAATGGTCCAATTTAAAGCAATGAATATTTACAGCATCAATAATTGAATGTATACTTGTTTCTTCTTCTATTTGCATGAACTCTGCCGAGTGGAGAACTTAAAATGGCTACTGAAACGTGAGCATTCACACTCACTAGTCATTTCAAAGTAGCAAAATATTCGCACTCGCTAGTCATTACAGAGTAGCAAAATATTCAGAAAGGGTCTCTGGCTCTGCTATACAACGTTCTCGTTTCAGGAATTACAAGAGCATTTCAGTTTTGGTGACGAGCATCGTTGCTTAGAAATTTCAGATTCTCCTTCTGTGATTTCGTACCTTCTACCCGTATTTCTAGGGAGGCCGATCTTATGCTCCTGCTATCCATACGCCTTTTTTTTTTAGTTTTTTTTGAAATTTTTTTTACAAAAGTGTTAATCTAGACGTATTTAATATGTGTATAAATTTTTATCATTTTTGGAGTATTTTAGATATTTATTTTTATTTTTGAAAATTACCTAAAATACCACTGATTTTTAAAAATAAAACATAAATATCTAAAATACTCCAAAAATGGTAAAAATTTATATATATATATATATATTAAATACACTTATATTTACAATTTTATAAAAAAAAATTCATAAAAAAATTTAAAAAAGGGTGTAATCTCCCAGGAGAGAGCATTCCATAGCCTCCTATTTTCTAGAGGCTTGAACTGCATTTGATTTCGGTATATCTACAGAGGAGATGAGAGGAACCAGGAATGATGAATAAAACATTGTATGGTTGATTTTTATAATATTTCAAGTTTTCTCAAAAATAAATTAATGTGTACATATTTATAGTGCCAACAATTTGACTGAAAACTCATATACTGTAAATAGAGCACAGATCCAATGCTCGCGTGAGGATTACTCCTTTTATGTTATTTAATTTTTAATTTTTACATGTAAATGTAGGCTCAAGCATTGTGTTTCTAAATATGAAATTCGAAATTTTTTAATATTTTGGTTGTAATTTTAAATAACAACAAACATATTTAGCAATCCTTAAGCCCACATATGCATATAAAGAAAATTCAAAAAAAGAAACTGGTAGTCCTCACCTGAGCATTGAAGTTCAATGCTAACATGACCATTGAATCCAGGCCTTACAAATATTTAACATTATTTGAGGGTAGATATGAAACTGTGTAAATCCAAAACTAATATATAAAAAAATTCCAAATATTTACAAATGACTCAACCCAACTTGAGACCTTAATTTAACCCAGCTCACACACACATTGCATACTCAATTTAACCCGTTGGTAATGATAACATTTGGAAGCGAACATTTAGACAAATGAATTGTTTTTGTTCCCCAATCACATACCCATTGTTCATACGTGTGTCTACTAATCCAATTACATATATGTTTCAAAAATCTTAATTTTTCAGATATTTTGTTGTGTCGGATTTCTACCCGACCATCCATTTCAGTGTGGGGAAGAAGCTGCCGGTTTCATGGGTTTGCGCTCGTCCTTTTCTCGCTGCCTTGGGACGAAATAGCCCCACAAATTGGGCCACACCAAAGCTTAAAAAGACGCTACTATCTGACTTTACCAAAAGCATTATTATTATTATCATCATAAAATTCAAAAGAAATTAATAAAAGCAATGGCAATCGCCAGGCCAACCAACACGACTTTACGAACGAAAACGCGGGAATGGCAGAGGGGGCTCAATGCAACCAGCTTCGGCCTCAAAAGAAGGAAATTGTAATGAAGAAGCTAAACAAGAGAATAGAATATGGAAAAGTGACGAGTCTTCGATAAAAAATATGAAAATTGAACCGACCAACAAGGAAAACGTAGCACTAGCGCCAAAGCCGTCGTTATAATAAAATCAACTAAATTGCAGTCAAGTCCTTAAGATGGTGGACTGATTGTCATTGATTGGAGAAGAAGAAAGAGAAGAGATGAAGTCATGTCGTCTGCCCGTTTGGCACGCACCGATCCAATAGAAAACAACCTGCGATCGCCGACCACTTTATTCGGCCGATTCTTCTTCTTCTTCTTCCCTTCACTTGTATGGAAATAACCACCCAATTTCCGATGTTGACAAATTCCCGTTTTGGCGGGTCCCCTGAATCAGTCCTGATTGGCCAGTTGATGAATAACGCCGAATGATCTTTTCCGACCGGTCAAAAAAGATATTTTTTTAATTTTTTTTTTGAAAAATAATTTTATAAACTTGTTAATCTAGTTAT
>JAXCLR010000063.1:37682730-37706254 GCA_035584095.1 Annona squamosa | reverse complement strand
TATAGGAGTACTTTAACCATTTTTAATAATTAAATATTACTAAAACAATTGTATTTAGAAATTTTAAAATCTAAATATATATATATATATTTTTTAAAAAAGTAAAACTTAGTTCATATATTAAACACACCTAAATTAACCACTCAGATGAGTAAAAAAAAATTAACCAATCAAAAAAAAAAAAACACCTAAATTAATAAGTTTATGAAAAAAAGCAAAAAAAAAATTTTTAATATAAGCCAAAGAAGATCATGCCTCCTTAAATAAATGATCTAGACAATGAGTAGACTGAATTTTGATTTCAACGTCGAAGTGAGCAACAGCCAGCCGCACCAAAGACGGAAACTAATCATGCAAGGCTGCAGCAGCCCCAAATCGCAACCACCGGTCACGTCCACGCCCCGCAAAACTCATCTGCCACCACTACATGATCTGCAAACTGGCCGTCCCACCGAAATGAAAATGGCACGACACTGCGTATAAAAGACCTCTCATTTATATCCTCCACTGTTGGGAAAATCAAAATCTCACTCAGTCACTGTACTTAGAATTATATGCCAGCAACGTAACATTCGAGATAAGAGGAATAGGACATTATGATAACTCGAATGAAAGAATGAAAAGAAATGGCCAGTCAGGACCAACTTTTACAACAGACTCTTAGACAAAAACAATGCATTGAACATACAACTGCACAACACCACCTATTTTATATATGAATTAATATGATGACAATTTCTACATTTACAAATGAACTATATAAATATATATTGATATATCTATCATTCTATGGTGACAATTTTGGTTGATCAGCAGTGCAGGATGAATGAGAAGCTGCAAGGAGAGCAGCACCAGTGCCTGACCCATCTGATGACACCCTGAGAACAACATTCCTAGCCACTTCTTCACCTAGAATTTCAGCCACTGCTTCATTCAAGTATTCTCTAAACATGGTATAACTAGTATATAGACCCCCTTCAACCGCCACAACAGTTCTCCTTGGCTTACTTGAAGATTCGCCCTTTGCTCTTCCACTTGCAATGCCTCCTGTCCCATCTCTTCCTACTTTCTTCAGGATCCCAACAATGCCAGCTGCTGCTAATCGTGCAGCCCTACGTGTCACTATGTCACATACTCTAACAACGAGTCTCCGAACTTTCAAAGGGATCTCAGGCATCTGAAAAACCAATAAAACGAGAATTTAAGGGTTAGCACAGAAAGAACACTGGATCATGTCAGAGATGCTGGCAGCACATACAACATTCAGGTCCAAGGTATCTCAAAAAGGCAAGAATGCTTGGATAAGTGTCAGCATTCACAGTAAAATCCCAGTAGTCCATCTCCACTGCCGGGCAGATCAGACAGAGAAGCAGTTAACATTCATGTATTTGTATTTCTTCCTAGACCCCTTTCTCTTCTTTCCAAACATCCAATTATCTCAAGAGCATTTAGGACGTGATGAGTGTTGTAGCTTTAGCACATTCAACTGTTGGCCCCACAAGAAAAACGCCTCATGCGCTCATCAATGACCACAGCATAACTTAAATCTAATGTCTGTAAATTAATATTACAGCCTCTCTTGAAGGAACAAACATACCTGCAGAATCTCTCTCAGGATCCGTGCTACCTCTCCCAGATCAGGAGAATCATCCTGATGCATGGCAGCCATCAAAGGTGTCCTGAATTTGTTAGGCACATGAATTTGTAAAAACGCAGACATCAGAAGTACATAATCTAATTAAATTAAACGGTGACATTTACGGCATGGCAGTCATTAAAACAAACAAGATAACAAACCATTAAAGTATTGCTATAGTTGATACTTTAGTGGTATCAGCTCCCACCAATATTTGGAGGGAATCAGTGTTTTGGCCCACCTTGATGATGATCTTAAATTCAGTCCAGCCATTATATTTGGAATCATTTGATTGACTAGGAAACCAAGTTCCATACAGATCAAAGATGTGCATCGGCCCCATTCAAGACGTGCAAAATGAACATAATAAAATTATTAATTTATATCTCAATTTAAATTATTAATTTATACGTCAATTTCGAAACTGTTAATTCAATATCTAAACTGTTTAAAACATTCTTTCTACGTGAATGAATGATTCTGCAAATTATTAAAACTTTTTAACGCACCTATGAATGGATTTTAAGCGTTTTTCATAATTGACACATAATATTATTTATTTTTTAGCAGGCACAGCCCATCAAAGTGACCAATTGAAATGATTTTTGGTCACACGATCAAAATTATGATATTAATCATTATGACCAATCTCAACATCAAAATGGGTTGTTTCACCAGCGTGGAAACTTTTAGATATTTACAAGAAAAAATTTTAGAATTGTAGTCATACATATTACACAGAACATGACAACAAGATGAATAGAAACCTTAAACATGGATCAAGCCGAAAAAGAAATATTACTGCAATGATTATTAAAAAATTTTAAAATAAATACAAAAAATTTACTAACCAAATATTTCCAACAAATATGGAAGTTCCTAACAAATTCAGAGCTGAAAGTGCTTTCACTTTCAGTGGCAAGTTTGGACCTGTGATGATGATCTTGGGAACAAGGAGACGTGCATATCTGCATAAACTGTTGTTGGCCTATAGGTAAAGGCTTCAGTTGGCCACTTGTGACCATCCATGACGATTGATGAATTGCGGTGAATTAATGGAAAAAGCTTTCAAGCTATGCTTGGATGTACTGTGTGACACTAAAACACAGAGCTCACACCTATGGCAGCAAGTATAACAATAACAAATTCCAAGCAGATTGAGACAGGAGCACATGCAAGAAACTTAAAGGTCGATGATGATGGAATGGCATACGCAAGCCAAATAAATGAACAGCGGCAGGTTTCGCACATGTAGCATGTCCCCTAGCATTGGTTGCAAAAATAGTCCACAGGAAAGTTATTGTATCTCTAGCCAGTACTGGAGCCAAGTGCACAATAACAGATTTCTGAAGGCTAACTATCATGTAGTCCAGTACACATCGTCATAGTTATGCTTAATCAGAGATCCGGCTGTCTGGAGACTCTACGCGGGTAGTCCAACATTCAACACTTGGCATCATCATCAATATCATTTTAAGCACTCAAAGTTTGCAAAGTAAATAGGCTAAGCCACATAACCATTCTAGTTTGTGCTGTATCATGACCTCAGCTACTCTTATGTACTCAACATCTTTGCCAACTTTCATCATTTTTTTTTTTTTCCACTATCCCCTTGCTCCCTTTGATTCTTTAACTGATTTCTAGCTGCTGTAATTCAAGACCGCTATTGCACATTACCAACTCAACACATGCTCCCCCTTGTATTGTCATATACATCCACCTCGATGTCCACATTTTAACCTAGCTCAGCCTAATATACATGGCAGTCCTCTTATCAACCCCCATACAGTCCTCCGTATAAAGCATAGGCAATCTTGTGACACACTTGTAAATTTTCAGAAGACCAACCAAAAAAGCCACCACTTCGTTCATCTTGACTTTCTTTTACACGCCACCAAACAGTTGTCTCATTCCATTTTCCCCACCTTCACGAATCATGTAGTTTTGACTTTAAAATTGTCTATTGTGCTAGTCAAAAAAAAAAAAAAAAAGTCTGTCCATTGTGAACTTCCCCTTGCCCCCAAGAAAGTCTGGCGCAAGCTCCATGCAGCTTGTAAGGTCTAATATGTGTTCCATAATCCACATCAGAATTCATGTACCTTAATGTTTCTAGGTTCATGGCTAAGAGAAAAAACAAAGTGCAAGCAGTCTCTGAAAGGCCGCCTAAGTAGGGAAGAAATGCACAAAACAAAGCCCCATATCCTGCACCATCTTCTATATGACTGTTCCAGATGCTCCTTATCCTATCTTCTACATGACTCTTCTAGATGCTCCATATTAATATTTGACAGCTTCCTTGAAGTATCCATAGTTTTGAACACTGATGGTATACTCCATGGCCATTCAGCCGGAGTCTGGGAGTACCTCACATTCTTTGCAAAGAGAACTGATAAATATCAAATGTGCTTTCTAGATAAACATTCCTCAGAAAGAAGAAATGATGATTGCATGCATTGAAATAAACAACATGACTCGCCTATAACAACAAGTTTAGTATACAAAATACCCTATTATGCTACAGACAAGTTTAGTATGCAATTACAAATTTGTCTTTAGACTCAATTCATAAAATGCAACTCTAACACCTATTCTATATAACTTCAGAAAAAAGCATAAAAGAAAAGGACCTCAAGTAATAAGGCCATAGCCCCAGCACTACAGATGATACAAAGTAAGGCATTTGAAAGAAGTTGGTAATAGAGGTAAAGAATTTACGGTGGTGAATAAAGTGCTCTAAGAGAACACAAGAATAGGCCATCTGGAGGTATAAAACCCCACTGCAGAAACAAAGAATCATTAAGAACAGGCATCAATCATGGTGAAATTTCATAGTAGCAAAGACAGCATAAACCAGCACAAAATAGAAAGTAGGAAAAGAAGAAGGGGAAAAAACAAAACAAAAGAAAAACTTAATATTGCTAGAAAAGCAGCATACATGTGACGGATGACAAGATATCGAGATCAAGAGAGTTTACTTCCAATGGTCCAAAGAAGTCTGTTAAAGATAAGCCTATTAAATAAGTAGGGTTAAAATGAATATACCAATTGGTAAATCCAACACACTAATATTGATTTTACCAACGCACTAATATTGAGGTGGCAAGCCACATGGATGACTTGCAACCAGATTTAATTAAATTTGTCCACGGGATTCTAATTTGCTGTTACTTATTGCACCTTGTCATTGCTAAACTAGATTTTTCCCATCCATAACTCAGTGACAGAGTCTACATGCACAATTCAAGACTACCATGCACCATTAGTACCACCATTGGTTAATAAATTAAACAAATAGTAAGTATCAATTGAGCAACCAGGACCCTCAGACAGTATTGAATGACATGAATTTTCCACCATTAATAATAAAAAAAAAAAAACTGATATATGTATAAGCTAAGCACCAACCTCAACATAAATGGAGTGGATAAGCCGGTTAAAACATCACCAAAAAGGTCTGATTCTTGTGCCATCCTAAAGATTACCCTTCTCACAATATCACCTAGATACATGCCAGCAATCATTTTCTCAAACCCCTGCACCAAGAATTACATAACATTGTAATATTGCAAATTGATCCATAGTTAAAAACAGGACAAAATGACCAAGGCATGCCTGATCATTTGGATTGGGGCTTTCAGCATCCAGATCGATGTCATAAGAAGTTCTCGGCAGATGAGATGACCAAAAGTTTCCCCATTCAATGTTAACAACCTGAATAGTAAAGATAGGATCATTATGCACAGAGAGAGTGAGAGAGAAGGAAAGATTCATCTGGTTCAAAAGATTTGTCTGGTTCAACAAAAACCATCACATATGAACATGGTAATAGTCCACAATCAAGATAACACTCATACCTGTCTCAAGAAACAGACTATCAAGTCATTACTGAACCATGCATAAAATGCTTACTGAGACTAATCCAGATGTCCAACATGTTGCATGTATCCATGATGGAATACACAAGTGCCAATGTAAGTGCATGGATATTCAGACACATAAATAATGATGCACTTGAAAGATTATGTTGAAATTGCAATTTGTTCTTCATATACTACACATGACAATAGGTAGGAACCAGAAGGAGAAAAAACAATACCATAAACCCTGAACTTGTAAGAAGGCCTTGACACTTAATTATGGCATCTGTCCGCTCCACGTAGCATGCATTTGTTCCTGTTCCAATGATAACTGCAGCCACAGTGTCCTCATCATGATAATGTCCTAGAGCCAATGTTCCCACAGTATCATTGACCTGTTACACAAACCAAAAAATAAGGAGAACAGAACAATAGCGACCCACTAAACAAGATAATGAATAAAAATATTAAACAGAAAAAGCCTAGACTCAAATGTCCAGGAAAACTCTTAATTTTGGGCTTTTTACTGAGGTAAGGATCTAAAGAACAGTTATTTTATTATATAAGAAGTTTGAAAAGAGAAAATCACCAAAGTCAAAGATCACATAGGCATGAATTCAATGAGATGTGCACATTCTTGAATCTATCGATAGGATTTATTCAATGATATTAGCCCTACATCTAAAGCAACATACAAACTTCACAACTTATTGCAGACAATACAGATTCTGTGATCCAACACATTTATCTGAGAAACATAATAAAACATCAGCATGTCCCAAGAAAATCTAAAAATTAAAAAATCAATGATCTTTCAGGGAGGAAAGAAAGGATCTTAAAGACCTTTTAGCTTTAAGCGAGTTAATCTTTTCATGGCACCCTTTTGTCCACATCTGACTTAATGAAATCTTGCCTACGTGAACAGTCCAGTAAGGGCATTAGCTTGCTGAATTCTAGTCAGATGTCCAGAAGTTCGACGCCAGGAATAGAATGTACCTCCAATATGACTGCATATCAATGATTAACAGAGGCTTCTTCAACACTTTAAAATAAAAATCGACATAGCACAACAAATCAGTAGGTTGCAGGATTTCAACTTACTATTATGAGACAGGGAAAGCATTGATACCTCAGTACCTAACAATACAATGGCCAACCCAACATTTGGTAGCTCAATACCTAACAACACAATGGCCCCGATCCCAACCCCCAGACCCATGGGAAGTATTGGCCACTTTAAACTCATCAAATTCTAGTAAGCATGCAGAACATGCATGTTTTATCCCTTTGGAACAACGCACTAGTCCAAATGGTACCTCACATCATTTTATCAAAGTTCATGCTCGAACTTGCAACCTCAAATTAAAATCAATCCCCTTACCCCTAGCTCCAAGCTTGGATAAAAAACGAGCACTGGGAGGTAAAATTTATAACCCATGCATATTTTGTACTTGTACACAACTTACCCGTAAAGAAGCCATGCCAGTCTACCAAATCCAACGAGAAACCAACTCAACACACATACTATCCCTAGCCATCAACACTCTAACAGGAATGAGGACAAACAAAAACTGGAAATGAAAAAAAATCATACATCCCACTCACTATCCAGAATTTAAATACCATGCAATCATTTTGTTGACCTTCTAATGTTTATTAGTATGATATCCCAAAGCGCAACAAAGGACTTGAATGAGGGATAAGCCTACAAAGACAACAAATAGTCCAGGCTCAACAAAAAAGAAATCAAAACTTTAAACAGGCCCAGCCCAACTAATTCAATTTGAGTATTGGGTAACATACAACTACCTCCGTTTTATTAAAATATGTGCCCGTAACATGCATATATTCAATATACAATCAGCATTTCAGGTAGCCAATCAGCACTTGAGCATTCAAGTCAAGCCCAACCCAACTTTTTTCAAGCCTCAGCCCTATCGAGTAAATGGAAATGAAAAAGCCTGGCCGTTATACTGTTGTGAAACTGGGTGCTTGCAACTTGGGCAAAGCTGCAATCCTGAACGAATTGGCCGTTGTGGAGTACACTGCATGGTGAACAACCATTCATAGACATAACCATTTCACCTAGTCACATAAGTCCCCAGCAATTGAACTTCCACCTTCATTCGGTATATCTCTTTTGCAGATATTTAATTCCAATCCTCTTCCACCAATAACCCACCATAGCCTTTGTAAACTCTTTGCATCCTAAAACCAAAGCTCCCTCGAATTTTGTGATCTCACATTGAATCCCAAAGGAAAAGATTGATGTTGCAGATGCTGACTATCACAGATATGAAATTTCGTCCATATCAAACACAACGTTAGCATAAGAATGATAATCATAGCTATTTTCATATTCTAAAATGTCAATAAGCCACAAAGAAATAATGATAAACAGCCATTCTTCAAAGGAAATAATAACACAAGATTTCCACGACCAACCTGGCAGAATATCCCAGAAACATCCCCCTTAACATTCTACCAGTAGCTGCTGCATTCTTATAATATCAGCTTCTGCAACTAGACTAAAGTTATTGACGTAGGGTGTGTTTGGCAATGATAAGAAAATGTCATGCTAAAATTTTTTAATTTAAAACTTTTCACTCTCCGTAACTACCCTATTTTAAAATTATTTCTTCACATCTTCCTATACAACTATCTTATTTTCTAATCATTTCTACATAATCACTCATACAACAAACTTATCTATTTTAACCTTATTCTCTTTACACCTCATTATTATCTCTATCATACCACATTATTTTTTACCAATTTAACAACTTTTACGCCAAAAACTTTTCATCCAAAAGTTTTGCCACTTCCCAAACACACCCGTAATGTTTTATTTTTCTTATATCCACTTACACCATCACGTCTTCCCTAGATTTTTTTTTTTTTTTTTTTTAAACTTTCTAAGGTTGATAAGAATTCAAACAAATATAATGGAAGAACAACCATATAAGCATGAATTGGATTACATGCCGATTGGCATGGAAGCACATAGTCACCTGCATCAAGCACTCAACAAAACCACTTAGTTATAATCAACTAACACAAGCAGTGAAAACAGTAGGACCAATATTTGAAAAAACATGCTCAAGCAGTTACCACCAGTTGAACACATTCAAAAGGTTAAAACCTTGCAGACATGGCAATGAGCAAATGCTAACATTGCAGTCAACAGGTCTGTGCACGGTTTCAATTCTACTGCTGGGAAGCTCGCATTCTATAATATTCAGTATCTCTACTCCCAAGATCCAAGACAATCGTCCCTAATTGATTTCTCAACAATAATCTATAAATGTTATGTCTGAACCAATACAAAGGATTCAAAGTAACGTATATAATTTAGAGTGCGTATTGAAAATGCGCCGCCGCCGCCTATCTCTACTCCCAAGATCCAAGACAATCATCCCTAATTGATTTCTTAACAATAATCTATAAATATCATGTCTGAACCAATACAAAGGATCCAAAGTAACGTATAAGAGTGCATATTGAAAATGAGCCGCCGCCACTGCCCCACCCAAACCCACCCACAAATGGAAGCTAACATTTTTGAAGTTTTCCCATTAATCCAAATCAAACCCCAACAAGAAACAACAATAGAAAGAAGATTAAGGAAATACGTTCACCAGCATCGGTCCAACTTTTGACCAAACAACAGTGAATGTATGCAACATTTCAACAAATGATAGAAGATTCTATTAAATGTAGCATTCAAGTCACATTGGAGCATCAACAAAGTTGAACCCACCAATTCTATAGTGAAGCTTTCTTCACTCCCTTGTGCATGCTGCATATGTTGTTGCTTTTAATTCCTGGATAGCCCTTACGTGCTTCATCATGGCTCGACAAATGGCATAAATCCACTAGTCAATCGCAGCATGTGTCTAATTAAAACTGCTACTAGTCTCCCCATTTTATCATGGCAGAAATTGTTTCAATGTGATGACCACAATATCCCATTACAACACGATTAAAAGAAGTATGGATTGAACAGATAACAATAATATCTCATTATGTCAATTAATTTTCTGAGAATAAAAAATTGAGACCCGATTCATACCAGCGCAGCTACCCGCATATCTACTCCTCTTCTGTCCAATGCCTGTTGTAAACACTCAGCTACGTCTTTGCCTCTCTGAAGAACAAAATAAACATTGATTAGTGGCTGTAAAAGTATGGTTTTGAATTTACATGGACAGGCAAGAACTTATAAATATGTGAACAGCTATGTATCAAAAATGATTTGTTTGTTGCTTCCAGAAAAATGGACAACTTCACCACAATTATGCAGGATGCAGCCTACTATAGTAATCATATTCAGCCATGTCATTAGCTATTTCAACATGAAATAAACATTCAATACTTTTTAACGAAGAGTTGATTAAGGTCTTGCAAATCATAAAAGATAAAGAATCACCGGCATGAATTTGTCTTTGAACATGCTGCTGATGGAGATGACTAAAAGTTAGGAAAGATTATCAACATCAGTAAAGGTCAATAAGAATGCTTCGGGTAGGTAAAATTTTAGCAAACCAGCCTCCGATACTGCCTCAATAAATTTTTTGTTCCTTCGTCAGCTCATTTAAGTGAAAATGGATTCCATATTTAACAGTAATGTAGAGATTGAGAAACAAAAATTTTGTGAATGATTCATTCTGTTGACTCAGCATTTCATCAAATGCATGTGAACTACAGCAGGACCACATGAATGTAAGGCAAATGAATTTCTAGTAACAAACTTACATAAACAATGTTATTTTGTACTAACCAAGGGGATGTTTGGGAATGTAAAAGTTGTGGGAAATGTAGTATTTGGTGGGAGTCGAAAATGGAATATTTTGGAAATTGTGTGATTGACATAAAATAATAGGGGTAAAGTTAGAATAAATAGGTTGGTTGGAAGGTAGTTGATAGGAAAAATTATTAGAATATAGGGGTAAAAGTAGAAAAGTATAATAATTGATTGATTAATGATGTGCTTTGAAACCTGTTCCCCACCATTCCCCTCCCACATTTTCCACGCTCGATTCCCAAACGTCCCCCAATTTCAATCAACAACATCCTGGCCCCAAGATGATTTGTCATCAATAACATAGGAGATACTCCACATGCAATACACAATTCAGGAACCATATGAAATGATATCAGAATTTATACTTCCATTGCTCATCAAAATTACACCAATTATTCAAAGCAATCACCATAATACCATATCTGTTCCAATAGAATTGTTATGAACGACAGCATTAACCAGAAATGCAAAGCAAGCATCAAGTTCATCAATACAATCAGCACTTGATGGAATCATTAAATGCAATTCTTATACTTGCATCAATATACATAGAAGGTTTCATACATACGAGTCAGAACAAATAACCTAATAGGCCAGCCACAATGTATTGTAAAACAGAGGAGGTTACCAGAGGAGATTCCAGGATACATTATGAGTCAACAGCACTAATATACAAAATGATAAACAGCATATAACTAGCTTGGCAAATGTTAATCTTCAAAAAAAAAAAAAAATAGAACTAACTCAATGCCTACCATGTCTTCAATTGCAAACCCCTTAGTCCATTTGATAAGAATGCCCGATGAAACAGATGTTTGTCTCACAGGAAAAGAAAATGTAAATCCAAGCTGCCTCTTGTCTGGTGGAAGCTGGAAATTGGTACTTTCTTTCCCAACAAATTGTTCTAATGTTGATGCAATGAAATCAAACAGATCCTACAAAACAAGAAAAGCAAGTCATCAACAACTTTTACAAACCTAAGATGCAGGCAACATATCACATGCATATCACAACCAACGTTTCAATTGCACAAAAAGGATTGAGCAAACAAAAATGATTATCTGTATGCCTAAATCCGTACAGGGTAAACCTTGGTGTCAACAGAAAGAATATAAGCTTTATGAAGGCTAGGCCAGGTACCTCACTTGTACTGGTCATCAAATGTTGGGGAACAGGTTGGCTTTCAACTTGGTGATCCAAGATGGTAGACCTTTCACCCCCAAGCTGAACACGCAAAACTCTGAAGTTAGTGCCTCCTAGATCGAGCGCATAAAAAATTCCCTTTTCACTCCTGATAGCAAGCACGAAACGCCAGAAATCATAAATAAGTAGTCTAAAGCAGTGTACATTCATTGACTCCATACCAAGCCACAGAATGTCACATGATAACAAAAAGTTTCTAGATGCCAGGAAAAGAACATCACTACTCACAAAGTCGGAAAATTTCAGATCCTAATTTCCAAGAATAGCCACCAAGGCCTATTGGTAGCACATAAACAGACTGTGCTAAATGTGATCCATATGAGCCTGAAAGAACAGGCATCAGGATTGCATGAACTTCAGTAATGTATGCTCCCTAGACTTCCAGTTAGACTATCTAGAAAATGCAAAAGGAGGCCCCCATCTCCACAATAAAAAACTTGAACACATGAGACCAATGCTTTTAAATCAGGGGAAATTAACTATCAATATCCAGAAAATGCAAAAGGGAGCCCAATCTCTACAATAATCAACTCGAACAAATGAGATCAATGCTTTTAACTTGGGAAAATAACACTATCGAGGATTGAAATATGGACCAATATAAGCATATATGAGGTGTCACCACATAAGCTATGCAATTCAAAACTAAAAAAGTGACAGTTGTATCCTATCCTTTTATAATGTATCCTGTACCCTTTTTTCCCAGATGCAGATGACGCTTGTTACACCGTCCTAGTCCTACTACACAAACAAGAGCAAATGGTGAAGTACAACATAACAACCCAAATTGGAATCGATCACAATATTGAAAATGTTGTTCATTACAAGTAGGGAACAGCTCTGTTAAAAGCTATATTAAAAGGTTCAATACAAAGCTCTTCTGGGATTTAATCACCTTAAATAAGCTTCCCTCTATTACTTACCACAAAATCAAACCCAAGCTATAGAACATTGCACTCACACGAAATTAACCCAAAAAACAATCAAATAACAGTTGAGACGCCTGGTCCAACATAATGCACATTAAATTTTATCCAGTTCAATTTTGTAAAAGGTCAAACCAGACATTGAAATTTCGCTGGCAATGTTACAGCTGGCCCACTTTCCGATAAACCGTGTCACCAACAATTAGTGACAGCCGATTAATGAGTCGTGCAATCACATCACTGCCACGACAGCATTGCCCTCGTGGTGACCATTGTGACATCACCCGTTACTGAATGAAATATTTGGATCACCGAAAGTGGTTTCGTATGCAATGGTCCATGCAGATGCCAACCATCTGATTGTGTGCTTCACATAGTTCAAAATGCTCTCTCCTGTGCCTCGCGGGATAAGCATTCAGCACCAAGACAAAGAGAAGCTGAAAAGGATGCATCTTGAAATCTGACCAATCTGTAAAAACCCATCTCCCCACTAGCTTCACCAAAAATAAAAAACCCACCATCCCCAACTCGGACTTTCTTTATATTTCAACCCATAAACTAGAACAACAATAAAAAAATCACAATGTGGGCATTTTGCAGCATGCCCAAAAGAAAGAAAGCCATAAATTTAAAATTAGGAGAACCAGAGAAACTCTGCACCCTACAAGAGGAGAGATGCAGAACATCTCTAACACTCAACACAATAGACTCGTGCAACAAATCAAGACTTACATGCAAATTTTAAAAAATTAATTCAAAAATAGCCGCAATGATACACCCAATGAGGGCCGGAGGAGGGGCGGAGCCAAAATCATCACATCAAACAAAGAACAGCAAAGAAGATAAAAAAGAAAAATGAAGGGAAGTGTATTTGGAAAACCTTTCTACTCCAATATTGAAAAAAGAAAAATAAACAAAACAAAACAAACAAAAACAGAAGATAACAAATACAACATTTGAAAGGACTGCCACCGATCAAAACAAAACTAAGTAGCACCCAAAGCTCACCCATTTTATCCAAACGGCGCACTAATCAAACAGAGAAAGACAAATATTCAGAAATCTATATGAATAGAAATAACGATCACAAACATCAAACAGCGTAACTGACTAAATAAAAAAGCGGGCATCGCGAAATCTCTAACCAAATAAAATCTAAGTATACCCATTCGGGAGATTATCCACGAAGGTGAGCAACATCTTGAGTTTGCTTCCGCCTTCGGAAGCCAGCCCAGCATGCATCTCCACCGCCATCGCATCCACCAGCTGCCTCAGCCGCCCTCTCGACGTCGAGCACCCCTCGTCGAATTCCCTCAAAACACCCACCACCCGGTTCCACTTGCGCCGACTCCTAACTCGTCGGCCCACGAGAATAGCAGCGATCGCGCAGGACGTGACAGCGCAGCTCAAAGCCAGCCCGAAAGCAACCTTCCCGACCATTCTCGGGCACTTCCAGTCAAGCCATCAACGGTCACGCAAAGAACTCTAGACTGGAAACCGAACGCAGATGAACTGTTCGACAGAAGGCAAAGCGAGAGAGATGCGGGGGTGGGAAGAGAACGAAATGGAGAGAGAGGCTTAGGGAGCTGCGTCTGCTTGGTCTAAGTAGCGAAACTGGGCGAACTAATTAAAATACGAAATGCCGGATTTGCCCCTGCATATCATGAAAATGACGGCTGTGTTTTTTTTTTTTTTTTGCGGGGTACTTAATGACCTTTGACTTGTGTCGGTTGCGCTGGTTTTGCTCGAAAACAGAAACTAGAATCGCGCGAATAGATAAGGTGAAAGAATTTCTCGCACGGATCATATCAAAACCGTTCATCACGCTCGATACAGATCCCATCAGAAAATCCATTTCTAAAAATTTATTCGTTAGTCAGATAATATAACAATTTATACAATCGATTAGAAAGAGAATCACCCGCTCTTGAAGAAGAAAAATATCCGTGCTCATAAAATGGACAATTAATTCCAGTGGGGCCCATATAGAGGACGGTGTATGCAGTGTCTGAGTATTTGGGAGCAGCTGCCACGCGCAATCCGTTGTACCTCATTCACCGCGCCCGGTACCGGTGTTTTGACGGATTCCGGTTCCGCTATCCTGGTTCAGTACTCCGCGTGACTACCTCCATACTGTAGTATAACGAACTCTCCCCTGGAACTTCGAGCGGATTGGCTTGGCCTGGTGCATGCAGAATCGCGCCGTGGAAGACCAGCTAATATTGGAACGTGGTACTCCAAATCTGGAAGATTCGCCACTGGACGGTACAACGAATGGGTACGTCACTCAACCACAAGGCTCTATATTTTTAAATCTACGCCGTTCGTACCATGCCCGCAACATAACGCAATAAAATGTGAATGAAACACCTGACAAGAAAACTAAGACAGGCGGATAAAGGATTGGAAGATGCATTGATTGGATTGAACATTTTATTGGTTTTAAAGCTTAATTTTGAACATTTTTGTCTGAACATCTTAATTTTTCTGTGATTAACGGATTCGATCGCAGTCGGATGGGGCTGCAGAGACCTGTAGAAGTGAGTGTATTGTATGTTGGGCGCGTCCCGATGGACCGAAGTGGTTGCCAATTCCACCGCGCGCCTAAGCGGTGCAGCGTCATCGCTGCCACGGCGAGGTGGAGGTGGCCCAAGCATACTTTTTGGTGTTCCTTGTCATCGCAGCGCGGCCAGCTGCCGCTATAGCCGCTATACTACACTTGCGTGGTCACGAGTAAGACCATGTTGGGCGGGGGTTGGATCGAAGGAAAATGAGAAATGGAAATTAATGGAATTATTAAAAAGATATGAACGAATTATAAAAGTAATGTTTCCTACGAATTTTGAATGGAGCGGTTGGTAAAAATGGTCATTTTATTTTTAAAGATTTTGTTTACATCTAAATTATGTAAAATACAGTATAAATTTATGGTGCCAAAAATCAATTAAATGGGAAACCTACCGGTGCGTTTGGCAATATAAAAGGGTAAAGGGAAAAGAAGGAATGCATAAGTTTTTAAACTTTTTGAAAGTGATATGATATGAAATGAGTATAGTTGAAATAATAGGCTAGTTGGGTAAGAAAATAATTATAATATAAAGTAAAAATGAATAAAATATGATAATTAAAGTAAGTAAAATGACTTGAATACATGGAAAATTAAAGGAACGTTTGGTAGTATGCTACATCGTGGATTTCTGAGGTGGGATGAGAATTGGGATTTGACTGTGGATGCGGCAATAAATACTCATGTTGTTAAGACTACTAGTCCTATGGTTTCTCATCTTATTCCATTCATCAACCATACTAAAGGTCACCTAAGTTTCTCATTTCCCATTTATGAAGTAACATTACCAAACGCATCCTATATTTTATAAATATTTAGCACCATTTTCCATGTGAATGTGGATTTGTTAGATTTTGAAAATTAATATGTAGGGTATGTTTGACAATTGATAAAAAATGTCAAATTAAAACTTTTTACTCTTTGCAACTATCATTTTTTCACATTTTTTCTCTACAACTACCTTACTTTTTAATTATTTCTCTACAACTATCTGCACAACTAATCTATCTATTTTAACTTTATTCTCTTTAATACTCATCGTTACTCATATTATATCACATTATTTGACAATTTTTACTTTCCAAAATTTTTTATTAAAAGTTTTATTCATTACCAAACACACCCGTAATATGTAAATTTTTTTAATATTTTAATTTTTGACATCACAACTAAGTACATGAAGATGAATATTACAAATGTACTTAGCTATGATGTTAAAAATTAAAACATTAAAAAATTTACATATCACATATTAAGTAAGTACATTAAGATGAATATTATAGATCTCATAAAAAAATGAATGTTATAACGGTGTGGATACTAAATTACGTGAAAAGTGAAAAACAATCTACATACAAACTATTCCATGCAAACCTTTATAAGTTTGTTATGCAAGCTGGAGTTGTATCTTCCCAAGTTACTTCATCCCCCTTTGAGTTCGTCACCCATTTTGCCAACTAATACGCCACTTGGTTCATTTCCTTAAGAATATGGTTAAACTTAAACCTAATGTTTTGAAACTGTGTTCTCAACTCTCTTATCTCTTTTATTAATGCCCTCAAGTCTAATCTAGTTCTTGTATCATTTTGGAGCCATATTATTACTATCCCAGAGTTTGATCCTATTTTTACTTCCCTAACATGCCACCCAACCAACCATCTCATATAAAGAAGGATGACTCTAAATTCCTACTCAAGTGAATTTAGGGGTCCTTTCTCCTTTCATGTTCTGTCAACAAAATTTTAATCCCTAATCACATCCCCATAACCTCTTGAATTGGTTTTTTTCTTTATTGTCAGCATCAATATTGACTTTCCATTTTTCATTCTTTGACTTTTTCCATCTAGCTAACCTTTGTTGTGCCATAAAACCTCCTCACCACAATAAAATCTACGATTGTTGTTGGTGTATGTATGTCCTATATTAGTTCACGGTTTCATGCAAAGGCCCCTCTAAGCCATCCACTGCCCATCTGTTTCTATGAAGCCATATTCAACAAGAACATCTAATAAACAGAAGTAAAATAGTCGGATCTTTGTCCTTACATAATGACTTTAAAAGATTTTTTATATCAAAAAACTTCTTAATTACTATGTGGTAGAAAGATGGTGTGTTAAAGGCACTTCTAAACAATATGCAAGTTGTTCTCTCTCTTTTTTTTAAGTTGACATAGGGGCAGTGAGTCTCAATCTGAATCCCTCAAGAGATTTAATTTAGTTGGTAAAGCTTCTATTAACAGCTTCCACCCAAAGAGTTGGATTTTTCTTAGCTCTTTCATCTTCCAAATTTTCTTTCCAATTTATCCTTCATTAGTTTCTACTTTCTATCATCAGATCAATTTTATCTTCACTTTTTTTTCTTCTTCCCTTTGTGCAAGTTTGTATGCGGACCTTACATAGAACTTATTATTTTTTTCTAAACCCCGATTGAAGCTATCCTCGGTCTTCCCATCTGGTATGGCCAGGTTGCTAGTCAAGTCTCATTCCTTGCTTCCTACAACTCTTTTGATCTCTATTTACTTCCATTCCTTCTTTGCCTCATCCATGAAGGCATTTCACTTTCTAATTTTCATCAATTCCCAAATAAATGAAATTCTAATTCACTCTTTTTTGGTTAAAATTATTTATTTCATAAAGATGCCAAAAAATTATCTTGGACATAGTATTGAGTGCACCGTATATGTTTTGAAATATTTATAATCATGTATGATCATCATTATTTATCTACTTTATTAATATGTTTATAGAAATATTGTAATAGCTCATAGAACCATTTATCTATACATGGAGATAGTGTGGATGTTATAAACCAATAATTTGAAAATAAACATACAAATTAAATAATTGTTTACGTTTATTATACGCGTTCGTCACTTTTATCAAACGCCGGCTAACCAGGGATTTGATTTTGATTAAACGAGTAAATGAAATGCCAAACTTCATGGAACTCGCACAAGTGTGCGTATTTGATATATCTATTTTGTTATTTTTATACAAGCCCGTGTACATTTAATCCGTATACCAAAATTTATCATTTTTAATGCAAAATTTTGAAAATAAAAAATTTCATCCCTGTCACGATCACTTGCATAAGAAAATTTGAAAATTTCTTATTTTTAAAATTCTATATAAAGTATACGTAAGAATCCAAATTTATAAATTTCGATATTTGAACTAAAAACACAGGAGCCTACACAAAAATACAAATTCTCTTTCCAAAATATTAACGCATGAAAGAAAAATGTACACTAAGTAGGCATTCAATCATTCCTCCAAATCAAGCACCCGTGAAACTCACAAAAACCGGAAATAAAAGAAACAGCGGTCAGCAACCATTGGAAAAAGGTCAATAATAATTAGGTGGCCATTGCGTCCACTGAAATAACATAAGATGCATGGCCCCATGTGCGGAAAGGTACCAGCTAGCAATTAGCTGCCCAACCCAGTGTTTGGTTGGAATTTTGCATGTTGGAATTGGTAAGGTCTCGGCCTAGGGCCGACTCATCCCGACGTGGAAGCAGTCTTCCTTTGGACTCTGCCGCCAACTTTGAATTCCGTTTTGTTTAATCTCGACTAGAGATAGATGCCTGTGGATGTAAATATATGTTTGAGTAATGTCCCTGCTTATTGCTTAAATAAGAAAACGGCTTCTGCAGGTGCGTTTGGAGTAGTGAGAGCGGAAGATTTAATGTTCAAACCATTGGATATAGGCAAAAGCATCGTTACGCTGCCCATGGAGTATACATCTGGCAAGTATCTAGTCATCTAAAACGGGTAACCAGATATATTATATGTTTTTATGCAATTAAATTATACAAAAATGCATTCTTTCCATGTTTACTAATGATGATAACTTGACTTTTTTTTATCGTATTTAATATCATTTATTTAGCCAGGAGAAGTTTCATCAAAATTATATACAAGCAATAGTTGCTTAAAAGTGTATGTTAATTTGTAAATTATAAAAAATACTTAGATCTATTTATGTATATATATATCAAAATATTATAATATTTTACAGAATTATTTATACATATAATAATGATACTTTACATTGTTTAGGTGTTTAAAATATAACTTTAGATTTGATATTTAGTGTTAAAATTTTTTGTTGTGTTGATATTTATAAATAAGACTCATACACAATGACATTAAGCAAAGAAGGAATTCGATAACAATATAAATGATATTAGATACAATAAAGGATGTAAATTTTTCCTCAATCATCAAAATGACATGTCAGATAGAAATGTGGTTTTACAAAAGCACAAGCCCCATATATTTTTCTAATAAAGAAATTCTTTATATATTTTTATTAGAAACATGTATTTTATTTCGGTCACTTAAATAATTATTTAATTAAAAACAATAAATAACCAATCCCCATTAGACCTTGTATCTTTTCCTTAGTATTTCGGCGAATGATTTATTTTGGGTTCTTATTGTCGTTGTATACTTATGTTTTGTGACTATAATACATAGAGCACTAGTTTCGACTAATTTAACAACACAAATCTAGCTAAGTCTTCTTATATACAATATTAAACTAAAAATATAAAAAATAAAATTTACTTATAGATATATGTCTAATGTAAAATCATTCCTTTTTGTTTATTTAAGATAAATCTAAACAACACATTATGAATAACTAATTTTTGAAACTCAACGCATGCGAAGAATAATTTCAAAAATGTTCAAAGTTAATTAAGAATATTGAGTGGATGTTATAACAATAAAGTTCCAATTAAAAAAAGTAAAGATTTTTCTATTTAAAATGAATTGGATATAATAAACGAACTTCACTCAGTCAAACTATGTGCATTATTGATGCAATAAATGGAATAAATTTGTGTTTCTCATGAGAATTGGTAAGCACTCCGCCGAATATAATTCCTATGGAAATAATAATAATAATAATAAATATAACATTTATCTAACACAAACTAAAAAGTGTGTGGGAATTGGTAATTAGGACAATGAGAGACTATTTGGTACTAAGCAATTGTTGGGAATGGAATGAAATTAATATGATAAATGAAAAGTAAGAATAAATTCAGAATAACTAGGTTAATTGTATAAAAAAAAATCACAAAATGATTCAAGTATAATACTAAAATATAAAATATTAAAGTTTGAAATTAGTAAGAATGAATTTTTGAATTTCACTTTCAAAATATCGAATACTCGCTAAGATGAAATGAATTTTGCACAATGATAAGTAATATGACTTGATAGTTAAAGTGAGAATAAATTTTGTAATGGTAAAAAAAATGGAAAATAATTGAATTAAGTAAAAGTAAGATAATTAAATAGTTATTTATTTAATGTTTTTGACTTTATCTCATCTAGTTTAGTTCCAATAGGATTATAAAAGGCTAAACATTTCCTAAATTGAAATAATCAATATGTCTACATAATTTGATCAATATTATATTCATGTCTCTAAGTTTGTTGAAATTGTAAATATGCTATCAAATTTTATATAAAATTACAATTGTATCTCCTTCTATTAGGATGTCGTTATAATTTTCTAGAACATGATAATAATATCCTTTAAGCTAAGTAATACACTTGTATTTTGCATTGGAGGCATATTTGCAAAAAATTTAAAATAATAACGTATGTACAAATATATAAAATAACAAATATATTTACAATATATATAAGAAATTTTAAGTGTATTATCTGGCTTAAAAGACATTATTACCACTTTACAAAAAATTTTAATGATGTCCTGGTAAAAGAGACGCGCTTGAAATTTTATGGAAAAATTTAAAATATATATGCAATTTTAACAAACTTGGAGACATTTGCAAAAATTCCTTACAAAAACAACCGAAGATTCTGAAAGTCAGATACATCACCCTATACGAATGATCCAGTGATAAAAAAAACGTGTGGATCCACTTTGGACGGTCCAAATTTGCTAGACTTCGAGATTCGTGCGAGATTCCTAATCCATCGAGCCAGCGATCGTGTAAGCCATTTATTTTGCGCCACTACCACTCAGGAAATAGGAATTTCAGACGCTTAAAAAAAAAAAATCTGCATACAATTGCCCCGCCATCCATTGCAGTGGCCAGGATCACTTCAACGTCGCCGTAGAACTGATGGCGCAAGCGCATTACGCCGCACGATGATATCATGCATCTCCGTTAAAGCCAGGCCATCAATTTTTACTAACGAGAACCCCGTGTAGGTTTTCTGCCATTGCAGCGTCCGAATGTCAGACGTCCATCACGCATTCGGTGCTTCCGAAGTCCAATCAGAACCGTTGAATAGATACTTCCGACATTTCAACCAGCGTAAAACCAAAAAAGGCTAACCCCAACAAAGGAATTTCTAAACCACGGGCTTGAATCGATTCTTTTGAAGAAAAAATTTTCCGAGCATTTATTGAAACCGAGAAACTACAGATTCGATCACTTTCGGTCATTTAATCTTTTGGCCTATGATTCCAAAAGTCCAGATTTTAAAGAATTCGTGTGGAGAAAGGCCCCGAGAACGAGCCACCACCAGTTAATAAATGGGTACAGACTCACGTGGAAACGTCAGTCGTTATTTACGGAACTGCCTTGCAATAAAGAGGTGGAAGCAGCAGCAACTTGCGCTTTGATGAGATAGGTTGACGACGTTGACGAAAATCGTTCTTTAATCGCGGACCAGCTTTACGAATCTCAATACTTCGCTACTCCAGCAGACTATCCGTACACGTGCATGCCAGTTAGTCACGTGCCATCAGCCAGCCCACTTCGAACCACGGCCAGCTAACGGTGGGACCCACCGCAGCTACCTCTCAGAGACAGATGGGTGTATATGGTAATGTTTTGGTCTGTGTGATTCCGTCTTAAAAATTAGAATGTGAAAGTTCACTTTCAAAATTATGGCTTTGTTTGAGAATTATTAATTCATTATCAAAATTGTTTGGGGCCCCATCCAATGCACAATGTGCAGAACTTCATGCAATTTTAATATTTTTTATTTTATTTGATATTTATTTTTAACTTTAAAAAATAAAAATACACTAATTATAAGCACTACCAAAATGAACATTTGTTGGGTGACAAATAAACTTTTCACTTTAAGTTTTTCAATATAAAACTTTTCACCTTTTATAAGTATCTTATTTTTTTAATTTTTTTGCATTTTTATACAAACTGTCATATTTTCTAATCATTTCTATACGATTACCTACACAACTAATCTATTCATTTTATTGTCTTTACTCTTCATCATTACTCATATCATATCACATTATTTGTTATCAATTTAGCAAATTTTACGCTAAAAACTTTTCATTTTTAAATTTTATAACTTTCCAAATACACCTTAAATGTGAATTCTTGACAACCCAAAGATATAGTTTGATAAGATTCATACTAATGAAGCATTGTACAGCAGACCTGCTATTAAAAAAGATCTTCTTTTTGCAAAAAAAATTCTTGTGCACTTTTTAACCACAATTTTACATATCAATTGCATGACTATCTACTTTTTCTATCATTATTTAAATATTTGAATTATTTTCTCACATAATAGCAAACAACTATTCTATATATTATCACCACGTATCAAATGCATCTCTATTCCAGAACAGTCACTGAATTGTATGACGCCGCCCTCTTTAAATGATGGTCCATTGGACGCTTTAGCAGATTCCAATCGCTTTAAGTTGGGCCGTTGGGGGCGGTGTGGAAAACGGAAGCCGTATCACTAAGATTCTCCCTGCTTTGCGTCGCTACCTTCCCTTTTTTAAAAAAAAAAAAAATTCTACCCCAAATTCAACTCCATTTTGTTGCCTCGCTAACTTGTGCAAATGAATGAAGCCCACAACCAATTATAGTGGAACACATCTCATTAGCGCATCCGAAGACCGAAGGGGCTGTTACATCAGATATAAGAGTGGTTGCTAGCTGCACGCGTGTGAATCAAATCAAAAAGAGCTCTCAAAAGGATGGAAGGAAGGAAGGAAGGTGGGGGAAGGGAGATATGGACAGAAGCCTTTGGATGATTAAGACACCACACGCCCACGCCCACAAATTCCCTCGCGTTGGATTCCAACGGAAAATAGAAGAAGGGCACTTCGGGCAGTTGAAGTCGCGCGCGGCAGAAAAGAAGAAGGGCATTTTGGGCAGTTGAAGTCGCTCGTGGCGGAAAGTAGAAGAGGGGCATTTTGGGCAGTCGAAGTCGCTCGCGGCGGAATCGGAACCCCCCAAAACCGCTCCGCGCCCTCTTCACTTTTGCCCCGCCCTTTCACGGAGCAACGAGGCATGTAGCCATACACAGTTCCAAAATACAAACTTCTCTGGCCTGCGACGTGCTTGTCATTCGTTGGAAAAGGGAAGAGCGAAATCAAGATCTTCCGGTCAAATCTCTCTTGCCTCTCAAGTAAAAAAGTCATTTTCTAAAATTAGGGTGTGTTTAGCAATTAATAAAAAATATAAGTTAATTTTTCGATCTAAAACTTTTCATTCTTCATAACTATCGTACTTTTTAATCATTTTTTCACATTTTTTTATACAACTACTACACT
>JAXCLR010000063.1:37662408-37682630 GCA_035584095.1 Annona squamosa | reverse complement strand
GGGGGCTGGGGTGAAATGATCGGTCTGATCGGGGCAGAGCAGCTACAGTTAAACACTCGACAGGCGAACGGGAACGCCAGCAATCCGCCGCCGTACGTAGCAGCTGTCCTCCGCCAATTCCAGCTAAGCGGAAAAGCTACGCCGCGCTGGGATGGCTTTTTCTGGTCCCCATTCCGTGGAGAGGAAAAACGAGGAAAATGATTTTTACGGCCATGCTCTCGAAACATGGTGAGCTTCTTCATGTGTTAGCTGGATCAACATTTTTGCTAATATTTTTTTCCAAAAAATTATTAAAGAATTGCCATATGGTTTATTCATATATGGGCTAAGATTCCGTCGTTTCTTAATCCAATCAAAATTATATTAACCCTTGCTCTCAAAATATATATTATCTTTATTTATGATTAGGATAAGATGCCGACACGGTTCACCTTAGTACTACCACATTTTTTTCCATATTATGGGTGTGTTTGGTAATGCATAAAATTTTTTATGAAAAGTTTGAAAGAGTAAAAGTTGTCAAACGATGTAATATGATAGGGGTAATAATGAGTAGTAAAAATGATAAAGTTAAAATTAATATATTAGTTGTGTAGATAGTTGTGTAAAAATAATTGAAAATTAGGGTAGTTGTATAGGAAAATGTGTAAAAATGATTAAAAAATATGATAGTTATAGAGGGTGAAAATTTTTATATTAAAAAGTTTTAACTTGACATTTTTTGTTAATTGCCAAATACACCCTATATCTTCATTTCGTCCCCTCTTATCCAAGTCATGAACAATTATATTTTGTATGATATACACAATGCATGATTCTAAAATTGCTTGCTTAATATATTTGTACGCCTCATTTTTCCTCGCTGCAAGAGAGAGCAAAGGTAAAAATACAAATACGATCCTTTTTAAGATGTATTGAGTATCATCTTGTTGAATGACACATCCACTATGGAAATTATTTTTATTTTGATCAAAATATTTTTCCATTTTGATATTGTTTTTTCTTCTTTTAAGTACATTTGGTATTAGTTAAAAACATTTTTAGTGAAAGCTTTTTCCCCGTGTATTTAATAACCTAGTGCAATACTTTTCAATTATTATTTTTTATATCTTTCTATAACTTGGCTTATCTATTTTAACTTATAAATACTTGAATAGATGTAAATGGTGGGATTGGAATAGAATGAAATAGCCTTGTATTAAAGTAAGAATAGATAGATTGGTTGCATAAAATTATACAAAAATGATTGAAATATGGAAATCAAAAAGGAAAAATGGAATTATGTGCTGACTTTTGCATTATTTATTTCATTCCATTTTCGTATAAAAAAACATTTTTCAATCACCTCATTATGATTATCTTGACATATTATATCACTCTTAACATTTTCAATTTTTTAGAACTTAAAAAATGAAAAATCTCGGCTTAAAATTTTTTTCTCGTTTTTCCTAATGTCAAACCATAATTTTCCATTTTTAAGATATAATAATTTTTACTTTTCAGCGTTCCTAATATATATATTTTTTATTATGAATGACAATTATGAATCACATCCAATTGGATTCCGAAGACGCCGACAACATATCCTCGTGAATGGGATTCACACAACACGAAGGACGCCAACTGGCATATGGAATTTTTTATTCTACTTAGCCAATCGAAAAAGTTGGACAATTTTTTCTGTCGCTTCAGAGAATTTTTTTTTTTTTTTTTTTTTTCAAAAAACGAAAAATCGGATGCAAGTATTACAAATATTACTTACCGTGAAAATGGGTCGTTGCACGTGCAAGAAACACTTTTGGGCCCGCTCGTTTCCCACTTGCCAGCCGAGTTGTGGGGCCCACCTGGTGGCGGGAAGGTTTCGTCCATGCGCGTCACGTGGGCGCGAGGGCCCGGCGGCCACCCGGCGAGGTCTGACGGCGAGGAACGAAAAGCGGCTGTCCAAAATCCAAATCGAAGTGGCCGAGATGAGGCCCACCTGTTCAATGGTGCAGATCAACAAGCGTGTGTGGTGCCAGAGCAGCTGAGCGATGGAGGATATTCCCCAAAGGAGACGTTGACTCCTGACGTGGCCGTGACGAAAGAAACACGGTGCGGCTTCCAGAAGCATCGGACGTGACGTACGCACTGTGAAACACGTGCGGGACGGACTACGACTGTGTTTTCCACTTAATTAATGTGGCGGGAAAGACATAAATGCATGATGACGGGTATTTATTGGGAATCAAGGGCTCGACCGCAGGGCTTCGTGCTCGAATTTAGCCGGTCGAAAGCTCGATCGAGGGAGCTGTGAATAAAAGCTCAGCTCATGCGGACGTGATAAAAAGGGGTATGGAAGGGGCGGAAAGGTAAGGTACTGAGGCCATTTCAGTTCTTAAATTAGGAAAGAATTTTATAAAGGAAAGAATAGACAAAAAGTGATGTCGAGATTATTTTAGGATTGGATTAAATTTTCTTATAATGGAGTAGCCAGATTCCTTTCGTATTTTTATGCCGGACAAATGATCATATGTTCTCGAAGCTGTTCGGAAGAAAAAAGAAATGTGCACAGAAAATTAAAAGGAAAAGTACATTGATTAATATAACTAATAAACTTTAACTGTTTGTTTGGCTTGACTTTATTTAGTGGAAAGCAAAAAATTACTAGGAAACTCTTTATTGGAATGATCTCGTTAGTTTGGACACAATTTTTTTTTGAAAAAATTATTTTGGGTTAATTTCAAATGTACCCATTATTTTTTTACTTAATTATAAATATACTCCCTTAATTTAAAAACTTTCATATCTACTCGGTAAATATAGATGAAATTTCATTTATACACATTCCATTAAGCGTAATTAAAAATCACCGCTATTCATCATTAAAAATGTCCAAAATGCCCCTTATTATTTAATAATTATAGTTGTTTAACTACAATAGAAGTTGAATAGTATGATAGAAATTCATCTGATTAGAAAAAAAAAGCTAGGAAAAATGAATTTTATTGGTCTAAATATAACATTGATGATAATGAACGTTAGATTAATCAGTAGTATTTTGGGATTTTAAAATTATTAAACATTTCTAATTGTCATATTAGATATATTTTGAATTAATGAAATATTTAGCGAATATATGTAAAAGTTTTTAAACTTAGTAGATATATTTATAAGTAGGGTTAATCTCAAATATACTTGTTACGTTTACTTTTCATTACCAATATACTCATTAAGTTTTAAAAATTTCACATATATTTGTAAAGTATTTCATTAATTTTAAATATACCCAACAGGATAGTAATGTTTAATAATTTTAAAATTTCAAAATATCTTTGATTAATCTAGCATATATTATCATTGGTACCACATTTAAACCATCAAAACTTATTCTACCTAGCCTCTCTCTTAAGTTAGATGAGTTTCTATCACACAATTTAACTTCTATCATCGTTAAATAACTATTATTATCAAATAATAAGGGAAATTTTGGACATTTCTTATGATGACTAATGATGATTTTCAATTGTGCTTGACGAAATATATGTAAATGAAATTTCACTTATACTTACGGGTATATGTAAAAGTTTTAAAATTTAGTGAGTATATTTGTAATTATGGATAAATGTAGTGGAGACATTTGAAACTAACACTTAAAATTAAGGGCAAATAGAGTGGTTGCATTTGAAACTAACTCAATTATTTTTTATGAAAATATGAGCCAAAGTCTATTTAATTTACATTCAAAATTTTACATTTTCAAATATACACATATATTTGCTGAAATGAAAAATCAACAATTTTGAAGTAATTAAGTAATTTTTACACCCCATAAGCAATTGATTACTAAAAATTTGTTTAACTTGTTAAAAAAACTACAGCATTTCCTTTTAGCCTGAGCTTTCATAGTCATAATCCTTTTACCTTTCCACGGAAGTGTTTTTAAACGATGGGCAACCAAGGTAATTATCATTAAGAGTTGGAAGATCGTGTAGGCCATGATACACACACATATATAAAGGTTTGATCATGTGAGCAGAAAAAGGATTTAAATAATGTAAAGATGAACGGACACAGCCACTAAGAAAGCCGGAGATGTCTACAACCTTCCTCCTCCTGCCTCTTCCATCCATTCCACGTATATATATTTTCCTCGTGGCCAGGCTAGCAGCAGCAACTGGAACCTCCTGATGATCATGGGTCGTGACTGCGTGCTATTATTTTAACAATAAAAAATCTTTAATTAATCTCCTTTGATTTAATTCCGGTGGATGTATAAGAAATCCAAGAAGTCCTGCTTGGGTTTCCCGCAGGCTCATCTTATTAATAAAATAACATTCGTATTATATATTTCGGTGTAGCGATTAGATTGTGGCTGTATGGAAATTTTTTTCTGTTGATCGATGACAGATTTCCACGTGGTGATGATTCATATGTATGACCCACGTACAAAACCAGGCATGCCTACGAGTACTAGTCATTCAATGCAGTCACAGGTGGGAACTGTGAAATGGGAAGCGACGGAGCATCCGGACTTGTACGGTGGATACATTCTACAAGCAGCAGGCAGCATACCTACCCATAAATCGCTTGCCTGCCAGCCTGCGATTGCATGCCTTATTTGGAGGTTGGTGCAACTGATGAATGCATGGAAATGGGAAGGAAGTGGGTCCTGTTTACAGCTAACTCAAAGGTGCATGCAGCCTGCAGGCAATAAAATCATTCCCGGACCGTGCCCTATCACTGCAAGTCCATCAGCTTTAATTAATTCTGTCAGCAGTAGCAGAAGCACCGAGTCAAAAGATTGCTTGTCTCAATTAAATTCGTGTTACGCGGTTCCTATGGTTATTAGGAATTCTCGTCATTGGTCTCTCATTTTCTGCATGGGTATATATTTTTCTATTTTTCGTAAAAAAAAAAAAAATGTAGTCTCAGGTCCCAACTTTATTTACGTAGGGTGTACATGTTCGGGAAGTGATAAATATTTTTCTAAAATTAAAACATCATGAACAGTTTTGAAAGATATTACCAAAAAATGATTGATTTACGAAATCAAGAATAACTTATATGCATATTTAAAAATTGTAGATTTTGATATGTAAATTAAATCCATGTAAATATATTTTTCATAAGAAAACAAAAAAAAACCATATGAATTAGCCCAGCTACCTCTTACTATAAACTTTGAACACCCACCTCTCCATGTGTGCAGTGGGAATATCAAGTGTGATGGTTTCACAAAAATTTCATGTATAGATTTTCCTAACATGATTTTATAATATTGAAGTCAAACATCTGCTCAATTATGTATCTAATTATCTTAATTGGAAACTTGTGTGCATCATGCCAAAGAGTAGGTAGTTTTTAAATATTAATCAAATTATATAACTTTGAAGAATTTTCATTGGTATAATTGACCTAAGTTAATTGGAAACTTATGTGCATCATGCTGAAGAGTTGATAATTTTTAAATATTAATCAAATTATATAACTTTGAAGAATTTTCATTAGTATAATTGACCTAAGTTTTCTATCAGAACGGTTTTAGGCTTATATTCAAGTATATAAAAAAAAAGATTATTACCACCTAGGCATTATCCTAGTGGTAACTCCTCTTTCTACTACTAGTGTGGATTGGAATTCAAAAAACACGGGCATCATTTTAGCGCTCTTAGTGAGCTTTATTTACGCTAGTCCCTAGTAATAGAGTATTTACATTGAGCCCCACTCTCAATATGGGGTATTTATATAATTGTTCCCTTAGTGCAAGGGTATTTACAAAAAAAATGTCTCTCCAAGTGTACGCATTATAAATGGGCCTAAAATGTAATTTCAAATGTTACAATGTGTATGATATCAATAAAAAAATAAGATTACTAAATTTGATTTAATCAACATACACGTCATGTTAACTTAAATTACGATGTCATGTAGAAAATTTTGGTAAAATTGACTTTGCATGACTAATTATAAAAGTCTTTTTATTTTAAATAATTTACAAATATACTCACTTAGTTTAATTAAAATTACAAATATACCCACATAGTTTCTATCTCATGAGCATAATTAAAAATAGATGGCTGTATGTAAGAAGAGATAAAATTCTTACATAAAAATTACATATATAAGCTAGTAAAGTTATCTGCAAGCAAAAGAGCAGTCAAGAATAAGTGTATTTTCCTAGGAAAAAAAAGTGTGTTTTCATGTTAAAAATAGTTAAAAACAACCAAGGGCAAGATACATGATAAGATTCATGGTAAAGGAATTTTGTCAAATAAAAGGTGTTGACTTTCACGAGATATTCTGGTTGTGATGAAAATGAATTCTATTAGAATTGTTTTAAGTTTGATAGCAGTATGGATTTGGAGACTAAACAGTTTGACATAAGAATTACATTTCTTTATGGTGATTTAGAGAAAAAGGTTTATATGGAGTAGCTCAAAGCTTTCAAAGTAAGGAAGAAGAATTTGATGTGCAAATTGGTAAAGAGTTTACACGAACTTAAACAGGTACTAATATAACGGTACATAAAATTTTAGTTCTTCACAAGATATCATGGGATAGCGAACTATGTATGATTCTTATATATTTATCCAAAAATTCTCCATCGATGATTTGATCATTCTCCTACTATATATGCGTGACATTTTAATTGTTAGTCATGATGCTAATAAGATTGAATGGTTGAAAATATAGTTAAGTGAATCATTTTCTACGAAGGATTTGAGATTGACCAACAAAATCTTTGGCACCACGATTGTTAATAACAAGAAGAATATAAAGCTTTGGTTATCTTAATAAAGATGTATCAAAAAGATTTTTTTTAAAAATTCAACATGGATGAAGTGAAATTGGTTTCTACTCCGTTTATAGTTCATTTTGAGTTGGGCTCTCGTCATATCCCAGAAAAGATGAAAATGATTCCTTTTACACTGTGTAGCTTGATGCATGTCATTGTACGAGACTCGAAATTACCTTAAAACTTAGCACAGTGAGCCAGTTCTTATGACATCACAACGTTGCCACTAATAAGAATAATAAATAAAAAAAACGATTGTTGTTCATTTTAATTACATCACAGCAGGATAGCTAATTAAAAGAAATAGAAGAAAGTTAAAATAAAATAAAAATGGTTCCCTTCTGACTTACGCAAAACCTTGTGTGTTAAAAGATGCCACGTTTTTCCATTGGGAATAATGTGTCCACTGAAATGTAGATTATTTAAAAAGGTGGCGTCCAGAGCATCCCACTGGAACTTTTGAGACCTGTACCAACTTTTGGGGCATCTTTAAATATTCCCCTTTAATTTATTATATCTCAAAGTGAAGGGCTTTTTCTAAAAGGCTTGAAATCTCACAAGGCAAGCCCCATGCCAATTGCCATATTTCGTTGTTGCCTTGTTGGGTTCTTTTCCCACCATGTTCTCCTGACTGATCATTCATGCCTTTTGCGATTCTGGATGTATTATTAGCCAAAATAGCAGCAGCAGCAACAACAACAATTGCCAATGCAACCAATACAACGTTTGGAATTGACATGTCATCCCACCTGTCCCATTCCAGCTGAAAAAAGCAAGCCCTCGAATGTGAACTCCTTCCGTCCACAATTCAATTCTCTTTTTCTTTTCTTTTTTTTTAGATTTTTTTATCTGAAATTTTTATTTACAATATCTTATTTTACAAATTAAGTTTGTGAATATTTATACATTTATGAAAAAAGAGACAAACTTCTCGAATAAGAGACATCACTTCCAATGAGAATCAATTTTAGACCAGGAGGAAGAACCCACACAGCTGGTGCACAATCCAATTCCTAGGTGCCATTTCAATGCCAACTGCAATCATTCAATCAAACAAAAAAAAATCCTCGAGCATGGTCCCAAAATCCTGGCGGGGCCGATTTTCTAATTAGCACCGGCTGTGAGACGCGGCTAAAATGTAGCAGCCTCGGGCTTTTGGTGCTCAGCTGGAGCCTGAAGGTCGAGGTACGGGTATGTAATGGACAGATGGGTCCTTTCGACCCCAGCACTACCCTGGTTAGAAATATCTGGCCGACCTTATGTATTACACTTGGTGGGATTAAGGTTAGTCCAATCCTAACAACAGAATTTTCGCAATTCAGGTTGAAATTGGAGTGAAAATTGAAGCTTCTAAAATAAAATTTTGACACTTATTTAGACTAATATATGAATTCTAACATAATTGTAAATAATTAAATAAATATCATTAAAAATAAATAACTTAATAAATTTAGTGGAAATGGGAAAAAAATGTAGTCGGACCAATACGAACCAAGACAGACCTGCCTACCCGGGTTAATAAAAAATACTCCCAACTAATTAGGGGATTTTTTGCATTTTCGATTCATTGATTTTGCATATTTGTTTTTTTTTTTTTAAATTTTTTTGATGTTTATGCATTTACATTTTAAACCCTGAAACTCTTGATTTTGTTGCATTTTAATCCTTGCGATCATGATATTGAAAACATGGTTAAACTTTACAAAATGCCTAAATTGCCCTTCCATAATTTTCAAAATTCAAAAGTGAAAGGCCCTCCTAGAAACCTTGTTTCATTCAGTTTCATCAATCTTATGCAAATTTAGATTTTAAAAGGAACTTTTCTTTTTAAATTTTGATAAATCTGAAAAGGTCTATCAAATGTCTAGTTTAAAAAGCTAATATTTAAAATTTAAAATAAATAATTCCCCTTATATCTATAATAATTGCACATAATTTCTAATATACTCACAACATTTTATAAATTTATTTTATACCCATAATATTTCACTATAAATTTCTCTCATACCATGCCGTTAAAAGCATTGTTATCTAACTCATTGAAAAGACAATTTTGCCAATTTAAAGTTTTTTAATTGAAATAATTTAACCTTAACATGATTCCATTGATAATAAATCATTAATACGAGATATTAAATAACTTGAAAGTCATATTAAGGTTGATTGATTTTAATTAGAAAAAAATTTAAAAGGGCAAAATTATCTTTTCAATGAGGTAGATAACGGGAGTTTTAACGGCGTGGATATGAGAGGAATTTAGTGTGAAATATTATGAGTATAAAAAGAATTTATGAAATATTGAGAGTATATATATATATATATATTTTTGATTGGGAGATATTTACACACATCTCAATACATATTACATTGAAGGTCTGAGATATTCTTACAAATCTGGAGACACTTGCTCCACCAAATAATCCGGAAGACATAGCTTCCAATCACTAAATAGGAGACCACTGCTCCCACCACCAACTAGACAAGAGATACTGCTCCTACTAAATCATTTTTTTTCCTCGTCTCAAGGAATCGATCCCACGACCACAGCGCGCCTCGGAACCCATGGCAGCAGCGCTGGTATATTGAGAGTATATTAAGAAGTGAAGTATGTGCAATTATTATGAGTATAATAAGATGAATTATCTTAATTTAAAATACCAAAACAACCCCCTCCCACGTTAGGTCAAGCCCGGGTTAACTCGACCCAAAATTGCGGCACTAGGTCTGATCTTGGGAAGCGAATTGCAGAGTTGGGGCAACTGCCGGCATTCTATACGGATTTGGGGTTGATTAACTAACCACCACCGCTCCCATGCCTGCTGAAGCAGTCATCGTACTGCAACAGCATTGCTTGTTTTTGATTGGAGAATGATAGCCTACAATATTAGATAGGTACAACAAACTTGGTGGGATTCTGGGGCGGCATTTTATTATTCTTTATTATTTAAAAAAAATTTCGACCAGATGCCAGATTCGATGCTGTACCGTTGGATGATGCTCTGTACCGACAAGCCGAATTGCCACCACGTTTTCTTGAGATCCCCATTTTAGATATCTCTATCTCCGTTAAACTGTCCAACAATGCGCGTCTACATGTGGATCCCTCGAAGTGATTGCAAAATTCATTTTAAAATTTTTTTCAAACAATTTTTATAGGTGTATTTAAATGCCGAATGGTCTTTTCAGAATTTCAAACTGGGCCGAAAACTTTTTTTTATTTTTTTATAAACATATTAGTCTAGTTATATTTTAAAATATAACTAGATTAACACATTTATAAAAAAAAATAAAAAAATAAAAAGTAAGTTTTTGTACGGGATTGTCTTTTGTAGTGTTCATGGAAGTGTCCATGTAAACCCAATTGTCTTTTGTTTTAAATTTTTTTCCAAATTAAACTATTTATCATGTTTATCCATGTTTATTTATATGTAATTTCGTGTAATAAAAACTTGTATATACACACACACTAAGCATATACAGTACATGTTTGGAAAAAAATAGTTATATATATCGTTTTGAAGAAATGCTTTAAGTTTTAAAATATAATTTATAATGGAAGCAATTCTTTTTTTATTCTTATAATGGAAGTGATTCTTGATAGCATTGTAAAGCAAACCGTGTTAAACAAAATAAATTATTTAGATTTAGGTAAAAAATTCAAAATAGAAGAAATTATACACCAGCTGTAATAAGCATAATTATTACTCACATTCAAGGAAGTTAAACATTGTACACATCCCATCCCTTCTCTCTAAACACAAGCCACTTATTATCTCTATTAATGCTTATTTAATTAAGGTGTCGTCTTATATAAATACAAAAGCACTTTTTGTTGATGTAAAGGATCAATTATTTTGCCATGAAGGGTGTAGCATTGCAGTAACTGGCCAATTATAGAAGTGTGAGGTCACAGGTTCAACACCTGATAGCTGCAAGTATAATAAGTGAATTTTAAAATTCAATCCTCTTATAATGGGGGTCTTTACAATTTTCCTCTTGTGGTAAGGGCTTCCAAAAAATTTCTCACCATAGTGTGAGGGTAGGAATGTGTTTCATTATAATATTCTAATGACATGATGATTGATAAACAAATTAAACAATTTTATTATGTTGATTACTTTTGTCAAATGAGGCACATGAGTATAATATTAAATTTCGATGGAATTATTTTCCTATTCAAACACATGATTTAAACCAATAAAAAAACACACGATGTAATATGTAATGAGTAAAGTAAATTTAACATTATAATTAAAGTAGGCAATAATACAAAGGTTCCCACGAAAATATTCGTGGAACCCGTTCCATTAATTAAATGTAATCTCTAATTTAATTAAGTTTTTCTTTTGTAAAAAAAAAAAAAAGCATGGCAAGAAGAAGTTAGGCAAGGAACCGGTGCCTCTGAAGTGGAACCCACTCGATCGTGATTTCGCTGATACTGCACTCGTGCTCAGCAGCATGAATCAGGTAGGACCATGATGTTGTCCAGTACCGGTGGATATCTCCAAAGACGTGGACCGCCGATTCATGTGTCAAAAGTGGGCCACGACAGATCTTTGGACCGCCAAAATCTACGGAAATCGACACCGCTAATGGACATATTAGATATTTGTGATTTGATGAAGAGGACGATATCACCAAGCGAAGTCTATAGCACATTGGCAGAAGATTAATTTTTTTTCAGATTTATGTATTATATATGGTATCAGTGCGGCAATTGAGCCACTGAGCACCACATCCATTCAAGAATGTCTTCCGCAGATCAGAGTATAAATAAATAAGCTCCCTTGAGTCTGATTTTTTGCATATTCTCCCTTGAGATTGATACGTGTAGGCTATGGCGAGGATACATAAATAAGCATTGGATAAGTGAAAGCAGCATTGGTGAAAACGTACAAAGAAATAGTTGGCTTACGAGAAGCTCTACAAGCAGATATGAAATTTGGCCCAAGGTCGACCTTACCCTAATTCTAGAATTCGAAAAATTGATTCCATCTCTGATTCGTATCGAGTTAGTAATTCGAGTTGAAATTTTGAATCAATGTTATTTCTTTTGGTAATTTTACTTATTTTATCCCGAGTTAGTCATCCGGGATATGATGTTCTTATCATTTAAGTATGATGTGATGCAATTGGAATTGCAAAAGAGTTCATTTTCATAGCATTGGCCATTAATAGAACGAGGATTGTCTATCCGAGCAGTCACTTAAGCATTTATAAAGGGCAAGCATAAAACATAGTTATTAAAGTCTAATTTTGTTACCGCTTAATGTATCTGAGGTTTTTATGGGTGTGTTTGTTTACATCAAAAAAAATTTAAACTAAAATTTTTTTAATTTAAACATTTGACTATTCACGATTATCATATTTTTTAATTATTTATTCACATCTTCTTACACACTATTCTGTATGACATAAGAAAAGACGTAGATGCAAGAAGACGTAGATGCAACCACTTGAAACAAAGAATTTGGAGTTGCCGCATTTAAAAATAAACATAGCAATATATTTGCAAGTAAAAATATTCCTACATGCAGCAACTTTAAGTAGGAAGTATAAATTCTGTTGTATATAAAAATAAATACAACAACATATCATTGAATATAAAATGATATTTCATGCAACGAAAATTTGCTGCATATACTGACTAAATAAAGTAAAAAAAAAATTGCTGCATATCTAGGCCCAATTGAAGCAAAAAATTCCTGCATATATATTATATATCGAAGTAGAAATTGCAGCTTATACTCAATTATTACTTATGTGCAACAAAATTTCTGTAGTTAAAAAGTGGCTTCATATAATCGTATTTAGCAAAATCTCTTATAAAGGTAGCTAAAATATGTTACATATTTTTAATATATGCAGCAATATATTGTTGTCAAAGCTACTGCTTATATTGACATTCACAGCAAAAAAATTGTTGCTTATATTAACATACGTAGCAAAAATTTGCTAGCTATTTGTAGATAAGGCAAAAAATTGTCATAAAAGATAGTTGTGTGGCGCCTTAGCCCGAGCATCACAACCTTACTCAAAGATCTATCGATTGGTAAACGTGATCAGGATTGTTGTCTGTCACATGGCGTGCTTATTGAATATTTATCCACTTAAACTTAACTCCTTAGGAGTTTATATCATTTCATACATATTTTTATCAAATGCCTTTTTAAGCCATTATACCATTTGAGATATACACATATGATCTCATAAAATTCATACTTAATCATATCATGATAAATCATCCTTAACAATTGACTATAATAATTTTTTGCCTTCTATGGTCACAAAACCATAACATAATTCATATACAACATTAATTAACTATTTAAAGTCATCATTTATGTTGGTCCCGAGTAAATGGCAAAACCCAAGAGGGGAGGGGTGAATTGGGTTCTTATAAACTTTTTTGGTAAATTAAAAACTTAACCCCTTGAAAGTTTAATCCCCTTGATTGAAAAAATAAAATGGCACTCAAGATTTTTATAGTGGTTCGGGTAACCTCCCTACTCCACTCTTCCAAGCTCACACTCCTTGTAACTTGAGTTCCACAATTGTATTCCTCAAATACAATTAGAGTCACTGCTCTCTTTTAGATTTCAGCTCTGGGGGCATCAACAACTCTTAGCACAAGTAGGTGATGAGTTCCATTTCAATCACACACTACTTTGCTTATACTTGATTTTAGTTCCTCAAACTAAATCAAGTTCAATACAATCAAACGAATTAATAAAAGAATCTACACGTTATAGTTGTGTAGAAGCAGTTTGGCGCAGAGAAAAACTCGTAGTATTGGCTTTGAAGATTCAGAAGTTGAGCTCTTGCAGTTTGAAGCAAAGTTCTTCTTCTTTTGATTGACTTGATCTCTTTGATGCTCTTGAAGATGGGAGTTAAGCACACTTGGTGATTTTCAGTTGCTTCCCTCGTCCATAATGACTGTCTTTTATAATTTTGGAGGGAATCCGAACATTTGAAGGTAGGTGGCGTGCATTTAATGCGCCAACGTTCAAATAATTTCCGACCGTTGTGACCCAAGTCGCAGGCGGAGTCGACTTCAGGTGCGACTTCACCCAAGTCGCAGATGGAGTCGACTTTGGTTGCGACTTCGCTTTCCGTAACAACTTCAAGTTCCAGATTGGGTCGACTTGGGTATCGACTTGACCCAAGTCGCAAGTAGAGTCGACTTCGGTGTGCGACTTCACTTCGTCAGTTAGCTTGACGAACTTGAAAACTTGAAATACTTTAGTTTGCTTGGGTTCCTTCGTGCCTTTTTTGTTCTCTTGCATTTTTCATTTCCTTTTGAATCATTGTGTCTTCATTTTAGCTTGCTTTCATTAGCTCCATGTTTTGCAAGCCTTTGAATTCATGAGTCTTGAATCATCTAGTCTTGAACAACTTCTTGGTTGAGTTTATGCTTCTTGCTTGGACTTGGATTAGTCTTCAAATGTTTCAGTTTGAGCATCTAGGTTGCCTTGATCTTCATCTTCATACAAGCTTGTCTCGAAATTAGTTAATCCCAGTTTGTCTTCTGAAATATCTCCTTTGCCCGATCAAAGTCGATGCCGGAGTCGACTTCGTCTGCAACTTCACCTCAAGTCGCAAGTGGAGTCGACTTGGGGTGCGACTTCGGCACATCGGGGTCTTGACTTCAACTCTGGAAGGTTTCGTCACTTTGAAGTCGATGTTGGAGTCGACTTGGTCTGCGACTTCGACTCAAGTCGCATGCGAAGTCGACTTTGTTTGCGACTTCGGCAGCTCTGCTTCCATTTTCAACTTTGGAAGGATTTGACTCCTTGAAGTCGATGTTGGAGTCGACTTAGGGATCGACTTGGCCTTAAGTCGGTGCCTGAGTCGACTTGGAAATCAACTTATCCTTCAATGCTCTATTTTCTTCAAATGTATATCCCTTAAACACTTTCACAAACATGTTAGTAGCCAAAACTTACTCAAATTGATTTGTTAATCATCGAAACATAGATTTAACTTATTTTCCACATATTTCCAAAAATTCATACATAAAGGCATATACAGGTATTCATAAGCATTCATTCATTCTTAAATCTCCACCTGTGCTCCTTGCCTCTTTCCTTTCACCTATTTATAGGTTTGGAAAACAAAACATGAGTAACTCAATAAGCAAGCTATAAGTTTTTTAGGCAATTCATTTTGAAGGCAACACTGTTTAAAAGCATTTCTCTCAATTTGGTAGGAGACACTTAGCAAGTGATCAACTACCTGCGGAGCAGAAACCTTTTCGTAAACCTTTCATAAACATCGGATGTGCAAATGCATCATTTCCATTCATGACATTATCTTTCATGTGGCGGTACGCTAGCTTAGGAAACATTCTTTTATAACATGATCATTTCCATCCTTAGCGCTGGACCTTCCGACTTGGCAACGTCAAGGGTGGACTCCTTGTCTTGCTTTTTGGCTTGACTAGCCTACTTGATTTTCATTCCATGCATGACTTTTATCGCCCCTGCATTATATACCTTTTACACATGGGAATTTGTTATTCTCATGTAAAGAATTCTTTGCACCATTTCTTTTAAACATTGTTTCAATGAAATATTTTTTAAATCCATGTTTCATCACTTTTCATACATAATTGCGAAATAGTAAGCAAATCAATTGTCATATTGAAAATAATCATTTCAATACATATTGAGATAAAGAATGACCATCCTTAAACACTTAGAAAGCATTTAAAACATACATTTGCTAAATCATTCAAGTAGTTAGAATATCATTAATAATCATTTTATCATCTTTTGATAAAACAAAAGACATTTAGAAAGTTGCTTGCTTACCTACTTTGTCTTAACTTTTTGTATCACTTATCTCTTTATCTTTCCCTATACATACAAGAATGATATTGCATTCATAATATTTTTATTTGCTTGCTTAGTTTTTCAACCCATAATCTATTAACATACATAATCAATTTCGATTTTCAAGTCAATCATACATACTTGATAGGCACTTGTGCATCATTGCATTCATTTCATAATTTTCATAATATGTTTTAATCTCATATTTAGGGTAAACGCATAGCACACATTCACATAGATTCATAACTCAACATATGCAGATTATATCTCCCATTAATAATTTTTCATGGATATTCCATTTTTCTTACGTCAATGCTTGTTCTAGGCGTATAGGTGACGTTCCAAGCTTCATAAATAAATCTAAAAAATTGAGATAATTAATCCTTAATCATACAACAAGTTTCTCATGCATGTTATCATATTTTCATGCATATTTTGCATTTTAGCAAGTTCACATAAATCACATATCTTCCATTCACACGTATGTTTCACATATGTTCAACATACAACATATATATTATGTGTTTCTTAAATTTTCTAAACACAGCAACTTTCACCCGTTTTCATCATCATTAAACCCCTTAATTAACATATAATTAGGATGTAATTTCGTATTTTCAATCCCTTTATCACTGATGTCCAAAATAGCTATGTTAAGTCTCATTTTTTTTTAATCATTTCTAAGCCTCTTTCATGACTTAAATCATAAAAAAATTTTAAGTCATAATTTTTAGCTACTAAATATGCTTTTCTTAACCCAAATTTAGTATATTATCACATATTTAAAATTCATAATTCGTTGACTTCCATAACAGCAATATCTTTACACATGGGTATCGATTTGACCCTTTTTGACGTGTCCAAACATATGTTCATAAAATCAGATTTAGGACTAATCTATTCAAACACTTTTGGATACTAAAATTACCTTAAACATAGGGTATTTTACTCTCTATAACATTCATAAATCATTTCAGTACAAACAGCAACAGAAATCATATGAAAAGCACCCGTTTTAGCCCCCATTTGGACATCTCATATACATACCCTAAAAAATTAGATTTAGGGTAAATTAATCCAGCCCACTTTGACCATCCAAAGGGTCCTTAATTTAGGATACTTTACCCTAAAATTCATTCATAAACAATTTAAGCACTTCCTTTTATCAATTTTAACCCCAAAATGGAGAAATCGAGTTATTTCTTGAAACTTAGGGTTCTATATTTGCTAAAATCATCAACCAATGTTTAAATCATCATATGTAATTCAAAAGAACATAAATTACATCTAAATCAACATGCTCAAATCATACAACAACTTAGTTTAGGGTTTTGAGATTTTCCGAGTTGGCTTGTATCTCAAAATTCAACCTAAACTTCTATTTTCACTCTCTTGAACTCTTGATATCATTTAAATCTTTTAAAAATTATTTAATACCCATATCAAAGCATCTTAACTCATACTTTAAGAGTTCTTTATGAACCATATTCATGGCTCATGATTTGAGAAAAGAAACTTAGGATTCAAGCATCCAAAACTTGAAATATATTTACTTGAATTGAATCAAACTTGAATCCAAATTTTCTTAGCTTGAATTTCTTTCTTTCTTCTCTTTTTTTCTTCTCTTTTTCTCCTCTTTTCCTTACTGTTTTGGGTCGTGCAAAAGGCTGCTCAAGACTTATCAAGCTTGCTAATTTTCCTCCCCCTTTCCTTGCCTTGCACGTCCCTAAGATAAGCATCCACTTTTTGATTTTTTTAACTAGCTAGTGGGACTCATTAGCCACATGTCATGAGGATAATTTATTTCTACCTTATCCCTTGATGACACGATATTTTTGTAACTAAGTAAAATATGCATTTTCTATTTTACAAAAATCCACAAAATCCATGCATTTATGCACCATGTTGTTATCCACTATTTGCAACATTCATTAAGCTTCATTTTCAATGATTTTTTGGCCATGAAATTTCACATTTTTAGTTGCCCATTTACTTCACTTAGGTGTTAGGAAGCTTAGACATATTTTTTAGAATTTTAAAAAATCCAAATATCAAGCCTTATCCCCCTTTGGACATCCCTTGGTGTGCCACCACACCTAAGCTCCATTTGAGCTAGGTTTAGATCATTAAACTAATGTATTTAAACCCTTGCTTTTTCATGGATTTGACCATTAATTTTTTTTTTTAAAATCTAGCTCAATCCATTCAAAAATTAACACATTGCATAACATTTAAATATGTCATTTTCAAAAAAGCTTTTTAATGTTATGGTAGTCTAGGGTACACAAAGTCAATGCTAGGTACCTTTTTTCTAATTAACCACTTTTCCATGGTAATTAGCTTAATTAAATCCACTCATTCCATAGATTTCATAATTTTATTCAATCGTTTCACATTTCATTTCAAACTGACATTTGTACGTCAAGTTATGAACTTATGAAATTATCCTTGGAGTGTAAGATTAAAAATAAACAATTATCACCTTAATCTCATTACTTTTTCGTTAATCCAATCCACTTATAAGGTTGAACCCAAAATCATGAGCTTTTTTTTAAAATTTCATCTCATTTCGCCTTGTAGGTGTAAAGTTATGAATTTTCTATGATTTTCAACACAAATTTCATAATTTTAATTTTAATTTTTATTAATTAAATCATGAAAATTAAAATAAATATTCATGCAACATTAGCATGTTCTAATTCTCATTAATCCCCTTTAGTCACCTTGACTCATATTGGACTTTGGTGATTAATCTTAATCACCATTCTTAATTGCAAACTCTAATTGTAAAAATTCATAAATTCATGAAAATCATCCAAAATTCAATCAATTCACACATAAATCATAATTACACCTTAAATGTAATTATATGAGTACTACTTAGGTCTGAGTATCACAATCCTCCCCCCATATAATAGATTTCGTCTCGAAATAGTCTATTTTTGGAATAGGTGGGGATACTTCTTTTCAAGCTTTTTCTTTAATTCCTAAGTAATCTTGCTTTCAGAGTATTGGTTTCATTGAACCTCATGCATATTTAAATTTTCTATTCCGAAGTTTTTGTACGTTACAATCTAGGATTCTTATCCTAATCTATCATATCCTCCATACTTCGTTAACCTTAGCTAACCTGCATACAGGAAATTTCGTTTGTATTATCTTATTAGTTTCCTCTATAGGTGGTGCATGCGTGGTTATATAGTTTCAAAGAGCACGTATGAACTCATGGGGTTTCTAAATAACATATACTTTTCTTGTGATCTCTTTATATACATTAGACACTTGATATTACAAGCAAGTATATTTTGAATCCTCCCAAGTTACAATTCAAAGGACTTTTTTCTAGTAAACCCAATTATTAGGGGAAATTGTAACCCCCACAGCTTAGGGGGACTATTGTGCAATTACTCCTCATCACCTTGGGGGGAAGATTCGAATTGCTACACTCCACACATAGGAACGACTGGAGTTACCACAATGCCTCTCGTGCTAAATAACATAAACTTAAAAGTTACATAATTGTATTTTAGTATATAGGTTTCCTTACAAAATAAACATTACCGTTGTGACTTTAGTCAAACTCAATTAACTCAAATCAAATGCTACCAAACAAAATTACTAGGTTTCGTTTGGTCGCATGTTAAGCGGACGATAAGTTTGTTTATTTGATAATTCGCAACTTTCGCCATGGCGGTTAAAATTCAGGAAAAAAATGAAATTTTAACATTTGTGGGGGGAAGATAATAAGCTTTTTATAAACAATCGGTATGTTTTGCATGTTTAGCAGGACTTATGCATGGCCAAATGAACCCCAGATCTGATAAAAGCTAGTCGTGATTGTCCAATTGCAGCAAAAGAAAACTTTTGTTTTTGAAGAAATAAAAAGATTTACTACTTTTCTAGTTAGTGTTATAGGTGAGTTGCACCTAATTATAGTGTTGTAGAAAGATGGTCTTTTCCGCTATGAATACGCAAAGGGGACCCTGTCAATAAAGGGCGAGTTGTTATGAGAAATCAAAGCAGTCGTAATGAGTGGAATATACTTAGATTAACGACATGCACGGCTTGAAACCAAGACTTTGCTTATGTAGGCAAATGTTAGACGTCTTGGCAATGCTTTGTGTGACTATGCTCTTTTTCTTTTTTCAGGCTATTTTTAAATTGCTAGGGGTCCTACGTAGTGGCCCTCCTTACCCGAAAAAATATTTTTATTTTTTAAAATTTCACTATAAAGGTGGACTTTATTTAAATCTTTCATTACGTGAAATTTATCAATTTTTAAAAATTTATTTGATATTTTATTTTAACTTTTTAAAATTAGAATAAAATGTTATCAAATTCGACAAGATCTAGACTGTGACCTAGTATTTATTTAAAAAATAAAATAAAATTAAAAGATATGGCCGGTACTGCTCACGGCCTCACGTGCGGGCGACCTTATGCACCAGGCCCTTTTGAAATTGGCCCCTGCGCTCCATCTAGGAAATGACCCCGACTGATCTTTTACTACGGTGATTTGCGACCGGTCAAAAAATTTATTTTTTTTATTTTTTTTTGAAAAATAATTTTATAAACATGTTAATCTAGTTATATTTAATCTATAAACCAAATTT
>JAXCLR010000063.1:37642218-37658319 GCA_035584095.1 Annona squamosa | reverse complement strand
ATTGATATCCTTGTAAAAAATAAATATTTATGTATTAGTCTCCACAAATCTTTTATGTCATTTGCCCAGGTGGTAAATCTACTAGCTCGAAAAGCAATAGGTTATAGGTTCGAATTTTTCCAAAATAAAAAAAAAAATTGGCCAAGCAAGGATCGCCAAGGGAATTACGGGGTTTTATTAAAATTTCCTCTAGTATAAGAATTATATAAAAAATTATTGGAAGAGAACTTGATTGTAATATGGGTTGTCATGCTATATAAAAAAATTTAATAACAAAATCAATAGATGAAGAAAGGGTATGATGTCAAACGATGGTTGTGATAATTAATAACCATGATTATCGAAACCAAAATCATGGAATTCGTCTTAGGTGTCCATCTGGTCACCTCGAGGATGTGATTGGAGCAGCGTATTAAGGAATGGTGCAACCGTACCAATTACAAAGAGAAAATAAAAGTTGGAACCATTTCCACGACCGCTTGAGTGCATCCACTGAATTTGAAACCAAGCCGATTGACTCGTACAGCTCAGTTCGGGAGAGTTTTATATTTTTTTTAATTATAATATTATCAGTCAAATAAAAGCATGACTTAAATATTATGAATTTTTTAGGGCGGCAAATCCGGCCGTTAGAGCATTGTGGTGTGCCACGTGTCGAGCACGACGCTACGCGGCGACTGCCCCCTACAATCCCTATCTGCCTATGAAAAGACTTGAGCTCTAGGTTTTTAGGTGGCCCGCCGCACCCCCCAACCGTCGCTTTCAGATTCCACCAGGCCACCACGTGCCGCGGCCCTAACCACCTTCCAAAAGTGCCGCACGCGTAGCCGCCCGCACCGCACCGCACCGCACCGCTGTACAAATTATTTACATTTTTTAGCATCTTATAGATAATTTTTTTTTTTTGATCGGAGGACTATTTTACATCACATCTCAAATCATATTACATTCCAACCCTGTGACAATTCTAACAAACTTGCAATGGAAGACGACAACAAACTTTCACACATCAAGTGGGGAGACCACTAGCTCCCATAAAAGTATAAAGGAGACCACATGCCCCTATCTATATTTGGGTTCAGAATCCCATGTGGGATTCGAACCATGCATCGGCTGGGAACGTAAATCCCGTTCCGCAACTCGTCTGGCATCTTATAGATAAGTTTGTTGTACTTGTAATCGTGTAGAATTGGTTGAAATGCCGAATAATTACGTAAAAAGACGTAAATAAATAAGGTTGCGTTTGGTGTTGTGTATAAGTGGAATGAGTAGAGAATATGAGATTTAGTTTACCGATGCTAATGAATTTTTCATCAATAATTATATTTTTTCATTTTCGCACTTACATTTTAATTCTTTTTCTCACAGCAACTTCCATCAACTTTATTTATTCCTTTACCTTTTTCATTTCTTATCAACTATACAATTTTCAAAATATTCTATTTTAATTTCTTACCTAATCCTATAATCCCAAAAACTTGCACATTCTAAAACATCTTTAGTTAAAAGTAAAATACGTTTAAAAGGTAAAATAATTATGAAAAATAAAAAAAATTAAATTGAAGAATTTCAGTTACACAGCGCGATTGCCTCTTAGCGATACGTGGCTTTGACATTAGCGCTGCCGAAAAGATTTCAATTACGTCGAAGGGATAAAATTTTTAAATGAAAATTTGAGTGATGTTTGTTTAACCCAACAACTTTTTAACTCGAAATTTTCTCTAAAATTGTTTTATTTTTAATTATTTTTAAACATCTTTCTATACAATTACGGTATCTTTTAATTATTTATACACAATTATTTATACAAATAACCTATCTATTTTAACTTTATTTTTTATTTTTTATCATTACCTCTATCGCATCATTTTATCTTAATTCAAAAAATTTTATACCAAAAACTTTTTAGGTATATTTGAGAAGTTATAAAACTTTATATAAAAAAAATTTCGTATAAATGTTTTCGAAATTAAAGAAAATAAAGTGAAATAATAAAGATAATGATGGTGGTTAAAAAAATAAAGTTAAAATAGATTAGTTAAATGTATATAAATGATTAAAAGGTAAGACGGTAGTGTGGGAGAAAGTGAAAAATAAATTCAAAATAGAACAGTGGTGAAGAGAGAAAAGTTTTAAATTAAAAAATTCTAGTCTAAAATGTTTTTGACGTAAACAAGCACGCTATTATTTTAGTCTGTTCAATAAATGATAAAACTTTTGATGAAGGGTGTTTTTGACAATGAAGAAAAAGTGCTAAGTAAAAACTTTTCGCTTTTTGTGATTGTCTTGTTGTTTAATTATTTTTTCATATTTTCTTATACAATTATTATATTTTTTAATTATCACGCAACTAACATATATATATATATATATATTTAACTTTATTGTACTCCTCATGATCACTTCTATCACATGAAAAAATTTCCTTCAAATCTAAAATCTTTTTCATTAAAAACTCTAGTTAATTTTAAATATATCCACTAAGTTCCGAAACTTCCAAATATACGCGCTAAGCGTCATGAAATAACATATATACCCATTTCTGCAAGCATCGTTCGAAATGAACCGTGGTTACTATATGAAATGTCCTAATCTTCCTGGGCATCTTCCTTCATCTCCTCGTCAGTATGTCGAAAAGAAAATCAGAAAATGGCATTTTGACGAAGGGAATGCATGAAGAAACTGGTTAGGACTATATCAGATTTTACCGCTGAATCTAGCATTGCAAAGCAGATGCATGAAGAATCATAGCATAGCCTTAGTTTGGTGGCAATGGTTTTTTTTATTCGGAGTAGTGGCTTCATAGAAAATAAAATTGGCATTTTTAAATAGTATCTTCTCCAAGTAAAATGCATACAGAAAATGGTCTTAAATGTAGCTTGCTTTGCCAAATCGTATTATCTCCAAGAACGTGGTTGTCATCGTCCCATCTTTGGCAGTGTTGATTTTCCGCCAACCCTTTTGATTTTTTCTTACTTGTAGTCTGGCCTAAGCAAGCGTTGGTCACATCCTTTGACTGAGCCTTCACCGAGCTAAACTTGCTGAGGAAAGGATGTAAGAAAATGGGTGGTCCTATACAATAACAACATACAAGTATACAACAACATAGAGAGAGAGAAAAACATGCAGATATCAGCACACCTAGAAACATCTTCCTCCGTGACAATGGGGTAGCCCCATAATCTAGTCAATATATCTCCGCCTAGCGCAGAACTGAAGTGCCTCGCATAGTTAAAGCTATCGCACTCACCGTAATTCATTGGTAATCCATTCGTGAACCATTTGTTGAATGTCATGGGGTATAGGAGGTTCTTCCCATTGCAAAGGAAAGGGGGAAAATTCTCCTTCGAATTTGTTGTCTGAAGCATCCACCTGTAAGAGCTAAAATCCGACCCAAATATATAGCAATCTTACGGAAAACGCTGCTATTGAATAGCTTCAGCACGGGGAGATCCAGATTCAAGGACAGAACTCGATGGATTTGGCCTGAAAGCATATTATCATCAAGGTCGAGTTGGGTGAGAAATAGAGTTGTGAACTTCTCTGGTAATTTTCCCGTCAGTGCATTCTGGGATCCATCGAACTGGAGCAGATTGCTCAGATTTCCAAGACACTCTGACAGCTTGCCAGAAAGTTGATTTGGGTACATCTCCATTTGCTAAAACTCAGATGCTGCTAGGAATCAAGCTGGAGAGTTTATTATTCGACGGATCAAGATTCTTAATCACCGTAGGGTTATTAATTCACTAAAGGATCTCTCTAATGAGATTGCTATTCGACATCCAGATATTCTCCAGCTTGATTAGTTACTGATATTTGCCGACAGAGGCCCATCTTTGAAAAGGTTTATCCAAGAGTGAGCTGCACTAGTTCGGTTAGATTCATTAGAAACTATGCCATTGAGGAGATTCCCCTTTAAGTGGAGGATCTGGAGCTTCGGGAATTGGCAACCCATGGTGGAAGGTATGTCGCTGAAGAGATGTCTAACGTGGTCAAGTTGGCGAATTGCGTACATAAACTCAGGGACGAGCGCATGAAGGTGTTGAGTAAAAGGTTGAGGGAGTAGAGATGGGAGTAGCCTGAGATGCACAGCGACGATACGGTGACCGACCAAACTGCTAAGCTTGCCCTGTTCATAAAAAAATTTCACCGGAGAGCCGCAGTAATGAGGGTTTGGATGTGGGGAGAGACGAGGGTATTTTGGGGATTTAGAATATTAAACGGTAGCTTCTTAACTGTGGCTGACAAAAATGGGTATATGTGTAATTTTATATATATTTAGTGGGTATATTTGAAAATTCAAAAATTTGGCAGGTATATTTGTAATTAAGGCAAAACATAGTAGATATATTTGAAACTAATCTTAAATACTTTTTATCTAAAAGCCTTATCACAAAAGCTTTATCACTTCTTGAATATATTAAAAAATTTTAGATACAAGAGTTTTAAATTAAAAAAAAAAGATAGGATATGACTCAGTATCGATGAGAAATAAATAAAATATAGTTAAAATAGATGTGTTAATTGTATACGTAGTTGCATAAAATTAATTGAAAAAATAAAGTAATTGATAAGAACACGTGGAGAAATAATTAAAAAATATAATATTTATGGTGAGTAAAAAACTTTAGATTGACTTTTTTTTATTTATTGCAAACGCCATGGAACAAAAAATGCACCAATATCCATGGCAAAGGCGCCGTCAACATGTTAGCAGATGAAAATTTAGATGTGAGCCGCACAAAGGACTGAATCCAAACGTGTGGTGGGAATTTTGCCCCGTAAATTTTTTAATTTTGTGTATTAACATTTTGGGCCATAAAGTTTACATATTAGCATATTCGACTCTATGAAGTTTTTTTATTTTCGTTTTAAACTTTCACCTCTAATGATATTAAAAAGCATGGTTAAGTTTAAAAATGGGTTAAAGCACTCGAGTGCACTACATCAGTGTTCTGAAAATACGTAAAGAAATGATAAAAAAAATGTGTGAAAGAGCAGTTGTTTTTTTTTTCATTTACCAATTACTCCTGCTTTTAATATTTATTTACATATTCCACTACAGGCAATTTTTCGTTTACTCTACTTTTCAACCGCCGGAAAAAAATGAATATTCAGTTCATGTGTTGTTAAAGAATAAAGACAAACATAGTTACATAGTTTCCACCAAATTCTGTTCCTAGTTGGGTTAAAAATACAATAAAAAATAATAATCTGAAAGGAAGGTGCAAATAATAAATGGAGAAGTTAAGCGGGAGCAAAGGACATGGGGAAATATGCCATTTTATGCCCCCCCCCCTTTTTAACCTATGAATTGGTGATTCTTGGAAGCCCAAGCTCAGCCCATCTTATATGTCAGTCCGGAAACTTTCAACCAGCTCAGAAGTCACAAATCCGGTCCCAGAAACCATGTTTATATATTTTTCGGTCTGTTCAAATCATTTGTTATAAAAAATTTGTTTAAATTATATATCAAAATTGATCAATTTCCAATTGTTTTATATATTTTAAGAGTATTTTAAAAATAATTTTTTAAAACCTTTTCCATTTGTGAGGGAGTGTGTTGACACCCTACAAAAATGTAAAAAAAAAAAAATATATATATATATATAATAAAATTTCAAGATGGGCCTATTATTATACACATTTATGGATTTTTGGATTCATTTTTCTAACCAATATATTTTGCAAGCCCAATATTGTGTGGGGTTCACGGGCCTTCAACACTTTAAGCCCACTAAGGAGGTAACGGCTACCAATCCATATGGCAGATCACGGGCAATTCGTATTTAGGATGAAATGGAGGATACTTTTTCAAGACAATTGAAGCAGAATCAACATGATGAGCGGCTCGGATTAAACAAATAATTAATATTTTAGGAAATTTTAATAGTCAAAACTTATTTGACCAAAAAAAGAGGGGAATTTGCAATATTTCCAAGTGCTAAACAAATCCGATAAATCTAACTTATTAAGTAGAAATCTGAACCGTTAAAATGAATAAAGAACATTAATAAATGTGGGCTTTATCAAGAATCAAGGGAAACGTGTAATAATTAGGATATAAACAAAAGGTCAAAAATACACAAAATCAATGGCTAAAAAAAATTGACTCACTAACTAAACAAAACCATGGGCCCCATGGGTGGTTTTCAAAAACCACTCACAAAATTACTAAAAGGCCCATTTTTATTATATTTTTACAAAAAGAGAAAACGGAGAATTGTGCAAAAAAAATCAAAAGAAATACCAAATTACAATTTCTCAAACTTAAAAACCTATAAAAAGAGGACACCCTCCTCTCATTTCCCACAAAAAAAAAAATCTCCTAAAACCAGCCATTCTCTTTTCCTTAGCAACCCATTTGCTCATCTTCTCGTTTTTTTTTCTAAAAAAAAAACGAAAAAAAAACTCTGTTGCCGCACCAATCCGTCTTCTTCCCAGCACCCAAAGATTTTTTTTTCCTTTGTCTGGATTCCAACGCCTTCTGGCATAGTTTTCATTGTCCATAAAAAAAATAAAAAAAAAAAACAAACCAGCACCAGCACGATATTCTTTCTCTTTTCCATATTTTCGTTTTTTTTTTTAAAAAATCATCTCGTCACTTTTTCTTCACTTCATTTTTCGTTTTTTTTTAAAAAAAAAACCAAAACACCTACCCACGCTCCTCCATATTCCTTTCCAGTTTATTTTTATTTTTCATTTTTTTAAAAAAGAAAAACCAATTTCCAGTTCATCCTATCTTTCCCTTTCTTTCATTTCATTTTTTAAAAAAAAAATAAAATAAAAGGGAGCGAAAATCTTCCAGCACGTCATTTTCTTCTCTTCATTTTTCATTTTTTTTCAAGAAAAAAAAACAAAACACCAACTATCATGTCTTCCATATTCCTTTCCAGTTTTTTTTATTTTTCATTTTTTTAAAAAAAGAAGAACCAATTTCCAGCTCCTCCTATCTTTCCCTTTCTTTCATTTCTTCGTTTGTTTTTTTTTTTTTCTAAAAAAATCAATCAAGCATATCCATCTTTCTCTTTTTTTATTATATAACAAAAAAAAAACCAACAACTCCCCAACACGACCATTCTCTTCTCTATCATTTTCCCACTTTTTTTTATAAGAAAAAAGGGGGGCACAAAATCCAACCATAAAAAAAAAAATTATTCCACACGACCAAAGCAACTACTCACATCTAATTTTCAGATTGAGTTAGGGCTTCAAAAAAAGCCTAGGGATTAAATTTCCGCCTCCACCCTCCTGAGCTTTTACATAAAAAATATATATATTAATTTTTTTTTGCACTCTTAAGACCGATATACTAGAAAAATAAATTTGTATTTTTTTTTTCTAGTTGTGAGTTTACCTAGAAAATCTCTATATTTCGGTGCCTTATTATATACGGACTAACCACTGTTATATAGTTAGTGGTGACTCCTAAAGTTAATATATTACATTTTATCTCTATTTGTACGCATGTTACTAACTGTTAATTGTGTCTAATTGAGACACATGTTTACTTTTGTCTAACTCGCATCATTTAAAAATCTCTAAAAAAACCTGCATCATTTAAAAGCTTTAACGCTTGTACCTCCCTTCTTTAATCTTCATGTCTACACTTTTTATATTTTTTTTATTTCTGATCTTGAACCCCTCTTCTACACCATTTACATTTTTATTTTTGCACGTTTAATTTCTGCACCTAACTTGCATCACATCTAATCCGCTAACCTGCTAACTTACATCTCATAATCATTTTTTTCTTTTTGGTGTATGCATATTTTATTTTCATATTTTAGTTCATGGTCATATATATATTTTATGAGCCTACTTTACACTTTTTAGGCCCATTCGCTGGCCCATCGTAGCGTGCTAAAAATTCCGTGCTACAGTTTGGCGACTCCACTGGGGACGACTAGGAGTGCTAATTTCTTTTTTTAGTAAAAGCTCAAGGAGGGTATTTTCTTTTTTTAAAAAATTCTTTTTCTTTTTTAAGAAAAAATAAATAAAAGTTTTGAAGAAAAGGATCCTAACTCTCTTTTTGTCTATTTATTTATATTTTTTTCTCTTAAAAAAAGAGATAAAAGGAACAAAAAAATTTTAATAGCCCCTTACGAAAGATCCATAGAAGTTAAGTATCATTCTGCGTTAAAAATCTACATATATAGCAAGAATAGCGCAAAGAAAGAAAATATTACCATCCCGTAGTCCAATAGTCACCAGGTCTAAAACAAATCAAGCAAAAATGGCTGAAGTAACACAAAATAGGCGAGGATCATCCTCAAAGCATCCGATTACAAACCTCACTGACATGACACAACGAGTAGATAGATTAGAAGGAATGATGCTCAAAGTCCTAGAAAAATTAGAAAACTTACATCCATATAGGAATTCAGAGGACAACAGAGAAGGTGTATCTACTAATACAAATAAAGAAAAAAAAATGATCATTATGAAGAAGAAGAAATAATTTTAAAATATACTACCAACAAAATAGAAACTCTCCAAACCCAATTAAAACAATTAGAAGACAAAGTAAGGCTACATGGTGGAGAAGGATTGCCGTCTTCGAAAATTGAAGATTTATGTCCTTTTCTTAATATTATCCTGCCCGATAAATTTGAAATACCAGCTTTTCCCCAATATGAAGGAGATTCATGTCCTAATGCTCACCTAAAGGCCTATTGTGGAATCCTATACCCATTAGTAAAAAAGGAGAAAATTTTAATACGTTTATTTCAACACAGTTTGAAGAAAGACGTTTTAGAATTGTATACGTCATTAGACTACAAGCAAATTAGAACATGGGAGGAACTATCATCAGCATTTTTAGAAAGATTTTCCTATAGATTAAACTCAGCCCCTAAAAGAGTCGATTTGAAAAATCTAAAACAAAAACTAAATGAAACTTTCTCCGATTTTGCCGCTAAGTGGAGAGCTTTTGCCGCCAAAATGAAAGTGCCTCTCCCCATGAGTGAACAAATATCCATAATAGTAAATGCAACTCACCCCAGCATATCAGGTTACCTTATCTCATATCCTTATACAAATTTTGCTCAGCTAATTCAAGCAGGGGAACAAGTAGAATCAGGAATAAGGCAAAGAGTAATATCACCATGGCCCCATCAAAACGGTACGGTTAGAAAAAAGCCGGAAGTCAAAAATGCAAATAATATGGGAACTAAAGCGCAAGATGTAAATGCAATCGGGACACCTAAGAGGGAAAAGCCAAGAGAAGTTAGAAAGCCTTTTAGAAAATTTACCAGAATAGCGATGTCATATACTGATATCCTTAGCATGCTAATTAAGAAAAATATTTTAAGTCCACTACAGCCGAGACCACCACCGAACCCACTACCAAATAATTATAGAGATGAAGAATACTGCGCATACCACCAAGGAAGGGGGCACTCAACCGATCGACGCTTTACCCTAAAGCACGCAATCCAAGATTTAATCGACGAAGGGAGACTTAAAGTAGACCACAATGTGCCAAATAAAAATGTTCTACAAAATCCCCTACCACCCCATAGAAATGACACTACAAAAATAGTAAATTTAATATCTCATGAACACTACGATATGGGTCAAGCTTTCGAGCTTAATATGATAAGGGTAGTGGAGCCTGAAATAGTCCTAAAAGCTGCCCCACAAAGAGACCCTCGTAATTATGTCTCAACCACTACAGAAACTTTGATTTTACCAGGATTCAAAAATTTGAAAGTGACAAATCATGAAGAAAAAATTTCCTATAACTCACATTGTGTACCATGAAAATACCCGGAACCTCCAGAATGCTCAAAAATAGCGAATATTCAACCAAACGAGAGAATAAATAAGCGAGAAATAAATAAAAATCCTCCTATTTTTGAAAAGGGAGAAAATACAACTTATGATATAACTACACAACTTAAATCATTGCCTACACAAATTTCTATATGAGAGCCACTATGGACTTCTACTTTACATCGCGAGACCTTTACAAAAATATTAAATAAAGCTTACATTTCAAAGGAGGTTGAGCCAGACACAGTGGCTCACATGATAGGACAAATTATCTCCTAAAATGCCCTCACATTTACAGATGAGGAACTCCCACCTGAAGGGCGGTGTCATACACAAGTCTTAAATATAACAGTTTAATACAAAGATCTCAAAGTCCTATTTATAACCATAGATAATGGGTCTAGTTTAAACATATGTTCAATAAGGACAATTAAAAGGTTAGGCATCCCTATGGACGGTGTTCGCCCAAATGATATTCGGGTTCGAGCATTTGACAATACCATTAGGAATACCATGGGAGAATTAGATATTAATTTAATCATCGGGCCAGAAAACATGACTATAACCTTTCAAATTTTGAAAATACCTGCTTCATTTAATATGTTGCTAGGAAGGCCATGGATACATTAGGTAGGTGTCGTTCCATCCTCACTATACCAAAAAATTAAATTTGCTTCTAAGGGAAAAATAGTTGTAATCCATGCTGACCCCGAAATAATCATCCCTAGGGAGGAAAATACAAGACATGAAGTTCCTCTTGTAGAAGCTTATAAATCACCGGACTCATTACCATTTGCTGAATCACTTATAGAAAATATAAATTTTATTCCCTCAGGACCGATAATGTCGGATAAATATATAATTACACCGCAGAAAGGCAAATCAGTCAATACAAAATCAAACATGGCATAAAAGCCAATTTAATCAATATCCAAGAAAAAAAAGATAAATATGGCTTGGGTTATGACCCCGAAGAGCCACAATTAAAGAAAACGAAAAGCTAAAATTTTTTCTCAAGCGCCGGATTTTTTCTACATAATTTAAAAGAAGAGAAACAATTAAATACAATATTAATGATTCAAAATACAATCAATCAAGAAAAAAATATTTTCAAAACAAGCGAGGGAAATAATGAAAAGAGATGGTACACAATGCCCACCTGTTCGACATCCCCCTCACAAAAAATTCTCATCTCATCCCCAGGTTACAAAAGAGGTCATACTGAGAAAGAGCTTTGGGCTAGCATCTACTGTGCCCAAACAACTATAGAGTCCTCAGAAGAAAACAACAATAAGGGAGAAGGAGATGAAGAGTTACAAAAATAAATGAAGAAAACGGAAGGCAAAGACATGGCGGTCGATGAAGATTTTGAAGTCGTCAATTTAGGAACTGAAGACGACCCCAAAACACTAAGGTTAGGAAAGCAATTATCTGAAGAATAAAAAGGTATGATGATGGCCTTCCTCAAATCAAGGTTAATAAATTTCGCCTTTTCTTATAATGATATGCCAGGATTGGATGAAAACCTTATCACTCACTAACTCCCAATAAAAAAGGAAATTAAACTAATAAAACAGAAGCTCAAAAGAATAAAACCAGAATGGGTTCCTAAGATTAGGGATAAAATTATTAAGCAATATAATGCTGGATTTTTAAGAGTAAGCCATTATCCTAAATGGTTGACCAACATAGTGCCCGTACCAAAAAAAGATGGCAAAGTTAGAATGTGTGTAGACTATAAGGATATTAACAAGGCAAGTCCGAAAGATGATTTTTCTTTACCCCATATTGATACCCTAGTAGACAGCACAGCTAGATATAGTTGGTTTTCCTTCATGGATGGATTTTCAGGTTATAATCAAATTAAAGTTGCACTAAAAGATCAAGAAAAAACATCTTTTATCACTCCATGGGGGACATTTTGTTATAAGGTTATGCCGTTTGGACTAAAAAATGCCGGACTACCTATCAAAGGGCAATGATCACTATTTTCCATGACATGATGGGAAAAGAGATGGAAGTCTACGTAGATGATATTATTGTACGTTCTCATTCTTTTGGCAACCATTTACAAAATTTAGAAAAATTATTTGATAGAATGGAAAAGTTTCAATTCAAACTTAACCCAAGTAAATGTGTTTTTATAGCAAGGAAAGGGCGATTATTAAGATTCATTGTAAGCAAAGATCAAATACAGATAGATGGTAAAAAAGTAAGAGCCATCCTAGAAATGCCCCCACCTAAAATCGAAAAAGAAATTAGAGGATTTTTAGGGAGATTACAATACATTAGCAGATTCATCTCAAAGTTAACCTTGACATGCGAACCAATATCTAAACTTTTGAGAAAAAATTCTCCTAAAAAATGGACAGCAAACTGTCAAATGGCTTTTGAAAAAATCAAAACCTACCTTTCAAACTCACATATATTAACGCCGCCTGCTACAGATAACCCGCTAATTATATATTTGTCAACTACACCCATAGCTATGAGAGGAGTATTAGGACAATGCGATAATAATAAGAAAAAAGAATTACCCATTTATTATTTTAGCAAAAAATTCACACCCACTGAAATTAAATATCTTGAAATCGAAAAAGTATGTTTAGCTTTGGTTATAGCTATTTCGAAATTAAGACAATACATTATGTCAAGAACGGTTTTGCTAATTTCTAAACAAGATCTTCTTAGATATCTGTGCCAAAAAACTGCTCTCACTGGAAGACTAGCTAAATGGCAATTGCTTCTTACCGAATTTGATATTATTTATGTAACTCGAAAAGCTATCAAAGGGCAAGTATTAGCCTATTATTTAGCCGCACAAGCCTTACCAGATTTTCAACATTTACAAGACCAATTTTCAGATGAAAATATCCTAACTATAGATGAGGAGACGGAGGCTAATCACTGGAAAATGCATTTTGATGGTGCATGAAACGTGAACGGTGGAGGAATAGGAGTAATTTTATATGACCCTAAAGGGCTACCTACTATGATAGCAAAAAACTTTTGTTTCCATGAACCGACAATGTTGCAGAATATGAAGCATGTCTAACTGGTATCAAAGAAGCTTATGATTTGGGGGCAAGTAAATTGCAAATATTTGGAGACTCACAATTAGTAATTAATCAATCCATTGGAGAATGGGAAACTAGAGATGAAAAATTGAAACCCTACCAAATTTCTTTAGCCAAGCTTGTAAGCCAATTCGAAGAAGTCACTTTTTCATATAGTCCAAGAAACCAAAATCAATTAGCAGATGCCTTAACCAGTTTAGCCGCGGTTATAGATATCCCGTATGGGTTATCCTCACAAGAAGTTCAAATATATAAAACAAATGACGCCGCCTACTGTCTATCTATAAGAGAAGAAAGTATTGCAAAAGGTAAACCAAAACCTTGGTATTACGACATAAAAAAATATGTTGAGGATCAAACCTTTGAAGAATATGCCAATTCTGTGGATAAGCACACCATTAGAAGACTAGCCCATCACTTTGTAATAATTGATGATATACTATATTGTAAATCTTACAATCAATTATTACTAAAATGTGTGGATGAAGAAGAAGCTAAGGAAGTAATGATTAAAATACATGAAGGAGAATGTGGTTCGCATATGAATGGAATAATCCTCGTAAAGAAAATTATACGCCAAGGTTATTATTGGTTAACATTAGAATGAGACTGTGCGCATTTTGTTAACAAATGTACCAAGTGTCAGGAGCATGAGAACCTTATCCATACTCCGGCTAACGAATTACACAATATGACCACTCCGTGGCCATTTTCAACATGGGGAATATATATTATAGGGAAAATATCACCAAAATCATCCAACAACCACGAGTATATTCTAGTAGCGGTCGAATATTTTACTAAATGGGTAGAAGCTACTTCTTTTTCGACAATTAATACAAATCACGTCATTAAATTTATAAAATATAGTATTTTGACAAGGTTTGGTGTGCCCAATATTCTGCTTAGCGATAACGGAACAGTATTTACAAGCCAGAAAATGAAAGAATTTTTACAACGGAATAAGATTCAACATCATAAATTAAGCCTGTATCGACCACAAGCTAATAGGGCAGTAGAAGCTACTAATAAAACCTTAATTAAAATATTAGAAAAATGGTAGAAAGTTACAACGATTGGGCAGATAAATTACCATATGCCCTATGGGCCTACAGGACATCAATTAGAACTACGACGGGATTTTTCTCATATACACTAACCTACGGGATGGAGGCAGTGTTGCCAATTGAAGTAGAAATACCAACCTTGAGAATTTTGAAAGAAAACGACATAAGTTTAGAAGAGTGGATTGACGCCCGACTCACGCAACTAAATCTTTTAGATGAAAAGAGAGTAAGAGCATTATCACATACATATGCTTATCAACGACGAATGGCAAGAGCATATAACAAAAATATAAGGCATTGCGAATTTCAAGAAGGAGATTTCGTGTTAAAAAAGATCTTTGTGCCCCAACCGGCAGACAAAAGAGGTAAATTTAGGCCTAAATGGGAAGGCCCGTGGGTAGTAAAAGAGGTATTAGATAATGGAGTTTTGATAATATCTCAGTCTGAGGAATCCACTATAGCAGAATTAGTAAGTACAGATCATGTAAAAAAATATTTTCAATAATTGGTCTCCTCTTAAAATTCAAAACAAAAAAGACCCCATGTGTCCTATACTTAACCAGGTAAAAACACTTTTTTCATTTTTCTAAAAAAAAAAGAAGGAAAACTCCAACGGTACCTCCTAGCCATTGCATACTCACCCACCTCCATTGTTTTTATTTTCCATTTTAGAAATTATTTCAGCCCATATCCAGTTTCTTTCATAGTTTGTGCTGCAATCTTACTCCATATAACCAAAAAAAATCCATTCCCTATTTTTCATTATATAGTCGTGGACCCATCCATCATTTCAGTTCATGTCATAGCGTATGACGGTATTCTTTAACTATCCATGCTCTTCACCTTATATGCATCTCGCAGAAATTTGTTTATACCGCGACATTTACTTAATCGTTAATAGCTCCATTATTCGTTAAAAAATATTTTGTCCGTTCGAACTACTTTATTTGTCCTAGTAGTTTAGTATTTCTAAATTTTTTTTCCAAATGCATTAGCCGTTACATGCTTCTCCATTACATCTCCATTACAACACTTGCATCCAGAGGAAAAGAACTAATAGTGAAACCGAGCCGTATGCTTTTAGCCGTTCAAAAAAAATATATGTCCATCCTATACATCATTTTTCATTCATGGGCAATCCTAACTACCATTTCCTATTATTTAAAACCTGCATACCAGCAAGATTGTCAAAGCCTGTCATACGTGATAAGAGGATACAACCTAAGAGTTCAAGAATTGATAAATACCCATAATTAAAGCAAAAAGATTATATACCTAAAAAATACATTCATTATCATGAAACTGTTTACACAACCTGTTTTACATGTATAAAAGCAAACCCATAACATGAATTTTGCACTCTAAAAGCTTCCCAAAATAAACAAAAAATATACAAATTCAAGTGCAATGAGCTTTTACAAGTTCAATGTTCATGTCAAACAAAACCAAAAAAAAGAGAGCAACAAGGTATGAAAATCCCTAGTTCAGCTTGAAGGTGGTGCTTGTGTAGTAACCGTTGGCCTTGGCTCCAAAGATATCTCGTACTAGGAAAGCACTTCACGAATGGAGGACAAGGCGTTTGATAACTGTCCGATAGATGAAGCGAATGAAGCAATTTGCGTCCTCAAGTCTTGGATCTGCGTCTCTAGATGATGAGGGGCTATCACAGGTACGCCAATTTTCATAGTCTCTCCTTCAACAGGTTCAGGAACTCCGTTAACTCCTGGAATAATATGACCTATCTCTCTAGCCAACCAAGTCCTGTAATCTAAAGAGGACTCAAGCAATCTAGTAAAGGTTAGTCCAAGTTCAAAAGCAGACATGCTAAGATGCCAACAGAAAAGTATTTCGTCTACAATTGCAGCCCCACTATAGACAGTCTGGTAAAGGTTCCCTTCATATTTGGGATACACTGGAAAGTACCAAACTGACGAAAAAACTTTTGAGGGTTGTAAGAACAATAGCCTAAAACCCCTAGCAAAGTAAGATATCCATAATCCCTACAACTTATAAGAGGATCAACAAATAGCCAAGAGGCCCTCCAAACAATCCTCCCCTCAGTCAAGTTAGATAAATATGATAATAGATCTGAAGGTAAGGAGGTCCATTCGAGGCTTAGGAAAATACTAGTAAGGTAAGAGAGATGGACCATATGTTCAGGAAAGGAGGGAATGCATCCC
>JAXCLR010000063.1:37606023-37638609 GCA_035584095.1 Annona squamosa | reverse complement strand
AATTTTCCCACAAGCCTCTGAAACCTTCCAGGATTCTCTAGTGGCTCACTTGTTTTAATAAATTTGGCTGTATAATCCATTGGAGTATCAACTGGTTTTGCTCCCAATTTTCCAGTTTCCTTTAACAGATCTAGAGTGTATTTTCTTTGACACAAAAATAATCCCTTCTTAGAATAAGCAATTTCCATTCCTAGAAAATATTTCAACTTATCGAGATCCTTCATGTCAAATGTTTTGCTGAAGTATTTTTTGAGATCTAAAATTCCAACGTTGTCATTTCTAGTGATGATTATATCATCAACATAAATCAAGACAACCACCATTTTGAGATTATTCCTTTAGACAAATATTGAGGAATCTGAGGTACATTTGACAAAGCCAAATCTAATAAGTGCAGTACTGAGTTTACTATACCATGCTCTGGGAGACTGTTTCAAGCCATAGATCGCTTTATTCAGTTTACATATCAAATGCTTTTTTCTTCTAACATGTGTCCAGGCGGAAGTCTCATATATACTTCTTCTTCTAGATCCCCCTGCAAAAAAGTATTTTTGACATCCATTTGAAATAATGACCATCCAAAATTTACAGCAACAGACATTAAAATTATGACTGTGTTCATCTTAATAACAAGTGCAAATGTATCTTTATAGTCAATACCATATGTTTGAGTAAATCCTTTAGCAACGAGCCTAACCTTATATCTTTCTATAGATCCATCTTCTTTGTATTTAATTCTATATACCCATTTGCACCCTACTGGTCTTTTTTCTTTTGGTAGTTGGACAATATCCCATGTTTGATTTTTATCAAGAGCTTTGAGTTCGTCTTCCATAGCAATTTTCCACCGTGGCAGGCTAATGGCTTCATGAAAACTTATAGGCTCATTATGAGAATCGATACTGGTTAAAAAAGCAGAATGCTTCGTGAAAATTTTATCATAGCCTATATAATCCTGAATAGGAAAAACTGCTGCATGATAAGTATAGAAATCTTGTAGTCTAAAAAGAGGTCTTGGAACTCGTGAGGATTTACGAGAAGGAGCCACAAGGTCTTCATGAAGGGCCACGGGGTCTTCAAGAGGAGGAGAAATAGAGATTTCATCTTCTCTCATAGCTGACTCTTCATTAGTAGTTGAGGATAATGGTAATGGCCTAGGTGCAAAGTCATTGTGAATATACTCCCCGACTTTGAACCTGAGTTGACAAAAAGGTTGATTCTCAACAAAGCAAACATCTCGAGAAATAAACAGCCTGTGTAGATCAGGAGCATAACATTTATATCCTTTTTGAGTAGAGGAATACCAAGAAAGACACATCGATGAGCACGGGAAGCAAGTTTACTATGATTTTGAACATGCACATAGCAGAGACACCCAAAGACACGGAGATGACTAATATCAGGTTTTCTTCCTCGTAAAATTTCTAGAGGAGTTTGGAATTTCAATAAGCGACTTGGTAGGCGATTGATAAGATAACAACCGGTAAGAACAGCATCAGACCAGTATTGTTTTGAAACATGCATTTGAAATAGCAAGGCTCTAGTTGTTTCTAGGATGTGTCTATTTTTTCGTTCAGCAATCCCATTTTGTTGAGGAGTCCCTACACAAGAAGTTTGATGAATAATGCTATAAGATGTGAGGTAAGACAAAAAAGAATGATTGACATATTCAGTACCATTGTCAGTTCTCAGTATTTTTAATACAGCACCAAATTGAGTGATAATCATATTATGGAAGTTTTGAAAAACTTGCACGACATCGGTTTTGGCTTTTAGCAAATAGATCCAAGTGGAATGAGACATGTCATCAATGAATGTAACAAAATATTTGTAACCCTCACGAGAGTTTATTGGGGCAGGTCCCCAAACATCTGAATGAACTAAATCAAAAGGTTTATGTGAGAAACTAGAATGTCTTGGAAAAGGCAGTCTATGCTGTTTAGAAAAATGACAAGCTTCACATTCAGCAACTGATATGGAAGAATTAAAAAAGTGCAGTATTGGATTAGAAGGATGTCCTAATCTTCGATGCCATAGTAAAGAAGAAGCTGTGTCTTTCTTCCCAATAAAAGCCTTTTGTGACGTCTCTAAGACATAGAGACCTTAATTAATTTTTCCTTCGCCAATCTTCATCCCCGTGGCCCTGTCCTGAAAGATCACCGAGTTTGGAGAAAAAACCACATTGCAATTCAAATCATTAGTAATCTTGCTGACAGACAATAAATTGGTGGTTAACGATGGAACATATAAAACTTCAGAGGTGTTAGAGAGCAATTGAGTTTGTCCAACTCCTTGAATTGGAACTATTTGTCCATTAGCAACTGTGACTGAAGGCATCGCTACTTTAGAATGAAGTTTAGATAGACAATGAACATTTCCACTCATATGATCAGTTGCACTAGAATCTATTACCCAACCATTTTCATGAGAAGAAGAGAATAAAGCCATACCAGAAGGCTGAGCAAATGATGTGGAAGAGCCTTGGGAAGTGTTTTGCTGAATAAGAAGTTGAAGTTGCTTTGCTAGACTTTCTATTGCAGATTGAGAAGAAGGAACACTTGCACTGACTTGGGCTGCTATTTGGTTATCAGACTCCTTTCCTTTAGAGGTTCTTAAATAGGGATATAAGACCCAGCAACGATCTTTACTATGTCCAGCTTTGTTACAATGATCACAATATGGGCGATTGCCTCTGCCTCGTCCTCTGCCTCGAAATGTGGTTGTTCCTTTCAGGTTGGATTTAATAGCAAGAGCATGATTTTCAGTTCCTATTTTATTACCTGATTTCATTGCCCGTCTTCTTATTTCTTCTTGTTGGATAATGGCACAAACATTGGAGAATGAAGGAAGTGAAGGATTCATTAATATTTGTCGCTTAAGATCTTCATAATCTGGTTTTAGGCCAGCCAGTAACTGAAAAGTTCGGTCTTGCTCTTCTCTTTTTAAAAATTTTTTGATGGTGTCAACTATAGGACGATATTGTCTTAGTTCATCCCAACGCTTTTTCAAAAAACCTAAGTAGTCAACAAACAATTGATCTGAATTTTGTTCTGCACGAATAATTTCTTGTTGCAATTCAAAAATCCTGGAAGCATTGTTCTCTTGACCATACACTTCTTTGAAAGAATCCCACAAAATTTTTGCATTTTCCGAATAAACAAAAATCTCATATATTTGTGGTTCCATTGAATTAAATAGTCATGTCATGACTAAGTTGTCCATAGCTAATTATTCTTCAAAATTAGAGTCTTCGGGCTTAGGAGTAGAAATTTTACTATTAATATATCCGAGTTTGGATTTTCCACTCAGAGCCACAGTAACTGCTCTTGCCCATGATAGATAATTTTTTCCATTTAGCAAATTGGTGGTTAACTTTATGTTGGTATCATTGTTGCCCAAAGAAGAAGCCATGAAGACCAGAAATACCTGGCTGATGAAAGTGATCTTCACCACACACTTGCTGAGGTCCTTCGAGCTGGTGATCCAAACAACAATAGCAGTCTGTAAAATGCTCCTTGATCCAGTGGCTGCAAACTGGATCTGCTCTGCTCAAGAAACGACGCCGCCGACAGATTCTGTGAAGCCTACCAAAGCCCCACCAGATTGGAGGTGGTGTCCGGGTGGCGCGCCATGGATTTGGAGTTCCCAGATGAGGAGATCGTGCTGCTGGATTGGGTGCGGTTGGACGAAGGCAGATAGATCGTGTCAGAAGACTCGTGCTGCTGGATTGTACGGTTGGATCCACGCTCACCGCACCAAAAGGCAGATGGATCGTGCCAGAAGACTCGTACTGCTGGATCATGCTGCTAGATCGTGCGGTTGGACGAGCTGGATTTGGAACTCGCCATTGTCGGAGAGGGCCACGAAATCGGGCACGAGGCCTGCAGGAAAGCCAAACTTTTGGAGAGTGTCGTGGACAGGATCCACCAGACGGTCGTCTTCCTGTCTACTAGCGCCTCTGATCGGGAGTAGAAAACGAGATGGAAGCGGCGGCGGCGGCGGTTGTTGCTGCTACTGCTTGATAATGGCCGTTGAATCCGGGTGGGTCTGCGCCCTTCGATTGCGGTTAAAATACCAAATTACCATGGCAACTGTCCAGCTAACTCTCCTGAGACGGGCAGAAGCTCCGAGAAAAGCGAGAGCTTGGGTTGACACGTGGGTAGCGTGGGAATGACAAATGGGGGAGTTTACTGCGGTCACAGCAAGAGCGTGACCGGCGGCCTGTGTTAGATCTGGATGAGATTCGAACCCTCGATATCACACGCCCACGTGAACAGAAATTTCTCCATTGCTCCTTCACCTCGAGTTTGCGGTCGTTGCGTGGAGATCAGGCCCTGGCTCGGCCTCTCGTTCGCTGCTTCACAAGGAAAGACGCAGCGTAGTGAGGAATCATCCCCAGCCAGGAATCTATTCTCGTGCCACGACGAATCCGGTGCAACTATGAGATTCTCGTGAGGCGGCTGAGGTTCTTCGAAGAAGCTGATAGCGAAATCAGGCTGGTAGAAGCTGTTGGAAGAGGAGGCTGCCCGCTCGATGAGAAGGAAGAAGAAATAGATCAGGCCCGGGACGGTGGCGCTTGCAGCGAGTTTCGTCGGCCTAGCAGGGCGGCCAAGCCGCAGTAGAAAATGCCATGCTTTCGCTGTCTCGGTCGGGGTCGCAGCCAACAGATCAGAGCTGTTAAGGTAGCCTTTCTTGCGCAGATCAAAGGAGATCTTAGATCGAGCGGGGCTCTCCGATTTGTGGCGATTTGATCTTCGGAGGTGTACAGGGATCGTCAGCGCCTGCTGTCGTAACCTGGCTCTGATACCATGTTGAAGTTACTGTTCACACATGAATAGATTTATGTGGTTCGGAACTCACCTACTCCACGACGGCAACCTTCACCCTCATATCTTTTTAGGGTTGCCATGGTCCACTATATATATGTAATGAGTTTATACAATTTACATAATTACACCAACTTGCATAATATTACATAATAAACATATTTTGTCAACACCAACGACGAAGACAATGACGACGACCATCATCCTGTCGGTCGTGTTAGGAAATGGCTATCCGCCGTCCACGATATCCTGATCGCACGACGAGATCCCATCGACAGCTGCACTATCGTCATCCCCTTCTTAAACACATTCAGGGGACGTTTGGTAATAATATATGAATATGGAACCGTGGTTTTTTTATGGTATTTGTTCCCACGACTAATCATTATTCCATCAATCACACAAATTTTCTAACATTTACCTCTACTTTCCAATCATTTTCCCTCCCAACTACATAAATCAGACTTATTTATTCTAATTATACATCTATCGTTTTCTATAAATCAAATATTTCTTAAAATATTTTCTTTTTCATTCCCTGCCGTTTCCACGATCCCACCATTTTACGCACAACCAAACGTCCCCTTATATGACCACTTTGCATGGAGGACGATTTTCGACGAGTTCCTGGACATTCTCTCCAAGAAGAACATCAGACATCTGTCCGTGATTGAGAGAGAACACGACATGTTCGAGGTCGCCAACCGCTTTTTGCTCGGGCAAAACATTTCTCATGCTGGGTCCTGTAGGGCTTGCACATCGAAAGCTGTCAGCTGGCTCTTCCCCGCTCTTTCCGAGGTTTTCCCTCCCTTAAAACCCTCCGACTCTCCTTCGTTGCCATCTCGCCCACCAACTTCGCACTCTTGGTGCGCTTGTCCCCGTTGCTGGAGGAGCTAATGGCCAAGTCCTTTTTTATCTATAAAAAAAAAGAGCCAAGTCCTTAGGATTCGTGCGCCCAACTTGTCGTCTTTGAAGGTTAAGATGTTGGGCCCACAATCACTTTCGTTGGAGGATGCCCCTCGACTCGTTAATGCTGCAATCTTCCTCGATTGCCCCTCAATCGAAGGCAAAAGAGTGACCAAGTTTGTTGAGCTTTTGTCTCGTCCTGCTACTGTTGAGGATTTATCACTAGAGTTAGAGAGCAGTTTCCAGATCTGTTTTTCTGTTTCCTTAAACTATTTTCTTTACACATAAAAGTTGATTCATAACGACTCCTCACGGCCCATTTTCACTCTGTTTGTATCATTTCTGAGATTAAATTGAAAATCATATGCAATACAGGAAAGATCTTTTACCCATGCTCCATGTAAGATAATAGAAAATGGTTTTGGTTCATGTACTTGTACCTGGGAATTTTCCAACTATTTTCTTACTCTCCAACGTCAAGTGGATATTACCTTAGCTGCTGGCTTTCTCATTTTGCTCATAGCATAAGATGTCATGGTTATTGTCAAAATAATTGAAGGTGTTGTCTTTTAGTGTTTTGGTGTAATTTGGATTTTATTTTGATTACGTTTATCAGCTTCTATCTATTATTGATATCGACATTCCCACTAAATGAAAACATTATTGCCCAATGGTAATAACTTCAATGAGCATTGAAGCATCATTTTGTCCGAGCCTAGTATCTTCTCAGGTTGTTAGCATTAAAGTTAGCTTTCAAAGTGCTTGGATTTGGGTTGGGCTTAAATCTTGGTGGTGGTGGTGATTGTTGTTGTGGTGGTTTATTCATCTTCGTGGTCCTTGTGCAGGAATTTGTAGTGCGGCTGTATTGATAATTTTTTTCAACTTTCCCGTAGGCCCCAGAGACAAATTTATTAGCTTCTTTCATTTTTCTTAAGAGTAACATGTGCCTAGGAGAAACCTTCATAAGGGGGGTGGGAGTGCTCTGACATTATCCATATTGGCAAGATATTTTCGTCCTTTCTGAGAGATTTGCCATTGGTATAGTGATGAAACGGTTGACAAGGGATAGGTTATTTTCAAAGAAAGCTGAACACTTGAATCTCAGTTTCTGTCCTTGATTTTAAAGAAACAAGGGCCTGTATGTAGAAGGGCAAAAACAAAATATAGGCAACGTTGATTTGTATTCTTTGCTAAGATAAAACAAGTAGGAATTGAGCTATGTAATAAAAAACATATGGATGAATTCAAGTTTTTAAAATCTCAAGACTTATCTATATTTTGTTCAAACTATGGAATAGAGCAAACTCCTGTGCAAAGAATGATGAAAAAATCTAAACTGCTTAAAGCTAAAAAATATCAAAAGAATCATAAAGAAAAACCCTTTAAAGAAAAAACTCAAAAACCATATTATACTAAAAGGAAATTCAAAAAATTTAAACAGAAACCTTCAAAAAGGAAAAATATAAAAGAAATAAAATGTTATAAATGTGAAAAAATGAGATACTATGCCTCAAAATGTTATAAAAATCAAGTTAAAGAGTTACTAGCTAATAAGTATGTAGAAGGGCAAAAACGAAATATAGGCAACGTTGATTTCATGCTCTAAAGTGCATTTAGCTTTAATGCATCGGATAAAGAAAGTTGCATAACGAAGAGCTGTCAGACAATTAGAACTTTTTTTTATGAGTATTCATACAATACAATCTCAACTGGTATTACAATTAAATTCTGAGACATTCTTACAATTTACTAACAATTATCTACTACTTCTAAACTTTCCCACCAGTGGACGGCTCCCACAAACTTGAGGAGACTTGCAACGCTACCACTTCAGAAATGCTGCAGGGGAGATTTGAACCCAGGACCACCTACTTATGAGGCCCTGTCCTGCACCACTGAGGCACGACCTCAGTGGCACAATTAGTACTGCAATATGAGTCATTCTCGTGAGAAATATGTAACTAACTAGATACGTGAAATCATTATTTAGGCCATCAATTGGTTGATGTGTACAGTTTGGTAATACCGTTGAAGTTGAAATCCAGTTAGTTACTTTTTTTTCCCATGTTCTTTTTTTTCATATTCATGACAACTTATAGCGTAATCCAAATGAAATAAGATTCTTAGATTGAATTTATATCACTATTTCAAAATAGTTTTTCAATTCGCAAGATAGCTTTTTAAATTTCTAATATAACTTTATTTATTTTCGATACATACATTCTCATCTCAAATATAGATTCGAGCAAAGAATCTTGTATGCCTTGTTATATTATTATTGCTTTTTTTTTTTTTTTTTTCTTTTTGGGGGTTGAAGTGCAGAACGAATGAAAGGATACCGGGGAGCTTACCCGTGCAGAGTCAGTTGCATAAGCTGAAGAAACTAGAAGTCGATATACAAGTGAATGATCTAGCTGCACTTTCACTTTACCTTTCGTTACTCAGAAGCTGCTCAAACCTGGAAGAGCTTTTTGTCACGGTTAGCACCTTATATTCTATGGTTTTATTCAGCATCTTTTCTTAACTAACACGAAACCATTCTACAGTCTTTGGGGTATAGAAACAGGATATTTGGAATTGGATGCGGCAGGTTACTGGGTTGAACAGGCAGCTCCAGTGTGTTCAATGCATCATCTCTCTAAAATTCGAGTCGATTTTTTGGATCCATAAAACTATCGGAATGTTTGCTTTATCAAATTTCTATTGATGAATGCGCATGCTCTAAGGAGAATGGAGTGTTTATCGTCGACTCGACATGCGTCCGAAGCCATGCGTAAATTGGAATCTTTGCCGAGGGCATCCGCTGATGTTGTGTTTTCATTTGACAATAATGAATTGTCTCTATGAAATATGAATATTTTTTTTTTTTTTTTGTTGCTATTGTCGATTTTGTGCCGCTTGTTGTTATAGGCTTATGGCAAGCATTTCAAAACATATTTACCATATTGAGTGGGTAGTCCTTTTTTTGGAAGGATACAAGATTTACATTTTCTCTGCTACCCTGTTTTCGTTGGGCCCAACTTGAGCTTGACAACAGTTATTTATACGCGAGCATTGCCTAAGCTATGATGCTGATGCCTCAGGCATTATCTAGCAAGAAGTTCTCTGATAAAATATCAAAATGGTTTTATGGAATTTACATATCTAAATGTTATTTTAGACTAATGATCTTGGACACCCGGTAAGCTCGTGTTAGTATTTTGTTTTTTTCATTTTTATGTGGGCTTATGTGTACTTAGCTAAAAATCGAAATTTGCTCTTTTTGGATCGTTGCGTAGTTTCTATAAAATTTGAAAAATAAAAAGTTTTAACATCTCTCTTTCTCTGGCACATGAAAACAATTAAATTCTTTAATTTTTAAATTTTATAGAATGTATATATAATAATTCAAAATTGATAAATTCACAAGTTTGTTAATTAGCAAACTGAGTGGGCAACGATAAAAATAAAAAAAATAATAAACCACACGCAACTGTGTGGACAGGATATACGCCGCGACGCAGCACGCGTCGTGGTAGTCCATCATGCTAGCAAAGAGGCGACGTGGGTTCAAGTGGTGGTAGCGGTTTCCCCGTAATTATTGGGGGAGTGTTCACCTATGGAGATATTAGTGATATTGTTATGAGTTTATTAGAATATTATATAGGATTTATAAATACGTGTTAGAGTTTAACTGTAATATTAGTCAAGATGATTGTAAATACTCAAAAAATAATAATAATAAAATAAAAAACTGTAGACAGGATATACGTGTCACACCTACAAATTTGGGAATTAATGAGCTGATGCGGGCTTCTGGCCCTCGTCGGCTTCCTTTTTTCAATTGGGCCATACCCCGTCAACTCGGGGGTTTAAACCGTTGAGCGTATCTTGATATAGTGTTTGTGCTATGCAACGCTTTTCTAAATTTTGTATAAATATTTAATTTCGTAATTCACTTGATTCATTAAATAAAAACCAGATTATTATAACGTTGTAAACAAACACTTTTACGTGAGATGGACACTCTCCAAGCTAAGTTTGATAATCATAAAAACTGGTTAATTTAAAATTTTTTCATTCTTTATAATTATCTTTTTTTAATTATTTCTTTGCATGTTCTTATTCAACTTACTTTTCAATTATTTCTCAACAGCTACTATACAACTACTTTATTTTAATTTTATTATTTTTACTCATCATCATTACTTTTATGATATTATATAATTTCTTCTATTTCAAAAAATTTTACACTTGTCCTTCAAAAGCCAAAAAAAAAAAAAATTCACACCTAAATTTTTTTTGAAAAGCTTTATCAATGATAAACACCCCTAATTTATAGTTTATGAAATACTGCTAACAAATGAAATTTTACGAATTTATTTTTAATCTGATTTTTTTTTTTTTGACAACGTTTAGAGTGGAATCATTTTTCCTGTTTACGAATAGATGAGGTGGGATGCGACCGGCACGAGAGGGCAATTTCATATTTCTTAAAAAAAAAAAAATTCTCCTCATAAAAATAATGCTACTTTTTCGATTTTTCATGCAGCTTTTCTTCTTTGCAAAATCTTATCGATTTCGATTTTTATGCAGCTTTTCTTCCTTGCAAATTTTACCAATAGTAAAATAGTACGTTATTTACTTTAATGAATTAGTATATTTTTCGTTTTTGGACTTTGTTGATGATTATACAAAATCTAACTACCCATTCATTTGTTTTACGCATGTTGGGGGACGCAAAAAATCATCCAGACGTTGGGCAGGGGCGCCATGGCCTTCGAACCCAATGATGGAAATTTGTCCCCGTTGTCTGGAGCAGCTGGAATCTCTTTCGTAAGAAAAATTGTTAAAAAAATATTTAAGGATATTCAGTGATGATCCGTAATATGAGATGAGATAAAAAAAGATGTAAGAATTTTTTAGCTTGATTATCAGATATGAGTTTAAAAGGAGATGTAACGTAGTATAATTGATAATAAAAAAATACCAATCTAATATTCTTGGAGGTAAAAAAAAATAAAAAAATAATTTGAGTGCAAGTCTTAATTCCTCAAATTGTTTGTTTGTTAAAAATATTTCACAAACTATAACTTAGACCTCTGAACTTTTTAGAGTGTTCATCACATCTAAAATAATACTTGTGTATAACTTTATGACATTCAACTACTCTATGCAATGAATTCAAGTTAATTTTAATATACATTTTTAAAGGTGCGGACTGATACAAGAATCAATTAAAATGATTTTGACATCTTGGTTAAATAAATGATATATATTAGTTCTATGTAACTTTTTATATTTTTCCATCTTATAATTAATAAAAAAATTTACTCTATATTATTGTATTTAGCATGGTTCTAACTTACCCTATTCTTTTTTTTTCTGGACCCAATGAAGTTGAACCTTATCAACTTATACAAGATCTCTTCATCATTCAATTGTGTGCCTTATAATTAGTGGACATGGGAAAGAGAGATGTGCATATATAAGAGGAGAATTAGGAGTTTCTAATTCATGGGAATTGAAACATGAAAATGCGTATGGATCAAGTTGAGTAATCATGATGTTAAAGATTGTTTCATAACTGCATTTTGAGGATTATGTTTAATAATTCTATAAAAGTATTTGACACGTGATTCTTATGTCTTGATTTGACATAATTATATGATTTTGCATACTCGAAAACTTTTGAATCCTAAATTTGAATTATAGTTTGTTGCATCATTTAATATTTGCTTGAGGATAAACAAATGTTCAAATGTGGGATATTTATTATGTCAAGTTTATTCTCCATATGTTTTATGTTTCAATAATTAAAATATTAGTCCAATTGTCATTGTGTAAGCTTTAGTGATAGAATTTGCTTTGTTTAGTGCTAGACACTCATAATTGACCAATGAGTGCAATTTCAAGGAATTTGGTACAAACAGAATCACTAACAAGAGACCTAAGCATGACCAATAGACTTATCTATTTTGGCATATGATGCACCATTAAAAATGCTTCCATAAAATTGCATTATTACTTGGGTGGTAAGGCTGAGGGATTTTGTTCAAACTTACCAGCATCCAAGTCCCACTGGCTATGTGTGTTATTCAAAATTTCCTCTTGATGTGGGGGTATTTACAAATCCTTCATGATGTAGGGGGTGCATAGAAAATTTCTTCCATAATATGTGAATTGTGAATGTGCCTTATGTAACATCAGTCGTCATGATGTACAAATTTCAATAAAAAAAAACTCTTGTGAAATTAAACCTCCACGGGACAATTATACATGCGTATTATGTGCAAATGTACAAAAGTAGGTATGAGTGCTGGAGATGGAGAGAATTCTAAGCATAGCTGAAACGAATGGAGTGAAAGAGTAGTATTTACTCCTCTTCATGTTGATTATTGTGTCGGTTAGCTAGCTAGGTGAGGTTGATAATGGGTCACATCCCACCCATCTTGTACTTGGCCTTTGGTAGGTCCGATGGTGGGCGCACAAATGGAAAAGACAACGACGGTCTTCCACGTAGTTCCACATTGCCCAAGTTTACGCATAAGAAAATCAAAGAAAATTTGCCCCGTAAATCTTCTATTTTGCCTATTAGCATTTTGGAATTCCAAAATTTGTGTATTAACATATTAAATCTTATGAAATTTTATTTTTTGCATTTTAAATTCTCACCCCCAATAGCATTAAAAAACATTGTTAAATTTATGCGTGATGTCGAAAATACCTTTATATCTATATCAAAAGCAAAACAGTCGTGACCAAAAATCAACATTATTTTCTTGAATGTCATCACCTTTTTAGAATTGTGAGACTTTATTGCTCAAACCATGTTGATGTTTAGCCATGACTATCGTACTTTTTGCACAGAGGTAAGAACATTTTTGACATTATACATGAGTTTAACAATATTTTTTAACGTTATTAGGGTTGAAAGTTTAAAATACAAAGACTGAAACTTCATGGGCATAATATGCTAATATGCAAACTTTGGGATTCAAGATGCTGTACGCAAATTTAGATGATTTACAATGCAAATTTTCTAGAAAAGTACATTTATATATCTGAATATAATGCATCGTTAATACAGTGGGATATAAGGGTGCAACTTAGTTAATACAGTGGGATATAAGGGTGCAACTTAGTCCTGGTAGTGATCTACCCCATTCATACCTTATTTATAAAAAGTCTACCTTATCTTACCTATTTATTAATTCAGTTTCTAGTATACTCTACTCATTACCCATATAATCGGTTTGGATTCTGAATCAGTTCATTTAATACTTAAATATAATATTTTTGAAAAAGTATTCTATATTATTTTAAATAATATAAAGGGGTACTCATTTACATTTTAAAATCATAAGTACATATGTTATTGTTTATATTATTATATTAAAAAATACAAAGTATAGATTTTCACAACCCGATCATTAAAACTATTAATATATTACAATTATGATTCACGATCTTATTTATAAAATATTTTCGAAAGTCAATAATATATATATAAATAACTGAACTACTTTCATACTTCACAATCTTACATCAAGATTCATTTGAATTTGCATTTATTAAAATAAGTGTGCACGCAAGATGTCATGGATAAAGCAGAATATATACTTTGTAATATTTATGAGTTGAGATTCATTTGAATTTGCATTTATTAAAATAAGTGTGCACGCAGAATGTCATGGATAAAGCAGAATATATACTTTGTAATATTTATGAGTTGTGATATCGTGCACTTGGGTGCAAAAACTCAATTTTTAATATTTATTTGAAATTCTTTTATACAAGTGTTAATTTAGATGTATTTAACACACACACATATCTATTTTTACTATTTTCGGAGACTTTTTAGATATTTATGAAAATGTCATTGATTTTAAAAATTAAAAATAAATATATAAAAGTGTTTAAAAATGATAAAAATTGATACACATGTTAAATACACTTAAATTAACAATTATATAAAAAAATTTAAAAATAAGCAAAATGCACCCGAGTGCACTGTCACGTCCAAATATCTATTATATACATATATAATTATATACTAAATTAATTACCCGTAAGTACCCATGAGTCGGTTTCAGGTACTAAATATATTTACTATACACATGCCCTATTTTAGAGGGTGAATAATAATTTATACTCTATTTATACACATAAATAATATTGTCTACCTTTCCTTACCAAAATTAAGGTTGGGTTGGTCAGTACTTATGAGCTATGAGTATCTTACCCAAGTTGCACCTCTAATTGGATTCGTGAGTATAGTTGAGGAACAAATCCTAGGTAAGCTTATTTTGTTCCCTTAAAGCGTGACTAAATAGACCATCATTACGCATTTCTTAGGAGATGTTTGATAATCTACTTGAGTGGAAATTATAATTTCTCATATTCTTTTCTCACATTTTTTAATAAATGATTTGGTATCTTAAATATCTAATTACTTTATTTTTTCAATTTTTACTCTTATATTTCAATTAATTTTTACACAAGTACCTTTATTGTTCTCACTTCAGTATTATTGCATCACACTACTTTTACACTTAAAAAAAATCACTTTCTCACTTTCCCAGCACATATTGCAGGCAAAAGAAGCCCTTGAAGTGATGCGTAGTATTGAGCCGAAGGTACAAGCTCTTTTCACCTTAGGTTTGTTCGCCCCTTTAATGGAAAACATTTCTACAGTAGCAACACCCCGTTTGATAATAACCAAGAAATAAGGTGGCATTTTTGATAATGTGGATGTATGTAAAGTGTGGGAGCGAAAAAAGAAATATTTTGAAAAGTGGATGAATAATATGAATAAAGTTAAAATAAATAGAAGTAAAGTTTGAAACTGTATAATTGTTAGATAGTTGGAGTTTTATTTAATGCACTTGGGTGCATTTAGCTTTAATGCACACGGGTGCATTTAACCCATTTTTTAATATTAATTTTTCAATTTTTTTTATAAAACTATTAATCTATGGTAATTTTAGTAATTTTTACCTTAGATTTTTAAAAATCTAAAATAAATACCTAAAAATCTCCAAAATGGTTAAAAATTGATACGCATGTTAAATACACTTAGATTAACAGTTGTATATAAATTTTTTTAAAAAAGTAACAAAAATAAATATTTGCATTAGATGCACTGAAGCTAAGCGCACTCGAGTGCATAGGATCATGATCCTAGATAGTTAAGATGTTAAATTATTTATGAGTAATGATCCTGTTAGCCCGAACCAAGCAAATGTTTCACTTAGCTCACCTCAAAAAATTCATTTACAAATGTTTTATATTTTTCTTCATGCACTGGTTTATCTAAGTGTATTTAAGACATAAATCAAGTTTTACCAATTTTGGATATGTTTATATATATTTTTGAGATTTTTAATCATCTATGTGTATATATGTATTTAAAATATCTTTATCTTTAAAAATCTAAAAAATATATACATATATCCAAAAATAGTAAAACTTAATATATATGTTAAATACACTTAGATAAATCAGTGTATGAAGAAAAATGAAAAAAATTAAATAAATTTTTTGATGTAAGCTAAGTGAGACATTTGCTTAGTCCTGACTAACAACAACATTCCTCATTATTTATAAAAGAATATGTGTAAAAGAGAAGAAAATCATGAAAAACTATGGAACCTTTCCATTATATTACCAAATATCTCCTAACTTACATGATGTTTTCTTTGTGCTTTTTGATATGATTTGATATTTTTAACTACTTAATCATTTTATTTTTCTACTATTATCTCTACATTTTAATTTTTTAATATGTAATACAGCTATAAATCTATTTATCTTTATTCTTTTTACTTCTAATTATCACCTTTATTATATTTTTTTAAAAAATTATTACCCTTATTACATCACATTATTCTCTTACATTTTAAAAATTTATGGGATGTCTTGGAAGAGACTTACATTTTCAAAATTTATGAAACAAAATCTTTCATTTTTTTTTTCGTTTTACTAAGTGAATCATAAATTTAAAATTTTCCGTTTGGCTGGAATTTCAGATCCAAATTTTACAATAAAAATATCTAAGAGGGATGATTTTGGGCATACGTATGTACAGGAGTAACTATGCGTCTACCCCAAAAACTAATTATGATTATTATCATTTAGTTTTTTCATAAAGTATTGTTCGAGGTATATTTAATCCATATAATAATTTTTATCATTTTTATAGATTTGTATATAGATATTTGAATTTCTTTTTGTGATGATATTACAGCATCTCAAGTGGTAGTACAATCAAGCTTTGAGATATTCTAACAATTGTCTAACAAAGAATCTAATATTTGTAACAATAAATCTTAAACTACTCACTTAATGGACGTTCCCACAAAAAATTTAGGAAGACTAAACACCACTATTAAATTCTTCTAAAAACGTGCTTGCCAAGCTTCAAACAAGGACGCCAACATCACTGGGCAAAGTCCTTGATCACCGAGTCAACACCTCAGTGGCTAGAAATTTGAATTTCAAACATAGAGATGTTTTAATTATTTAAAAATTACTAAAATATCCTTATATTTGAAATTCAAAAAATGTATATGTATTTCAAAAAACAGTAAAATTTATTATATGAATTAAATAGGCCTAGATTAATAGCTTTATGAAAAGAAAAATAAAAAATTAAACAAGTATATTTTTGGGCCGGATTATAGTATCATAACACAATATCTAATTATATCCTCTTAATTTAAGGATCTAGGATTTGTGCCGATGATTTTTTGTTTTGACTTTCTGGTTAGTGTATGGGAGGATTTCAGGGTAGACTGGTGAGTTTTGGGGGGACCACAAATGTTGGAATGAACAATCAACAGCCTCGTTGGCGGATCTCACATTCTCACCAGCGCTTCAGGACATCAGCATGCGTTCAAAATAGCAACGCAGACAACGCATCCGGCTCCGGGCAGGGCCGGCTAGCAAAGACACGGATCATCGTGCCGACTGCCGACCGTGGAAAAGATAAATGCATGTTCCAAAAGATACGACTTTTTTGGATTGAATTTGTTTCATCATTTCAATTTTCAAATACAGTTTTTTAATTTTTAATATAGTTTTTTATTTTTAATACAATTTTATCTATTCTAAATATAATTTTACTCATTCATAATGCACGTCGTTACATTCTCATTAACAGGAGTGCTCATCTTCTGTTAAAATATTTTAAAAATGGCAAAACTATTAGTTGAATAGCTGAATCGCTGGGATTGGGGGGAAACGCGAGAAAATTGTTTATCCCGTTTTTCACTTTTATCTTTATTATTTTTAATTTCCGTTATTATCCTCTGTAACGTCGTATTCTTTTGAAGTGATTCATGTATTTTTCAACTCCATTCCCTACCACCTTTCATTATCTTATCTTATCATCTAAGAATATCTATTACACGTAGGTTTTGCAGCCATATATCATCTACGCATGTAAAAGGAATGACATGTGTGTTTGATAAGATATAGAAAAAATATGATTTTTTTTAAAAAAAAAATTAGGTAAGTTAATAATGCGATATGATATAGTAATAAATTAGAAATAAAATAAATACGATAGTTATTTGGAAATATATGAATAAGTGATTGTAAAATAGAATAATTGTATAGAAAAATATTTTCAAAAGTTTTTGTTTTCTCCTATATATTTATAAAAAAAAATACTATAGTCTAGCTTGTTCAAGCATGGAGACATTTTTAAAAAAAAATTCGGAAAAAAGAGAGTCCAGTTTGTACAAATGGAGATTCCATGCAATCGGGAGCCCAAAATCAACATAAGATTTCCCAAACAGGGAAATAGATATTTTAGCGTGTCTATAAAACTGCGCGTGCTTGTTAATCTTTAAAAAAAAAAAGTGTAAAAATAATCGTACGAAAAAGTTTGAAAAAAGTAGATAAGTCATATAACAGCAAGATTGAGATAATGATTAAGAGTAGTAAAGTTCGTGGAAGAAATTATTATGATTATTATTTTTTTTAAACCAAACGCAAAAAACCACCAACACTGGCAAAGCATTACTTTTGGTGTGCATTGAATCGAAAGGAGAGTAAGACGTGTATAGACTATATAGGAGTTAACTTGGTGAAATTGTACCGGTTTAATTGAATCTTAATCTTAAGGTTATCGGATTTAGGTAAATTTAAATCCTAATTTTAATCTTAGAATTCATATTCAGACTAGGTTGACATTAGTTCAATCTTAATCTTGAGTTAATTAACTAATTTTAAAATATACTTAATTTATGATAACTTATTTATTCATAAGGTGTGCATGAAGAAATCTTAAAATCCAAAATTTTTTTGTTCAGACTAGGTTGACGTTAGTTTAGTTTTAATTTTGGGTTGATTAACTAATCCTAAAATACACTTGCCTTGATGATAACTTATTTATTCATAATGTTTGCAAAAATATATATGACTTCGGCATTTTAAATTTTGATGATGAAATTTGATCTTTTATTTAAAAGATAATGCTAAGTACAATAAATATAATAAATCTTCCATCTATGACTAAGGAAAGAAAAATAAATAAGAATACATGAAGTCATCATCTAAAGAGTAAATAAGTTTAATAAAAGTGAGACTTATATATTTCATAATTAATCGGTATATCTATAATAATTTTTAAAAGTGAGTATATTTGTAATTATTTACAAATTTAGTTAACATAAATGCCAGATATTCAACTTTGTTATGGACGTACGTAGATGGCATATAGATTTTAGAATAAGTATTTTATCATTTAATTCAGTTATGATTATATGGAAACACATTTATTATAATTATAATTAAATTGATTAATGCACAAATCAATAAAATTCTTTTAACAAATTACGGAGGACATAGAGTTGGGACCCAATTGATATAAGCATAAAATTTATTTTGATTTCTGCTCAGTTTACTCTAAAAATTTTCACAAGAATAGACTCATACTTAGTTTTCTTACGGAGGTAAGTTGGACAAGTTTGTCTCCACCCAATATCAAGTGGCACCCTTGCCTCTATTTCTGAAAGAAATTTTTTAAAAATGTATTTGACAAATAGTAAAAAATATCAAATAAAAACTTTCACTTTCTAGAATTATTATATTCTTTAATTATTTATTTACATCTTTCAAAAAAATTACTCTATTTTTCAATCATTTTTGCAAACTCATGTAACTAACTTATTTATTTTAATTTTATTCTTTTTACTTATAGTCATTATTCCTACCATATCGTATTAAATTACTTCATTTTTAACAACTTTGTGCTAAAAACTTTTCATCCAAAAGTTTTATATCTTTCCAAACAAACTTTAAATTTTTTGAGTACGTTTATTCTATCTAAAACTTTTCAAACTAAAGTTTTTCAATTTAAAACCTTTAACTTTCTATATTTAGTATATTGTTAATCATTTTTTACTTTTTCTTACATAGCTAACTGTACAACTAACTTATTTATTTTAATTCTATTATATTTACTATTCATCATTATCCTAGCATACTACCTTATTTACTTTTTTTTTTTTTTGATGAAACTACCATTTACTTCAATTTCAAAACTTGTATCTAAAAGTTTTATGAGATCCAATACACACTTTCAATATAATTTTTTGTATTTTAACATTTTTCTTATTTTCCTGAAACATACTTATATTCTTATCTCATTTATTCCTCCGTCAAGGTAGGAAAATCCTTTTCAAGAGATATATTTGCAAAATGATAAAATTTCTAGATGAAAAATTTTGAAAAGTGTAGAGGGCAAAGTTAAAATAGATATGTTAATTATATAAAAACTACGTAGAAATGATTGAAAAGTAAAGTAATAGTATAAGAAAATATATATAAATAATTAAAAATAAGATAATTATTGACATTGAAAAATTTTAGATTGAAAAAATTTTAATTTGATATTTTTTAAACATCGCCGACCACACCTAAAGTAGGTCCCGAATCAAGGGACTCGAGCCCAGGCACGCGGTGGGTGTGCTAGCTCCATTTTATCAAGGCTACAAGGAGAAGCATACGCAATCCTCTCTACATTTCAGCGGCTATTACAAATTCAGACTCATGACATGCCATTAAGCTCCGAAGCGAAGCCAGTCAAAGCCAGATTCCGGATTTTCCCCACGAGGCACAGCACAGGAAGCTGCGTCGGAATTCAAAAGCTTTGGCGGAGGAGAAAGGGAAGGGGAGGAGAGGGCCTACTAGAAACGGACGTGTCGACGGAGTCAGTCTCGCCTAGAGCGAACAATTTTCCATTTCTCCATAAATTCTACACGCTCCGTTTTGTTTGTCTGTTTCTTCAGTTTCTGAACACAGCTCTTAAATCTCCTCCTCCTCCTCCTCCTCCGTTGCTTGCATTTCTCAGATCAAGGCATACACACACGCATAGAAAAGGGAAATCCAAATCGCAGCAGCAGCAGCAGCAGCAGCAAGCCAGGGGAGATTTTCTAATCTCTCCATGGCGGGTCTCTACGCCCCTATCCGCCAACCTCTGTCCTCCTCCTCCTCCTCCTCTTCCCAAGCATTCACCAATCGCCTTCTCGTCCTCCTCACCGTCCTCCCTCTCACCCTCGCCGCCTTCGCCTTCGTCCTCCAATGGCGCGGCGGCCTCGACGATCCCACCTCCCGATGGCCTGGTGACACCGCCCAGAAGTTCCCTGGCATGAACGACGCTAGCCCCGCCGTCAGCACCACCGTCCACTCCTCTCATGCCTCCGACTGCACCGAGCTGCTCGGCCACGGCGCTTCGCCTTCCTTCCCTTACTATCGCGACTGGAAATTCAATGTCAAAACGGATCTGCGTCCCAAGGTGAGGTCCCACAATGCTGGCTTGGATTCTGTTGAATTTTGGGCTCTCTTTGTCGTTTGTTGGAATCTTTTGGCGCAGAGTCTAGCGAATTCTTGAATTCGACAGAATCGAATTTGGAGATCCGGGATCAACGGTTGGTAAGGGGCAAGTGCCGCTTGCATTTGGAAAATTCGGCTTTGGAGTTCGTCCATTATGCGCAATTTTGCATATGCATCTAAGGATCTCATTACTTTGGGTATTTGGAAGAAATCGAATTTTTTGGGCATTAGTTGGAGAAAGTAGCTGATTGGGATTGGTAGGATTATTCAAATCTGTGAGTGTGTTGCGTACCTGCTTGCATAATTGGTGCTAGCTTGATGGTGAAAAGGAAAGAACAACAAGAGATAACGTTAAAAAGCATTAATAGTTGCATTCTCCCACCTCTAGTTGGCTCTGTTAACACAATGTGTTGGAGATACAATATTTGCAAGTTACCGGTTATCAGGTAGCATCAAGTCCCGTAAGAGTTTTGCAACATAAAGGTTGCTTTCCTACCCTAGCTTTGTTAACATGTTTGTTGATGACGACATGGGGCTCTTGTAATAAAATTGTCCGTCCTCAACTGTGTAGATTTCTCTTTATTTTAATAGAAAATAAAAATCTCTTACAAGATTAACTTTCTCCAATCCTAGCTGACAAATAGTTGCACCAGTAGTAGTGAAGTACCCAATTTACTTCATTGTACTCCGGTAATATATTAGTTAATTGCTCCTGCTTGTGTAGTGGTTAGTAGAGTGCATAACATATCAGACAAAAGGATACTGCTTTTGATGCACACGGTACTTAAATTTGAGTTATTTAGATCTTTTTCATCTCTGTCTTTGAGTACAGTTATTTAGATTTTTTTGATCTCTCTCTCTCTCTCTCTCTCTCTTTGATGGAATTTTGCTCTCTCTCTCTTTAAGTACAGACATTGTAAGAATCTTTTTCATATCTCCTGTTTATCAAATTCTTTAAGTACAGACATTGTAAGAGTATTTTTCATATCTCCCGAGTATCAAATTCTCTAACTAAACGAGTTTCGATGTTGCAATTCCTTGCTTGATGGTACTTTCAATCAACCAGTGATCAGCATATTAATTCTGTCTGAAAAAACTTCCAATTATTGGGGATCCCACTTTTTTCCACTGTGATGTGTAGTTACTAGTTAGTATGTTTCAGCTTTCATCACGCCACATATACCCTGGCTCTGCTTTGGAGCATGGTAGACTGTTTTCCACTTGGCCATGTGCATGTCACTGGACTCACACCAGATCATTAAATTTAGCATCAGATTGCTTATACTATTAGTTGATGCTTCTATGAATAATCCTCCAACTCGCCGTTAGAAACATTTCGAAAATGTTATTGCATTTGATATGACAAAATGTGCATTATCCTGAAAGTAAATTTGGTTGACAAATTGACATGGTATTGACCATTCATATATGTGAAGTTGATAAATTCATGAAATCAATGGAAGTAGATATTCCTCATATTTACCTTGGTGGTAAAGAAGAGCTCTGCCTTTAAATTTCTCTGAGGTTTCTGCTTAACAAGTTGAGGAGAAAATTTTATTGGGTAACTACTAGCTACAGCATGGCCCATGCTTTGTGGGAGCAATTGTCTGCTGCCACAAGATCAGCAACATTTTTTTTTATCGAAAATAATAAGAAAATGGAAGAATTAAAAATGATGCATTGGATGAAGCTTAGGGGTAGTGCCAATGATTAGTAATAATCCGGAAAGCAAAATCAGATGATTTAGCGTAAGAAACGATAGCCCGAAACTTTACCTGTTATTTGCTGAATAACGGTTGTTTCAATTTAAACTTTGAAGACTATGAAAGGGTGGTATAAAACCTTAATGCATTTGGATACATATTATGAAACTGTTACTTCTATAAATTTGTTGTTTTATAAGTGATCTTTTTTAGTTGAAACACTTGTTTGTATTGTTAACTTGCAGATATGTGTTACAACAAGCACTTCAGCCGGTTTGGAACAGATTCTACCGTGGATTTTCTATCATAAGGTCATTGGGGTTTCCACATTCTTTTTATTTGTTGAAGGCAAGGCTGCTTCTCCAAAGGTTTCTCCTGTCTTGGAAGCCATTCCTGTGAGTTTTTTGTGTCTGGGAGCTTGATGTTCTGATCTTAACTATGGTTTTTGTCCTATTTCTTGAAGATTTAACCATCATGTCTTGAATATAGTGCTGTTTTACTTTTTCTGGCAGGGGATCAAAGTAATATATAGAACTAGAGAGCTTGAGGTGAAACAGGCTAAAAGGTATGCCTTTTATAGCTGGGAATTAATTTGGTGCATTCAAATTCTCTCTTACCTAATCATGTTATTTTTATCCTTTCTCCTACTCTCTATGATCTTATACTCGAATAAATTCACTCATCCTAACTAGTAAATTTTCAAATCTGTTGTGTATGCTCTGTCATAGCACAAGATTGGCAGGAAATATAGAAGAAAGAGGAAGGATTTTCTCACAATATGAGAAGGGAAGAAATGGGGGAAATTGAGATAAATTTTTGCGATGATTATATAGGATTAAGGAGTAAAATTATGAATCAAGAAACTACCATTCATGTATTGGTGTAATACCTAAGACAATGCACCTCCTCATAAAATAATGCAATCCCCAACGCAATCCCAATCTCATCAAGATGAAAAATCATATATACTGTAAATTAAAGTAACAATGTAAACTGTTTACTCACCTAAAATTATCAAATATCCAAAATTTCTACTAAAACATCTCTACGCCCAAATAAATCCTAAGCTAGATGCAAAGCTTCAAGCTTGTTCACATCCTGCATGACACAACACCCACCTAGGTCACTCAAACTTTACTCAAATCTTCGGAGTCCCTTTTCCTTCATCTTGTTAACTACTAATTCTACTTTTAGGTTACGTTAAATTTTATTTTTTCATCTAAAACGTCCCTAAGCTCAAATAAATCCTAAACTAGATAAAAAGCTTGCTCACATTCTGCATCACACAACACCCACCTAGGTCACTCAAACCATTGCATATCTTCTGAGTCTCCTTTCCTTCATCTTGTTACTTGTTAATTCTACTTGTAGTTACATTAAATTTTAATTTTATTTATTTTATTTTCATCAATTCTCTATCTTAGCTATGCTCATCCATTCATGCTGTTGGTGCTTCATGGATCATATGATTCTTTTTCTGAAAATGATGACTTCCTTAACTGCCATGGTTAACCATCTTTACAAAGCATTTGGGACAATTCTTTGAATAATCTAGTCTTCAAGATGAGCCAGAAACAGAAATAATTCTCTGTTTGATTCATGCTTTGATGTCTTCTTTCTTGTTTTCAATCTTCAGCCGAATTTGGAATGAGACATGGCTTGCAAGCTTCTTTTACAAGCCATGCAACTATGAGCTGTTTGTCAAACAATCACTCAACATGGAGATGGCTATTGTAATGGCACGGGTAAGAATGGATTTGTTCATTGTCGTATCATTTTGCAGTTTTCTTCTCGCATATATGCAAATAATCTTACTTGGTCCTGGAAACTGTTGCATGGCCTCAACTTCCAGCATTATACGTGAAAGGATTCTGTTCTCATCAACTGTGTTCTCATAAAACCAAATAGGGTTGCAAATTTGGTACTTGTCGTCCTGAACATGGCTGGCCGATGCTGACTTTGGGTTCTGTTGGGTACAATAATGTTGCCTGGGTTTATGTTGGAAGTTGAAGCCATCAATGCATATAAAGTTGGGCTGATTTCCAATTGCACATTTGATCCAAACATATGGGAATAGTAAAATTTATTTAGTTGGGTCAATGGGTGTTCACTGCGTTTGAGTCCAGTTCTGTTGATTATGGGGGAATATTGGCTGAGCGTAGTCACCACCTTGGGTTGAAATTTGAGTTTGGCCAGGTTTAATTTTGGTTCGATTTGAGGTTTTGTTAGTGATGTAGAATGGTTGGAAGAAAGAGGATGATGGAGAAAGGAAAACTGGGAGGAAAGAAGAGATGAAAGGGACTACTAGTATAAAAGGATTCAAGCAAAGACTTTGAGAAAAATAATTGAGTTGCAATTCATCGAAAATTAAGAACTCTATACTTTTTACTCATTTCAACACAAATTCTAAATAAAAAATTGTAGTGACAGAAAGTATGTGCTGAATCCTAAATAACTCATAAATCGAAGATTATAAATGCAACCCTTGAAAAAGAAATTTGAAGGTATCCTACTGCAATAAGACTCAGAAATAAAAATAACTATAAAACCCAAATTACATGCACTCCAAAAAGCGAAAGCAATAATCCTGAGATGTGCATCAGCCACATTATGTTCTCCATCAGTAAAGTTTGGTTTTACTCTCAATCCAACACAATGAATGTACTCTTGAGTCTGAGTAATCCTTGTCAATAAAGTGACCATCAGATATGGATGTTTAACTTGCAGATTTTATATAATGGAGCTATACTAGGATATTATGTGGTTTAGAATGGATGGCTCTTCCTGCGACTTCTGTGATTCCTTGGAATCTTTGCATATTCTTCTTTCCTCTTTATTTGGAAGACGAGGAACACAATCCCTTTAATCTTTGATTATCTGTATGCAGAACTGTGGGCTCTATTAAATCTTAGTGGACTGTTAGTCGAATGCTGACTTCAGATGCAAAAAGGTTTCCTTATGATATATGCCATACATGTGCCAACTTAATGTCTTTCATATTTTACAGGATGCTGGTATGGATTGGATTATCCATCTTGACACTGATGAGCTCATACATCCAGCTGGCGCTCGTGAGTACTCATTAAGGCAATTGCTGTTGGAAGTACCTAACAATGTTGATTTGGTTATATTTCCAAATTATGTGAGTGCACAGTTCATCATTATAATACTGTTCTTATGGTGTTTCATCAAAATAAATACTGTTTTTGTGTTACAAATAATAGAGATTTATCAGTGAGGCCTCCCTCACTACCAGATGTGATGCTGCAATTAGATTACATGATTCGGGCAGTCATATGGAGCAAGGGGCAAGAGGTCCAGTACTCCAGTCAAAGCTGGAATTATCAATTTAATGCGATATACCTAGTATTGCTTCTGATTCTAAGCAAACACTTTGGTGAACCTATTGGCTAGTGATCTGCGGGTCTTCAAATAGCAACTTTGCCAAGGTGACAAACATTTTATGTTGCAATCACCTTGACACTATTACCTTAGCAAACAAATTTCTTAGTTGTTTGAAAGGAACTGATTTATCATTTGATGGCTCCATAAATCCAAAACTGCTAGTTGTATAATAAGCATAAGCTTCTAATTGGATTAAGTTCCTTGTATATATATGGAGTTTGTGCACATGTGACTTTTTATTGTGCACGTATTAGAACTACCAGCAGATGCATCAAGTTTGAAAAGGGCTGTTGAACAACTTTTTTGTTTCAGGAGAGCAGCATTGAGCGAGACGATATAAAGGATCCATTTAGCGAGGTAGGTTATCTCCACCTTGGCTTCCAACAGTTTGTGGAATGGCATGTTGGTATGATGGAATTCGGTAAATTATCTCCATCTTGGCTTCCAACAGTTTGTGGCAGCATGTTGGTATATGGAATTCTTTAGTTAGTTTTCCATATCTTGTAGGATGTGCCGCTTTTGCCAGAAGTGTTCGTACATCTTCAATTTTCTGTAGCATTATGTAAGTTGACAGCCTGTCATGGATAATGATGATTTTTTTGGCTAGAAGCTTGATTAGGGGATGCAAGGAAACAGAATTTGGCTCAAGTCTAATTTGCGTGAGTCCAAATTCACGAAGCTCCTGTGGCTTTTACTGTGTTAATTTCTTTTGGAAGCACATGACTCCTTGCTTAAAAAAGTGAAACCAGCAGGACTTTCAAATAGGAAACTAAAATACACCGCATAAGAGCATAGCATAAGAGGTCTCAGCATAATAAACTGAAGCATGCACTGTAAGAAAGCCCACATTCTGCTGCACGCCCATAATAACAAATCATCTGACTGCAAGCAATGACCATTAAAACTGAGTTTCTTCAACAAACTTCAGTGACATTTAGAAAAGTGTTTCTGTCTGTACGCAATATCATACAAGTTTTGCCAAATACTGATGACTTGGGGAAGAACATTGGACTCTGAATCCACTGCTCCCTGTTTCAATATCTATAAAGAATTGTTTTAAAAGAAATGATGAAATTGTTTAGCTTTCTCATTCAGCAGTTTGTTGCATGTGCCATATGGCCCATATCCCCCTGACATTGCCTTCTTCTCACCTCTTTACAGGTTTCGATGTTCAAAAAGAACTATGACCATCTTACCAAGGACGCATACTTTAGCATGTATAAGGAAGCAACTCGTGGCAATCCAAACTACTTTTTGACGTATGGAAATGGGAAATCAGCTGCCAGGGTTCAGGATCATCTTCGCCCGAATGGTGCACATCGATGGCACAACTATATGAAGACCCCAAAGTATCCCATTTTAAATCTTTTCTGTTTCCTTTCTTCTCCTATTAGATTGTTAATTGTGTTCCTTTCATAAGCATCCGTACTTCTTTGTGTGGGTCCAATGATATCCTGGTGGGCTGTCCGTTGTCAGTCCAGGTCTGATTAGCTTGCTTGCAGCCTATATAGGATTACATAAGCTGAAATAACAATTTTAAGAATGGACGAGGTCTTAGCTTTTTCAATGATTTTCTATGATTTCTGGTCAGTTGAAATGACATATGAGGTTGCAAGTTTTTTCACAGAGTAGATTTATAGCCTATAAATCCCTTTTGACACGAGGCTTGCCAAAATTTGCAAAATCCAAAATTTTTGATGGGTGTGCCCAAGATAATTCCAATGGCTTAAAAAGGCGTGAAGAACTCCATGTAGGGATTGGACGAAGTTCTATGATTGCATTGGAGATATTCTTTGAAACCCAAGTTTGCAGTGACTGCCACCTGTTCTTATGACAAGTGGAGACATGGACTTTGGGTACACCATTGCCGTGTAAATGCCTTGTTTCTTTAATTTAAATATGATAAACAAAATCAATTTCTAAGAAAAGTGAGTAGTTTCTGTTCAATGTCATTAGTTGGCACTGGGACTTGCATAGGGTTTGTGCCAATCTGCTCACGTGGTCTTTCCATCACCATGCCCTCTCATCTCATTTACGTCGTCTAATTTTCCTTCAAGTTACAAGTGCATCTACAGTGTCATATATTAGGGTCATTTTCCTCAGTCTGATACAGTACCCCTTTACAGTGAGATCAAGTTGGAAGAGGCTGCTGTTCTGCACTACACTTATACTAAATTCTCAGATTTAACTTCTCGACGTGATCGCTGTGGATGCAAACCTACAAAAGAGGACGTCAAAAGATGCTTCATGTTGGAATTTGACAGAGCTGTGAGTGTTGATGCTTCATGAAATCAATTTCTCATTATTTTACCGAAAAAGTAGATGACTGTTTGGTTCACACTAATTATTGATTATGCTGTCTTATATTGAAATGTGAAGGTTCCTGGTTCTCAATGAGTGACACATTTGGAGTACTTGTTGTGGCATGTTTAAACTATTACTTTTTATTTACAAAATTGTCACATCTGATCATTCGAGCAAATTATTACTTTTTCTCTTTTGGGCGGAGGATTCAGCATTAAGTTCTAATTTGCGCTTGATATTTACTTTCTGATCACATAACTGAAAACATTTAAGAAGGGCTTGTATGATTCAGATTCAAGATTCTTAAGTGGCAGATTCCTCCATACCATTGTAAATAGAAGTTTAGACAGAAGGCCGGGATGCGAAGCGGGTACATGGCCCAAATCTTGGGATTGGAAGAAAACTGCTGCAAGTCTTGCACAAATTTTGAGTTGTACATGCTAAATCAGCTGTGGGCCAGGATGGGAGATTGATTCATACTTGTTATTGAAATCTACCTTGTTGGAAATTATGAGGCTTTTTCTTGGCAGGCATAACAAAGATTATGGGTGTGTTTGGGAAGTGATAAAACTTTTGGATGAAAAGTTTTTGGTGTAAAAGTTTTTAAATTGGTAGAAAATAATATGTTATGATAGGGGTAATGATGAGGTGTAAAGTGAATAAAGTTAAAGTAGATAGGTTAGTTGTATGAGTAGTGTAGAAATGATTAAAAAATAAGGTGGTTGTATAGGAAGATGTGAAGAAATAATTTTAAGATATGGTAGTTATGGAAAGTGGAAAGTTTTGGATTGAAAAGTTCTAGTTTGAAAAGTTTTTGTTAAAAACAAACATGCCCTATAATTAATACTGCCCTTTTTTCCTGAAGGCTATTTTGTGCTGATGTTATTATGCGGGAAGTTTCGGTGTTTTCATCCTTGTTTATAGAAGCTGGACTTATACTGTACATGATGAAGTGTTGTCAGCCATCAATTGGTTTTGGTGTTTATTGCTGGGAACCCAAAACAGTATCTCTATTGGTGGAATTTGCTAGTGAATTTTCTTTAAGATCTACCTTCTACTAGAAATGAAATATGTGTCTAAACTCTGACATACAAATTTATTCTCATGTTTCGTGACTACTTGGATGTACCTTTGTTAATGGCTTCATGTCATTTTCTATTGCAGGCATTTATAATTGCTTCAACTGCCACTGAGGAGGAGATGTTGCGCTGGTACCACCGAACTCTAATTGAAATCCTTTACTAGTTTTCCATTATCTGTACCAAAACAAATAACTGTATTTCTTGTATGATTCCTAATTATATATCTGAGAACCATAGGTGCTTCTTTTAAGATTCCTAATTCATAGCTGTGGAAACCTAATTCAGCCAAAAAAATTCTCTCTAAATTTGAAATTCTTAGGACCTCAGATCGTAATTATTTCAGAACTTTCTATATGGCCTATTGCAATCATCCAAAATTTCTATGATGTGATCACCTTTTCAGCCATAATTGGCTGTTTTGCATGGTATACTTGCCCGCATGGAAGTTTTGCATGGTATATTTTATTACATCAAGTGCAGGAGGTGAGGGTTTAACCCTTAACCAAGTGGCATCATGCCACCATGTGTTACCATTGGGGCAAGCCTATGGACACGTGCATGTATGATTTTAGTTGGTGTAAGGCCCAATGATTGTGAGATTATTTTTATTTTGATCAGTTCTTAGCTGTTTGTATGATTCACTGCATCACCCTGAGTTAATCAAATTTGGTAGAGCCCAAGTCTGCTCTGTTGCCAGTTTTTATAAACCCTGCCAACGCGCATTTACCTTGATTTGACTGATTGGGCAGCCCCAAGTTTACATTCCATTTAGAGTTTCCTAACCCCACTGAATGCTGTCTTTTTTGTGTTCTTAGCAATGTAGTCAATTAAAGAACAATTAGTGACTATGGATCTTGTTTTATTATCTTTCAGCAAATACAATGTGCTTGCAGAATTTATAGCTACATTTGCATATGCTTGCAAAACTAGATGGAAATGATGCAAGTGGGCACATTGAATCTTTCATTCTATTTGAAGCAGTTAATAATTTAATATCATAGTAGTTTTTGTGCCTGGATTTCTAGTCTGTATGCTTCTCTTTTCATCTGCTGCAGGTTCCGTGAGCACATTGTATGGACTGATAAAGCACTGAACATGAAACTTCTCAGGAAGGGAATCTTGACCCGAATTTATGCCCCCATGGTAAGTTGAATGAGTGATAACTTGAAAATAAATGCTCAGGAATTGCTACTTTGTTTCTTCGAACAACTGAAAAAAATGATACTACATGTGGGTAGACAAGATCAACTAGCCATTTTTCAAATAGACAATTTCTGGGAGTAGCAACCAGGACATAACAAGACTTCTATTTTTTGTTTAGTTCTTAGAAATATCTTTGTAAGGTATGCAACCTGGAAGTCTGGTCATTGAGTTCCATGTCTTGAATTTTGATTGCACTTCCTGGGACCTTTCTGAATATGAATCCTAAGAGCATTTCTCATCCTACCATTGTCTTCTTCTGTTAAACAATGTGAGAATTGTTGTTCCTGAATTACCCTCTCCCCTTCATAGGCTATTGTTCAAGGTTTGAGGGAGGCAGGTGTTTTCAGCTCTACTATTTTATCAGCAAAAGCACAGCTCTCAAAGGAGAAATTCCTGTTGTCTGTTGAGCAAAACCCTAGGAGAAGCAACTCCTCTGTCATTCCCAGTTCTCGGGCAGGCGGATCTCAATCCCTTCCCTCCAAGACTATGAAAAAAGAGAAAAAAGAGAACGACATCAGTAAATCCCAATCTACTGTGAGGAAAATGTTGCAGATTATGGATGCAGCAATCCCACCACTGTCGCCACCAGACATGGATGCCCTCTACATGGGAACATGAAGAATAACGCCCATCTGCTTTCACAACTGCTGGTTCAGACTATCTGGAAATTTGAGTTCCAGATCCATGTTTTTTCTGTCTGCAGTGAGCAGTAGCTGGAGTCGAGCAATTTGGGTTCTTCCCGATCATGTGCCCGAGCGCTGGTGTACAAATTCAGGAAATTTGAAATGTTGGTTGAGGAAGAGGTCTGACTTGGATTATTTCTCCCTCCTCTCATTTTGGCAGTTGGACCCGTAGGCCTTGTGGTAGATGCGATTCACAATCGTGCCAAGTTGTTCTATTCATCATTGTTTGTATAGAAGGAAGGAGGACCATAAAAAAGAAATAGTACTCTCGATTGTTATTTGTCTTTCTTTCTTTCTTTCTTTCTTTCTTTTTTTTTTTAAAAAAAAATTGATATTAGATTCATTGATATTTAGATGATTCTTGAGGAATGACATGGCACTTCTTTTTTTCTTTTTTATCTTGTTCTGCGTTGAAATGCGCACCATGGCAGTTGGGGTTATTGCGCAAGGGATACACCCGGTTGCATGCAGATGTCCATGCAGATACAGGGCGATTCTTCTATGCAATCGATTATACCTTGCAACCTCGTGAATTTTCCATTTTTTTTTCTTATTTCTTTTAAATCCAACCCGGGCATCATGTTCTCCTTCAATTGTTTTTGTATGATTTTAAGAATCATTTAAATTAGATTTGTATATAATTATAATGTGTAAAGTGCACCTTAGAGGGGTTGCATAATCACACCGATCCCAATGAGAATGGCCCTTGTATATTTTAACCTTTTTTCTGTTCCCAGATATAAGCCGTTTATTGTGTTTGATACCATTTGTTTTATGTTGTCACCAAAAATCACTTTCATTGGAAACTTATGAACTTCTAAAAAATTTAGCATCTTTCGAGAGAATGTATAGATATTAATTTTTAAACGATTCAAAACGCTCCGAGTCTCTGCAGTTTGTTTTGAGCCATTTCTTATTACCTTGTCTTGAAAGAGAAATATCCTATTTCAAAAAATTCATTTAAAAGTAAATTTTTTTTTTCCTTTCAAACTTAATATAGATGTATTAAATATATAAATCAAGTTTTATCATTTTCAGATGTATATATTTCTTTAGAGATTTAACTATACAGGTATCTTAGTCATTTAGCCATTTTCAACAACTAAAAATGGCTAAAATATCCATGCGATTGAAAATGTTGAAAGAATGTGTGGTCTTAAAATATATGTGTGCGTGTTTTGAGGCTTTCTTTTTTTAAATAATCGAGTCTAACACATACAGGTAGTTTAGTAACTTTTTATTTTTAAAAAATTTTCTTTTCATTGTACATGTATTTAGTATATGCACCAGAATTTATCATTTTTGGATTTTTGTATATATCTTTTATAATTTCAAAAATCAACATCTTTCGCCCCAAATTATGAAAAAGACATAAAAACCTAAAAAGTTAAATTTTGGTATATTAATATGTGTCCTGTAGCACCCGCCGGGAGCGCTACGATGGGCTCGGAATGGGTTTTCCGGGCCTTAGAGACGTGGATCGTGTTGAATGACGACGTGAGCTTAGATTTCCTGCATTCACACGGGGTAAAATGAGTTAGGCTGCGTAGTTTTTAGAAAAAACGGGCATATGGGCGCTTTCTCGGGATTTTGGCGGCATGACGGCTAAGACGGGGCATTAGCTCAAACACGCACACAAGAAAAATAAAGA
>JAXCLR010000063.1:37524773-37592124 GCA_035584095.1 Annona squamosa | reverse complement strand
CAGGGGCAATTGCGGGCACGGAAAAAAGTAATCATGTGATATAATTTTTAAAAAGCTAATAACTTTGCTTTTTAAATTATTTTTAGATTTTTTATATAACTACTTTATCTATATATACTTTTTAAACTTCTAATAAACTACCCAGTCGCAGCGCTTTTTTACTTTTCAATAAATTTTCCGGAATTTTTAATCTTATTTTTTCTCAAATAGACTCAGAATAAAAATATTACTTAAAGCAAAAATAAAAAAATGAAGTTTGAAGAAATTACACGTGACAATGCTTAGTTTTCCTAAAGCATGGTCTCTTATGAAATATTATATGTTTTACTTTTACTATTCTTATTTTAATAGAGAGTTAATATATTACAAATTCAAACACATTGCACAAAAATAAAAAAGAAAGAGAAACTGATTTTATAAGGGAATATATTAACATGGTCAATAAGTGAATTAGTGACGTCTTTGGCCAATCATAATTCTCCAAGTAAACTTCGAGGCTGCTTCACGTGCGTTTTACGCTTCCGATCATTTTATTTCTCCTAAAAGTCGTTGGCAATCTGTTGTGCCCATCAACAGCCGATGTGCTGGCACCGCCAATAACGGGACGCCACGTCGGAATATAAAAAAAATATGCGTTTTTATAAAAATAACATAGATTAATGGTTTTTTTGTTTACAAATTATGAAATTATATTAGTTTTCGGGAAGCTAAATAATTTGCATCATAGAAGAGCGGCTAGATAATTTAGGGTGTGTTTCGAAAGTTGTAAAACTTATAATATGATATTATAGGGATAATGATGACAAGTAAACAGAATAAGATATGTTTGACAATGGTTAAAAAAGTCAAGTTAAAACTTTTAAGTCTAAAACTTTTCACTTCTCACAACTATTATATTTTTTAATTATTTTTTCACATTTTCATATACAACTACTCTACTTTTTAATCATTTCTACACAATTACCCACACAACTAACCTATCTATTTTAACTTTATCATATTTACTTCTTGTCATTACCCCTATTATATCACATCATTTGATAACTTTTACTCTTCAAAACTTTTTATCATAAGTTTTACCAATTCCTAAACACAACTTATTTTAGATTGAAAAGTTTAAACTTAACGACTTTTGTAAATTGTCAAATACACTTTTGTGCTTTTGAATTTAGCATTTCACACGTATTGAGCAATGAAATCATGTTGGAATAGAATTATCAATGATCTAATTTGTCAAAATATAGTTTAGCCATAGAACAATTAAAATAAATGTTTTAATAAATAAATGCGAGTTAGATGACATAATCTCAATAACAATTGATGCATTATTGGATCAGAAGCCGCAGAGGAGAGCTGAGAGCAGCAGAGTATAAGAAAGCCCGAGGACGAGGAAAAACCGGAGAGAGAGAGAGAGAGAGAGAGAGAGGTCCATCAATGGCGGCTCGCAAACGCGGCTCATCAAAGCCTTCTGCCCAATCTCAAGCTACAGAGGAGACCTCTGCTGTCGAAAAACCGCCTCCGCCTCCGTCCGATCCTTCCTCCGCCGCCTTCTTGCTCGCTCCTCCGAAACTCTATGCCGTCCTCGGCTTCTTTGCCATTTCTCTTCTCCCGTTCTTCTACCTCCTGTTCTTCCACTACCGCATTGAGCCCGACCTGAAGCGGTCCATCACCATCAACGCCGCAATGAGCTTCGGCGGATTCCTTGCAGCCGTGCGATTGATTCCCGTCGGCTCGAGATTCGTCCTTAGGCGGAATCTCTTTGGATACGACATCAACAAGAAGGGAACTCCACAAGGGGCCATTAAAGTGTAATTGTTTAAAGAAAAAACTTCTTCTTTCTTCATTTTTGAAATTAAGTTGGATTTTAGATTTGTAGTTTTTACTGCATTGTTGGATTTTATGCTTGATTTATTGTTTTGAATGCCAAAACTCTATGCTATGAAAAGCGTGATTGACCGTGCAATGGAACTAAGAAAATTATAAGCAGGTTTTAGACCACTCAAATTGGGATCATATTACGGGAGCTTTGTTAGATGATTATAAGCAGGTTGGGAACATTTGATGCATGATTATAATTTAGAAACTAAAAGTAGCAATGCTGAAAATGCAACCCGTATGCATCAGTTTGTTTATTTGATTTGAACTTCGCATCATGATATATCTACTGTGAACGTCTGAATATTATCAGTTCAAAACATTTTGTTAATATGCTTGATTTGTGGTTTCAAATGGATATTATTAGGATTTGAACTTGCAAGGATGGGGAAACTCGACTTTTAGCCTAGAAAATAGACATAAGGATCAAAAGGGTGCCAGCGGGTGTCCAAGCCTTGTTGATGTTCCATGCAGACATATTTATTGAGTTTTTTTACTTTCTCGAGAGCGTCTATCTCCTTCATGTACGTTAGATATCTTGGATAGGCTTTTATTATAGGGTGAGATCTCTAAGGGGATTTCTTCATCTGTTCAGCGATGTGGAATTGAATTGAAAGAAATGAAATTTGATGTAAGTGACATAAGGAATGACGCGAGTCATAAAGTGAACAAGGTTATAAAAATAATTAAGAGGTGTTGGTAATAATAATAACAAACATAGGGTCCTGTCTAATCAATTTGGGTAAACAGATATTTTCATGGAATTCAGTTTTACAAAAACCATATCGTGTGATTGATCAGGAAAGTTGGTTGAAGTGGACCGTAGTTGTGGATGCTTGTTGCCTTGACTTGTTGACTGTTGCTTAGGCAACCTTTTATTGCAGAGCGAGCATAGCATAGTTTGACCAGAGGATGTATCATTACCAACCAAATGTGTACAATCCATGATGGTTTTCTAGGCACCTGTATTAGGTATGAGTCTTGACTGGTGGATGGATTTTTGTATTTGCTGCTCTTGTTAAGGATTCAAGGGGCTGCACTTATTGCATTTAAACTAACATGCAGAATCACTTGTGAATGTGTGATTCTATGGTCCAAATCATTGATATGAAGGCTAAAATCATGGTTAAGGTGTTGCTCAGACCATGTGTGCAGGATAAGTCAGGTGTTTGGAAAGAATCTGATCAAAATTCTACCTTACAAGGAATGCACAAAGAATTTGTTTGCTGGGTGTGTCATTATTATTTGCAGTTTCAACACAATAAGTCATTTAAACGGATAAAGCACCTGAAAGGGACAACTTATTCAATATAGGCGATGATGGATGCATAGGGGCATTTTTCTGTCTTTTGTTTGGTCTTTGAACAGCAGTTAACTCCATGTTCTGTTTGAACATCTGACCAATATGGTCATTGAGCTCATCCATTGACATTTATTTTAAATTGATTGTATTTTTGCAGGCCTGAATCCCTGGGCATTATTATTGGCATTGTTTACCTGGTCATAGCTATATTGTTTCAACATTTTAACTTTACGGCAGACTCCAATGTATGAGATCCATTCTTTTACCCAGTCTTAGATGATTTCTTTTTCTTTTTCATGTTTAATTTTTTCATAGGCTTGCAGTGGAGTTCAATAATGCATAATGCATATTTTCATGTCACAATGATTTCTTCTTCTTGTTCTTTTATTTATTTTTTTGCCTACTAAGTTTCCATAAGCACTGCATCATGTAGAATGGAACTGGACGTATGACATGTAGGGATGCTTAAATAACTGTGGTATGTGTTGCCTGGAACATGTGTGCAATCTTATCTTATATTGCATTAGAATCTGTTAAGGTAGTGGTTTTGAAAAGTGTATTGGACTCTAGATAAAAAGCTAGATGATGCCATTTGTCTTATACGTGCATTTGGGAATAATGAGAATAACAATGCCTTGTTCTTGGCAATTATAGGGATGCTTAATTGTGCTTGTTTGGAAGAAGAGATTATTGAAGTAATTCTTGCTTTCCTGTGTCCATCAATGACACCTAAAGTGTTGGTGTTGCGGCAATTAACTGCAGAGTGTTTTTCTGGTCGAGTCTTTTTTTTTTTAATTTAAAAAAAATTGTTTTAAATAAAGAAGCAATTTTGATATATAACAGAAGCAAGTTTAACAGCCAACATAACAACAACAGAGGATTCTAACTTTGGCTCAATGAAACAGCATTATGCACTCTTGTATTGGAACTAGTCCTATACTACTGATATGCTCATACAGCACTGTTATATTGAAATTGTTTCTTGGAAGTTCCAAATCCTAACAAAGAAAAAATGATTTTTTCTCGACCAAATAAATAAAAACAGAACACATGTTTTGGTCATTCTTTTTCCTCTATTTATTTTTATCTTCTTTAATATGTGACAGGTTGTTATTTGGATTCCTGGTTAAGCTTTGGGTTTTTAATCCATGCAGTGGCTTGTTGAATACAATGCAGCATTAGCATCAATCTGCTTCATGATTCTGCTGGGATTTGTTGATGATGTCCTTGATATCCCATGGAGAGTGTAAGGGTTTTTTTTTTTCCCCCCGCATGCATGGGCAGTTCCTGTTTTATTGGGTAGCCTCATTTGGGGCCTTATCCATTTCATTTGTCTGAAGAACACCCTTAATGACTCTGAATCATGCTTACCCTTTCTTAAATGCCTAGAGCAGGAAATTGCTGTTACCTTCATTTGCGGCACTGCCCTTGTTGATGGCATATGCTGGACATACGACCATAATCATTCCAAAGCCCATTGTTCCATATGTTGGGTTTTCAATTTTGGATCTTGGTAAGAACTATTTAGAACCTGCAACATTCATGAGCTGATTTTGGCCATTGAAATGAATATTTTAGCTCCCTTCTTTTTCCTCCTTTCTTCCTTTTCTTTTCCTTTCCTCTCCTTTTGAACAGTAATCATTTACTAAGTCATTAATCTCCATCCCTTCTATAGGAAATAGGATCTGTGGAAGTTTCCTTTTCACTTACCTAATTGGATAATGGTTGTATGTTTGAGATGGCTGGGTATAAAATAACAGTATCAATGATTACTTCATGAAATGGCAGGATTTCCTTCATACTTTCCCCTATAAAGTTACCACTATTATGTTTCAGGTATTAGTATTTTTGCCCATTCATGTCACTACATCATTGTGTTAATTTTCCTTTCCTTCACTTTCCTCTAGTACAACTTAAACATGCCCAATAAATCAATCTGAAGCGAAATATTGCATTTAAAAGACACAGTGGTAGTTATCTGATGGCATGGGCTGAATGCTTCCAGAATGGAGCAGGGGTGCTTTCATTGTAATCAACTTTTCTTTATTGTGCTAGCAAACATCCTATTCACAAATACTTTAGGAGAAGCATAGAGATTAAATATTATGTACATATTTTTTGATTTCAGATTTGGAACATCAACTTGAAGACCTGTTTGATATTCATGTATATGGGGATTGTTTTGTGATTTTTTGGTCTTGATAACATCTCTGATTAAAATATGGTGGCCTTTAGCAGGTTGTGAACTTTCTGCTAATGGATCAGAATGCAAGTACTCTGTTCTCTTGCTCTCCATTTTTTTCCCCTCAAGTTTTGTTCTAATTTTCTTCCTTCTATGTATATATTTTAGTTGTTTTATGCTTCCCTTCTTCTTCCCCTTGAGAGGACCATTTCCCTTTCTTTGATATTCTTTCCATTTCTGTAAGGCACTTGTCTTATATCAGAATCAAACCTAGTATTCGTCATCTACAGTTTAGATTACATATGGCATTTTTACTTGAAGTCATCGTTTGCAATAACTTGTCTTCTCATGTTGTCTGTTGCTTTGCTTCCCCACTTCTACCGCCATAATCAGTGTCGGCCCAACACTTATTCATGCCCTGCTTTGTAGTTGGCAGCATACAGCATATCTTGACTGTTGTTGTCACAGAAGTTCATTATTACCAAGGAAGAAGAAATCCCATCTGAGGCTCGTGCTTCCCTTCTATAATAGATGCGCCAGGACTAATCACCTTTCAGTCGACAATTTGCCTTAGCTCCAACAAGTTATTAGGGATTGGAGGTTGAGACGTTGTATTCAACCAACAATATCCATGGGAGTACCAATGACATTTTGTCTATTGCAAGAAACCAATATCCATGTGGGAAGGGATATACTAGGGTTAACCATGTTCCACCCTAATCTGGCCCATCTTGATGATAAAATCAAAATTCACTTCACTCATTGCATTTAGAATGATGGATTAACTTACAAACCAATCTTCTTTTAAATCAAACCTATGCACGGCCCCCATCTTATAAAGATGCAAAACGAATGTAAGAAAATTGTTTGATTTATATATCTATTTTAAAGATGTTAATCAACATCTAAACTGTCTAAATATAATTTCCTACTTAGATGAATGCTTTTATAAAGTATTATAGCATTTTAACATATCCATGAATGAGTATTTTGCATAATTTATACATGATTGTATATAATTTTAAGCAAATCTGTCAATCTAAGACTCCAATTGAGATGATGTTTGGTATCATAATAAAACAAATGATTTTAAATGGTGCGATTGGTTGGATTTTGATCTTATCATCAAGGTAGACGTTATTGTCATTATATTGCCCCCTAACGAAGACACAACATGGTGCATTTTAGTATATCCTACATACATATATATGGATAATGATCTTGTACACCCTGTTGTCACTTAGCTTGTGTATTATATATATATATTCTTCATTTTTATGTGGTCGCACATGTATTTAGTTCATATACCAAACTTTACCAAATTTGGATTTTTGTATATGTTTTTTAATAAATTTCTAAAATAAAAATTTTACTATTTTTCATGTGCAAAGTGCAAGATTGGTGAAATTTTTTATTTTTGAAATTTTCTAAAAAATATATAAGAATCCAAAAATGATAAATTTGGTAGATGAACTAAATACACACGAACACTCATAAAGATGAAGTAAAAAATGAAAATATAAAATACATGAGATTGTTGCTTAGCTAAGTAACATCTGGTATCCCAGCCCCCTTCGTTTGTTTGACAGCGTGACAGTCTTACATATTTTGATCATAGGTTTCTATAGAAAACTGAATTGCCAAACTGTCTGCTCCACAGGGTTATATGCTCAGCTTGTCCTATTGGGTTATATATGCTTTGGGATATTTCTGTCCATATATTATTCATAAAAAAATTATTACTTTACTAATCAAATTTTACTTGAAATTGAAGTCGTTTCTACACTCTTGCATGTTTCCTGCATAATATAAATTTGCTGTTTTAATTGTATCTATATTTATCAAATTCTGATTGAGGTCGCTTTTCGGGTTGCACCATACGCTCTGATTCTTTCTGTCCATATAAAATATACCTAGTAAAAATATAATATGATGGCCTCTGCTTTTGTCAAAGGTAGCAATCATACCGTAGCTATCTTAGGTTTTCACCATCAGCTTTCCTCATTCTAAATGCAAAATTATGAAATAAGACTTTGGGAATTGGCACTTCTCACCTTTCCCTTGAGATGTTCTTTCCTCTTGTTAATAAACTCTTTCCATTTTCCTTTCTACATCCAGCTAAACCTAAGTTTCCCACCTGGACATATTTGCCATTTCTCAACTAATTATTCTCTGTGTGCAAATAAACGATGATTTAACTCATATATGGTGTTTTTGTTTTGTGGATAGGATGGATCTATAAGCTCTACATGGGCCTTTTGGCAGTGTTCTGCACAAATGCTATAAATATTCATGCCGGTATAAATGGTCTTGAAGTTGGACAAACCATAGTTATTGCATCCGCTGTAAGAACAATATTTCATGCAACAAAATGGACTCCTAGCATGGTGTTTCTGCTATTTCGTAATTGATTATATAAATGCTAAAACTTCCAATAGTAATAGAAGACTATTCTGCAGATTTTAATACACAATGTAATGCAAATTGGAGCATCCTCAGATCCCGAGTATCAACAAGCTCATGCATTCTCTATATACCTTGTCCAGCCATTGTTGGCCACTTCATTGGCACTATTTTCTTATAACTGGTACTTCTCCATCATTTACTTACACAGATGCGACTAATCCTTTTGTTTATTATTATGCTTGCCTCTCTTCTTGACGATGAATGATTGCATGTACTTCCATGAAAGTTATCCCTGATATTCTATGGAGATAGTTAACCATCCTGATGTTAGTGCGCATGCAAACATATTCTGCATGGGTAAATATCCAGTTGGAAAATATTTGCCAATATTCATAAAAAATTCTCCATCATTTTGTTCGACGTCTGTAAAGGTGGTTTGCTAATTCACATTTCAGTTGTCAGATCTATTGCGGCTGCCATGGAGATGGTGTCCCTATAAAATATAAGGAAATGAATCCTAGCATTTTCAATGGCTGGCTGCCGATGGATGATCTGAAAATGCACATTAATTGAAAGGGAAAACTATTCAATGGTTGAACAATCTCATGGCAGTGCATTATCTATCAATTACGGTGCCTGCTTCAGGATTATCTGAGAAAGCTGATGCTTGAGGATATGATCAATTGTTTACAGTCATTTCATGAAACTGTATCGAGCATGGAGATATCAATCAAAGGGAAAAATATCAAATATTTCAGGTTTCTTTTTGCACTCTATACATATGATCTAACCCACACTAACCTTGATTGGGAATTCATTGATTGTCTTTCTTTGAGAAAGAAGTGAAACATAATCTGCTTCTGAGTTTGACAGGCCTATTCAAAATCTTACGTGAATAATTGATTCATTTTCTCCTGTCTTCTTTTCTTGAAAATGAGCTGATGTGAATTTTATAGGTATCCATCTTCAGTATTTGTGGGCGACACCTACACTTACTTTGCTGGCATGGCTATGGCTGTAGTTGGTATTCTTGGGCACTTCAGGTTAGTTACCTTCTCATGCTATATGTTTAGAAAACACTCACGTTGTAAAACAGGGAAAATTATTCAATGCAAACTGTTGCATGGTGTGATTTGCACACTATTTTTTTGTTTTGATGAAAAACAATATTTTAATTTTGTTAAAAAATGAATACCTCTAAACCAACCAGAGTATTTTATGCTCTTTAATGAATCTAAAATCAATTTGTTGTGATATTTAGTTACATGATATTTTAAATAGATCCACGTTTATGATTATTTGAAAGCAAGGCTACTTTTGCTTCTAAAATGTGTAAGAGTTCATGCGGAAATGCTTATGAAATAGAGATATTAATGCAAGGCCAATGATGACAATTTTTGAAAATCTTGTATTGTCCGTGTCTCCAATCTATGAAATGAGGTTGACAATTCAAGGCCCTAACCATTGTATACTACGATAGATCCTAATGTATTCTCATTAAGTAAAGGTTCAATTCAAAAAGGTACCTTTATGACATGATTTCTTTGACTTGAATAGTGTTGTTTTAAAATTTGAAAATGGAGTGTCAAGAATTTTGAAAATATTGAAACTATGTTATTTATATTTATTCATTTTCATTAGAAAAACAAAAAGATATCAGAGCTGAAGTGATGAGATCTTTGGTTTTGTCTGGTGGATCTTGGGTTCAAATTTGCATTGTTGAAAAAGAAAAATTTTAGCTTTGTTTCTGGAGTTACTATTTGTAGCTCGTCTGCAAAAAACCTGTATTGAATTAGTGAATATGGGTGCCCTGCAGAAGACAAAACAATTGATCATATAAAATATAACTTACATGCACAGAGCAAGGTGAGTTGTTTTTGTAAAACAAAATGTTGAATTTTTCTTGGGAGACATTTGCTCATGAAGAGTTCAAACTGGTTTATATTGTGTGGAATGTTGTTGTATTGGTGCAGTTGCTTGCACACTATTGATACTTCTCGCATACTTGACTACTATGGTAAGGAGTAAGGAGCACTGGTTGAAAAGCAAGGTGACCTGTGCACTAGCCTATTCAGGAAAAGTTTGCGTTGGCATCAAATATTTGGTGTAATATCGGGGGAACTTCTATCCTTTTTTAGCATTTTCAGGTTTTACAATAGGATCATTTGAAAAAAAAAAAAATTACTGAAATTAGGAAAAAAGACAGCATCTTTTCTGATGGTAAACTAAATACTCAGTGGCCACACAAGCTTGTTTGGAGGGAGAACTGTGCATCTTCCAGCTGTGCTAGTGTTCCTTAGTATAGTAATTGTAGTATAAAAGTATAGTAATTGTAGTATAAAAGTATAGTAATTGTAGTATAAAAACGTTATTTTCACATCAGGTTTTCGAACAACTACCTAAAGAATAGGGTTTCCATGGATGTCTTCAAACATCCACAATGGACACAGCCAGATGGTAAGTGGTGGTATCATGATGTCATTATCGATTACAGAAACACAAAGGATTCATTAATTACGCATGATGGATTTATTGACAACATGAGTTATTGATCAGTCAATTATCTTCTTGTCGCAGTGAAACACTGCTGCTGTTCTTTCTGCCTCAGATATTGAATTTTCTCTACTCTTTACCTCAGGTATGTGGATACTAGTTTTTCTGTGTCAAGAAAATTTTAATGGAATTTTCCTTCCTTTTAGTATACGTCTAACTTCATCTTGATTTTGTTTGCCTTTCAGCTTTTCAAGATCATTCCTTGTCCACGACATCGTTTGCCCAAGTAGGTTGCTTTGCATATTGCATGTTTCGTATTGAATCTGTGTGCAATGTCTGTCAGGGCTTCACTCGTGTGGCTTGGTCTGAATGGCTCATATTTATGGTTGCAGCCTCCATCCTGTTTACTTGACAGTAATCCCGATTATTAGTTAGCAATCAGCCAGAGATCAATTCTGTTCTACGATGTCAGCTTTTAGATTGCTGTTTGCTCATGTCCTACAGAGGGCAGGACCCATGATGGAATAGGTGTAGGGTTCTGATGCTGATGGATAGTCAGGGTCGCTGGATGATGAAAATCACCAATATGATAAATCTCATTCAAACACATGACTAGTGCGACCAGGCATTGTATCTCAGTTTCAGTGAATCCCTCTAATGGTTATTGGTGGATACCGTGCTCCTCCTACAGGTTTGATTCTCAAACGGGACTACTGACTGGAACAAAGGACTTGACACTCGTCAATGGTTTCCTAAGATGGTTTGGCCGATGCTCCGAGAAGGCACTCTGCATAAGACTTCTGGTATTTCAGGTACATTGGGCCCTTGTTTTGTGATCCAAGTGGTAGTTCCTTTCTGCATTGGCCCATCACCTTTAATAATGGGACAGCTATAACAGTTGAAATTTTCTTCTTCATAGCAAAATAGGCAACTAGAAATCTCACCCTGCTACATTTTCTAAAAAGAGGCAAAATAAATTATGACTAGGATATTTCTTCAATGGATAATGCTTCAATGCTCATTTGCAAATTTTTCCCTTTTTATTTATTATTTATTTATTTTATGTATAAATATGTATGCCCAAACAAGATCTTTTTTACCGCCCAAATTTTATATTCTTGATTTTTTTTAAATATTTTTTGAATTTCAAAAATGAATTTTTTTTTGGATTTTTCCAAAAATGTAAAAAGTTCATATAGGAAAAGATATTGCTTGGGCTCACATATCAATGCAAAAAAAAAAAAATTTAAAAATAAAGAAGGAAAACATGCTTGCAATGTTCACGCAAGCATTGAAGCATAACCCTTCTTTAGACTTTCATTTCCCTTGGGTACTGTAAGGTACATCTACAGTGGTCCATAAATTCTATACCACCTGTTCTTATGTTCCTCCTCCCTCCCTCATGTGAACTTCGCATACAGCATAACCCGTGAGAGTTATTTTTTCCACAGATTAACATATGGAAATTTCATTTTGTTTCCCTTTTCCCACGATTGATTTGATATTGTCCAACAGGCTTTGGCATGCCTTTTCTGTTTTGGGCTGAGGTACATTCTTGCTGGTTGGTACAAATAAAGAAAGCGGGAATTCAAAATTCTGATGTGAAGCATCGTTAACACGGTTGGAGAGAAAGAACTATTTATGTAATCCGGAGTAGAAAATTATTTTTGTCGAATTTGCAGTTGTCTGAATTCTGAACAGGATAAATTTTCAAGCTGCAGAGAAACATATGTATGCCCACCTTCACAATGTTAGCATGGATAGGAAAAATGAGCACAGCGAGTAAAAATTGTCTGCTAGATTAAGCAAATAGTTGGAATGTTAAGTTCCTTATTAATCTGTTTGTAACGAGGAACACTGCAGTACTATATTTACAGGAATTTCTTCGAAGAAAAATTTCTAACCTTTTCTGAATGCAATTTACTAAAGCTGAATATCTGTACTCTATGGAATATGAAACCAATTAAAGTTTTAAAGGCAGGGCAAAACAGGGGCAATGCTTTGCAGATGATATTTCAGTTTCTGTTTGAAAGTAAAATACTAGCAATGTGACCAAATCCTGCAATGGTTCATAAATCCTGCCATGGTTCATAAGCCTTTCTTTTCCTAGTGGATGTGTAGTGACTCTCAACCCGCCAAGCCATTTGTTTTTGTAAAACTTTTACTTCTATCGAAATTAGATAAATATTTTTTGGACAATTATACCTTTTATTTTTGCATTCTGGTTACATGCTTTTTTACAATCAAGGTTTTTTTTTTATTTTTTTAAATGAAGCTTAGTTTCATTTATTACCAAATTCGTCTTTTCCGTCTAGCGATATTGTTTTGGTTTTGTTGCGTTACTTAGCTGGTATTATCTTCACCTTTACAATATTAATTTCCACAATTTTTTTTTTAAAAAATGGTTACCACAATTTCTCTATACAACCTTGCCTGTAGGAAAGAAGAATAGGAAAGCTTATGATGAAACAACTCAGTTCAGAGTGAGATGATATTGAATTTCTAGAGTGCAGCGGTCTAATGCAACTAGTTGAGTGGAACTTACCAAGCAACCGGTTGTTCTTACCATTCTTAAAATAATTTTTTTATTAACCGAAACCATGCGTAACATATATTGAAAATGTCAAAAATCATTTTAAATGGAAATTTATATGTTGTAAATATTTAACACCAGTGGAGAGTGAATAAATTAGTAACTGTTAAATTTTGTTAAAATTTTAAAAATAAATATATAATATATAAAAAAAATTTTAAATGTTTTTTGAAAACTAAACTAAATGCTTTGATGAATGATTTAGATTTTTTTCAAAAAAAAAAAAAGCTTTTGAAAATGAAAAAAGAAACAGGTTTTCCAAAAGTTGAGATGCAAGATCAAAAGCGAAAAGCTTGAGATGCGGACTGCCTTCTTGATTGATTAAGGGCTTATTGAATTTAGCTAGCTTATTAGCTTATGGCTAATAAGCTGAAGTCGAAAAAAAGGTAATTTTTTTTCCTTTAATCCCATCAGAGTATCTTAAAATCGTTGAGTCGTATCGAGTATCGACGTACCTGAAGGTGAAATATTGGGCGAAAGCCATAATCCCATAATTACTCTGAAAGCCATAATCCCATAATTACTCTCTCATGAGCTATAATCTAGTTAACATATTCTTTAAAATTACTATGTAGTAAAAATATTAGAATAAATTGAAATAAAAAATTTTAGCAGCTGCTAATATAACAATAAGCGTAAAATTACAAATAGATAAATAGTTGACTCAGCCAAAAAAAAAAACAATTAATGTATTTATACAACATTTTCAACAATAATTAGGTACAGAATAATTTAATTGGCTGAAAAACGGTTTCATGTAATGTATGTAACCAGACACCTCTATATATAAGATTATACTATTGGGCCTCGGGTTTCACCAGCCAGAAGCACTAGGCAGAATATTGACCATCTTTCAACTTTTTCTGTATTTTTTAAAACCTTTTTACCGCAAGGCCAAACAAGCACTTAGGCAAATAATATAAGCCCTAAAGCCTAATGATAAGAATTTGCTAGGGCAACCATAACCAGCCAATGGAAGCTGCCCAAGCCCATACAGCGCAAGTAAAAATGCAGCGCTGGTGATCAAGCAACGGACTTTCCATCATTATCATCATCATCATCATAAGCTATTTTCTACCTGGGGTTAACTGCATAAATTTCACTACACCATTCTTGACAATAAGTAATTACATGTTCAGTAATTTTTAAGCCATTCTTGAAAATAAGTAATTAAGTGTTCAATAGTCTATATCGAGATATATTCTGGTGTAACAATTTTAACGTAACATTGCTCAAATGGGCCTTATATGATCATTAAATCATAATCTACTCCACCCATTGTATTTAGAATAATGTATTCTATAATCATACATATTTTCATCTCAATCAGATATGTAGATGGGCCCCATCTGAAACTGGTACAAATTCAACATAATAAAATAATTTAATGTAAATAATAATTTTAAAATATTTTTTTTCAACATCTAATCCATCTCAGGTATGATTTATATATGGATAAATAATTATATAAAGTTTCATTGTTTAATATGTGTGGAGCCCCTTTTTTGGGCAACTGCACCACTGTTATATATATATTTCAAATCTTCTTTTAACTCTCTTAACACCCTTCATTTGAATAAACTTTCTTTAACGTGGTGTGTTTTCAAACCTATATTTAACGTGGCCAGATTACTTTAGTTTGCTTTCCCTCTTTCTATCATCTACCGGCTTCACTTTTAATTAGACTTTTAAGTATTTATTTATTTGGCATTTTAGAAAGGCATGGCTTTTCTTTGAACATTTTGTTGCATGCTTTCTTTTTTTCTTTTTTCCCTGGACAATCATAGATGAAGACTTGAAAATTCAATTTTATAATTTCCACTTACAAACACGATTCATAACCAAAATCCTATGGTGACAATAAGAGGAGCATAGGGAACCTCAAACAATCGTTCTGTGACACATCAGAAAGGTATTCCCATTTGAAGAACCCCTCATCAATTACACTCCTCCAATTGTGAGCCAGATTTTTTTTTTGTGGCTCTTCCAACAACATTTTGGCATTAGATCTCCGAACCATAGGCCTCACGCGTGAAGGCCAATGCACCCTTGTATCGTCTACATGAGTAGAACCAGGGCAAGGCCGATTCACATTTAGCAGCTCGAAAAAGACAATCTTTTCTCAAACTTCATTACATGAGCCGCACAGCAAGCCTTCCAAATTGTGACTACCAACATCCCGGCCATCTCTTCTCAATTGCTACTGCCGGACCAGAAATTTAAACCAGGCTGCCAACCTAGTTTCCATCTGCAAAGAGAGGCCACTGAATCACAGATGGCACACGGACAGGAAATGTATACATCAGTGTAAAATGTCAGTTGCCACAATAAGGATTTAAAATGATAAATTAATAGAAATACAGCAACAGCAGCTCTATATGGCATTCTACAGGATTCAGATTGAATGGTTAATCTTTTGACTCAGAAAAGCCCAAAAATATAGGTCCAATCACTGAACCTAAGAATATAATCATCTCAACCCTGGCCCCAACCATACCAACACTAGTGTATTGTGTCATGCCGTGGATACAGTAGTTATAAATGGGTGGATTTGGGAAACCTGAACAGATGCGCAGTTTGGGTCAAGAACCTAGCTTCTCACAAGAGAATCACCTCATAAAACATTTAGTATAAGAGTGTGCAGCTTTGCAGAGAGTAGGTGACCGATCGTGCTCCCACCAAAGATGTGAGGGTGTGTTAGCTGTCTGCCTTAGATTCAACTATGCTGTAGGATGTGCTCTCTGCTTGAGTTCCTTTGCAAGAGCACAACGACACAAGATGAATGGAGGAGAATGTCACATGCTGCATGAGTCTCACATTAGCCATGTTCCAGCTATTTGCTAGCATATTCCGAATTTACATCCTCTGGTGAGTGACTAGCGCTAAATATGGTCCTAGCCCATATGACATGCCCTATTAATAATCTTTTCTGCTCTGTTAATGAGGAAAATTGTCAACAAAAAGGCTCTGCAATTTCCTTCTTAATTTTTTTCAGGTACCATGCATGATATTATCATCATGGCTTCTTTCCATCTCAATTTGTTGCCATCTAAGACAATGACTAGAAATACAGCATCAATTTTGATGAGTACCAAGACTTGCAGCAACAAACTTCTGATGTGGTTTTTTTGTGCTATGGTTGCTCACACCATGCAATAGTCAAAAAAATATTGAAACCCACCACCAGTTTGGCAAACTAAAACAACAAAAGTATACGGTGCCTGTTCCTTATGTTTAACACTAGAATACTCCAATAATTGTAGACTAGTAGTGCTCAATTCAAATGAAGTCTCCAGTTAATAACCATGGGAGGTCTACAACTAGAGCATGGGTTGCAAGAGATAAAACCCATACACACTGTCATTAGGTTTTTCAACACAGTGACTGAGGAAGAACTAGATATCTTATCTGGCCACCAAATGGTTAATACTAGACAAAGAAATTCCATCTGACACAATTTTGCATTCCTTCATTACAACTCGAAATTTACCATCTAATTAACTCTATTGGCTTCAGGTCAGAGTGAGATTGGTACAATGATTCCTAAGATATAGCATTGGTTTGAAATCATGGTCCTAGCTTGCAAGTATTAAACAACAATCACAAGTTTAGCTACTTATAAGGAGCTGAGTAGTAGTAGCAGCAGCAGCAGCAGCAGCAGCAGTAGTAAGAGAATTAACTGTATACCATTTCCAGACCACAAATTCCCTCTCATTTTGCATAGGACTATGATTGAGCTAATCAATATCCATATCATTATTTTTTTCGTTTCTGCTGCTTGACCATAATTTGATAGTACGATCATGTGCAACTGTTGCAATGTATTGCCCATCTGCAGATAAAAGATAAAGTGTCAGATGAAGTTTACACGATAGGACAGGGTATCAATTAATACACAACATGTCTGATCAAAAAGTACATTCTAATATCAAGTCTTATGCGTTGTTTATTGGAGGAAAGAACTACTGAACTACATGAGCATATTTGTTAAGAAGGATAAGGTCACGTGGGTGCAAGAAATGCAAATTGTTCATTTAGGATTGAGGCTATCAGAAGCCTCTGGCAAAAAGCTGCTAGCTTCAGAGTCATCCATTTCAACTGTCCCTTCTTAATGTGCACAGGAGGAAGCACCTAGATTAAGTCTAAATGGCTGCCCTTTGTATGTTCAGGTCTGAGAATCATTCCAAATAACATAAGCCCAATAGTAAACTGGGCAGAATAGATTACAGTTGTGAACCTTAAACCCATGAAAACCCAGAAGGGGCTTTACCAACCAGGTCTGTCCGATGACAGCCCTGCAACAAACAAAATTTTATTTGGCCTATGAGTTGAACTAATTCAATTTCACTAGTAATATGATCGTCTCATACTGTTCCGCTAAACTCCTAATAAAGTTTTAGATCTTACAGTAAGCTCCCTGTACAGGTCCAGCTAAAACCAATGCTACTAATTTAATTTCCAAGGTTGATTCAAACTTTCAACCATTAACCAAATTCTTTGCAAAATTTCCCAGGGAACTGTGAACCTATTGAGATGAGAAGCAAATAAACTATCAAAGGATTAAAAAAACACATGCACACACATATGCACACACGCACACACGCACTCACAGGCGAAATAAGGTATTTTGTTTTGAAACTTGTGCTAGAGGATTACCTCCAGTAATGTCAATAGATGTGACTTTTGCTTCATGTCCAGCCATCGTATTGACAGGCTTGAAATCTCGTGCTGACCAAACCTGAAAGAAAAGAAATTGTTGTATTCAGATAAAAAATGAATAAAAAGATAGCACTACTGGTAATTAGTGGAGGTCATAAGTAAATACCTTAGCTTTAGTGTCGAATGAAGAGGTAGCTAGAAAATACCCTTCCTGAGGTTCAAACTTGACTTGTGAAATAAGCTGTGCATGTGCTGGTATTATATACAATGATTTCTTCTTCCTTAAGTCCCAAATCCGGCATGTATTATCTTCACCTCCAGTGGCTAGGTGATATCCATTAGGAGAGAAACATATTCCAAAAATCTGAAAAGAGGCAAGGATTCATAGAATTCACACTCAACTTGTACGATACAATTTAATTATTAAAGAATTGAAAGTATCAGATAATCATAATGCCTAAAATATTGTTCATTTAACAGAAGTAGAACTTGCAATCTATGGAGAGGGTGCATTTGGATAGAGATGGAAAAGGGGTGGAAAAAATGAATTCTGAAGAAATGGAGGAAAAGAGAAGGAATGATGTGATGAGCAGGCGGGATATTGGAAAGAAAGTGGATAATGATCTAAACATAAACTTCTTAGATGAAAAGATCAAGGATAATGTTTTAAAATATAGGAAATAATGATGAGAATGTAGGGTTCTTAGGCAGTTAAATCTCACATTAAGTTTTTCATTTCCAATCCCTTTCATGTAATCCACATGCATCCTAGTCTACAAAATAATGGATCTTAACCATGCCCCCCACCCCCAGAAATAGAAAAATTAATATTTTTGGCAGTGCAGCATTTAACACCATATCAGCAAACAGTAATCAATATCATAGCTAAGAATTTTGTCAAGTAATGAATATAGATAACTGAGGGTCAGACAAAGATTCACTACTATCACTGATATATTTCTAATGTTGACAATGTATTGATAATAACAGAAAATACTATTGCATTATAGACAGTGTATATACGTAAAACCAAGCATCCAGAAGAACGTTGCCACTGGCCCACTGCATCATACTTGTTTCACTAACAATCCTGACATACAAAAATCTTCTTCAGTCGGCACGGCTGGTAAATGCTAATCCAAATTTAAAGCTAATGCACCCCTCTTTATTGTGATGCTCTAATTTGCAAATTGTATAATTGTCTTTTCAATTCTTTACTTCTATTGAGATATTTATTAAATTTTTCATGCAGTCACCAAGCTTCTCCAGGATAATGGAACACTAGTTTGTATTGGCAAAAATATTGAGGAAATTGTTTGCACCCCATTCATATGCAACCACCCATACCAGGAACATTGGATAAAAGTATAAACCATGTCATAATAAGTACACAGCACAGAGTCTTCCTCAAACTCCTATGTGCAAGAATTCATCAAAGAAGATAAGTGTAAAGTTCTCTCCCCATACATTGTTTCCATCAATGCCACGAGAAAATGACCAGGTCCCATCATGTCTGCTTTGACTATAAAGATGGGTAGGAAGAGAATAATGATAACTGGATCAATGAACTGGAATAGCCAATCAATTTTTTTTTTAATTAAAAAAAGGGAGTCAATTAAGATGCAAACATAGTCCAGTTGCTTAGCCTGTGTGAAATTTACCTCACTTATAATGTTTTTTTTTTTTTTTTTTGCTTTTTTAAGTCAAAACATCCACTTTCAGATTGCATGGTGGGAAACAGCAGCTGAACCAATTTAGGGGACTGTATGCCCAGGTGCCCTGAGGTTGATCAAATGTCACTTGACATTGCATAACTTTGCTTTTGCAAATGTACCCTTTGAGGTTTGTTCAAACTTTCATGGATGTTTTTACAATGTATTAGACGCTGACCACTAAGTAAATAAATGACATTAAAATCAGAGTGAATTAATGAAATTATCTTCTAAAACTCATAACCTTGGCCCCAAAAAAAAATTTATAAAATTCAAATAAAGAGTATGTTTAGCAATTAATAAAAGTTTTCAAACCAAAACTTTTCACACTCTATAATTATCATATTTTTAACCATTTCTTTACATCTTCCTATACAACTACTCTACTTTTCAATCATTTTTGCACAATTACCCATACTAGTAACCTATTTATTTTAACCTTCTTCTCTTTACTCTTTATTATTACTCCTATTATATCACATCATTTTATTCCATTTCAAAAAATTTTACATAAAAAACTTTTATTCAAAAGTTTTATCACTTCCCAAGCACACATAAAAATTCAAAATGAAGTATAAATTGAAAATCTGCATTAGAAAATTTGTTTATGAAAAAAAAGATATATTTGAAAAACTTCTCATCTTTCTTTTATGAAAAATAACAAAGATATATTTTTTGTCAATTTGAACTGATATTAATTTTTTCTTACTAACTTAACACTTATCTTTTGATGAACAGTAACATTCGATGCATTCATGAAACTCAGGGGGTGTTACATTGTGGTTTAATCAAAACTCAGGGGCACCTATGAAAATAACACCTAAATAACACTAACTTATCCAATTCAGCTACCATAACATCAATGAAAATATTGGTTACACAACATTTGTGGGACAAGCACAATTAATGAAAATATTTGAGTGGAAGTGACACATAATATCTTTAATCCAAATACTAACAAAGTAAAAATAGTATATAAATTGCCTCACCGGCTTAACATGTCCTTCAAAAGCGAGTATACTTCTACCCGAGCGAAGGTCCCAAACACGAGCAAGGGCATCTAGCCCGCATGAAGCAGCTAAAGATCCATCACTGTGAAAGGATATACTATAGACACTTCTACTGTGGCCTTCTTGAAGCAGCAACTCAGCTCCAGTATCAATGTCCCACAATCTCCATGTCTTGTCAAAGCTAGCAGTACCCAAGTATTTTCCAGATGGATGAAATGCAACACGGGCAAGACGATCCAGATGGCCATTAAATGATCGTAAAAGACATCCCTCAGCATTCCAAAGTTTTGCAGTGCAGTCGGCAGAGGCACTGGCTAAATGGTCGTGTGCAGGAGAAAATGCCACATCAGTTGCACGCTCAGTGTGTCCCTTTAATGTGGCAAGCTTGCTCACTTGTGGCATGCTCCACAATTTAATAACTCCACTCCAAGCACTAGATAAAGAAAGCAAAAGAAGTGTAAATAAAATCATGCTGGTAAAATCAGCATACATAATGGCTTCATGTCAAAAGCATCCCTCTGCATTGGGTTCCTATGAACATCTACCTTGTCCCGAATATCCATAAAGTTCTTCAGTTAAAAACAAAATACCACTAAAATGATGGCATGGTTATTACTAAACACAAGACTAGTAAAAACGAAGGGAAAACCGCGATTAATGGAAATTGATCGAGGCATGAAGACCAGTAAATGAAGAGCTAGGGAAAAAAGAAAAATCACCTGGTGGCAAGCAGCTTTCCATCTTTTGAAAATGAACACCCTGAAAGTGGTCTGTCATCTCCAATCTCGCTGCAGTCAAGAACGAAATTTCCAGTTTGTTTTAATACATAATCCATCTCAGCATCCACATCTTCATCTGGATCATCTCTTCTTCTCCTTGCTCGTTCAAGCCTTGCAGCAGCCCTCACAATTGAATATTTTGCAATATCAATTCTAGCCTCCAAAAGAGCATTTGAGCCCTCGGTATAAAAGGGGTATGACTGTGGCCCTTCCTCCCCCTCCTCTCCAGCTGCTACTGCCCCAGCTTCTTCCTCCTCATGAGCCTTCAAAAGCTTCTCCAACTGCCCTTCCGTGTCAAGTTTCACCATAATTGATCTTAGTCGGTCTCGTCTTTCCATTTCCCTCTCTCCAAATAAGGTAATTGGTTCGCCGAGACGGCGAAGTCGAGCCCGGACGGCCAAGTCATTGGTAGGCACAGCCATTGCATAGGCTCTGCGTTTGTTCAAGAGATCCTGCACTGCCTTCTCATGGCGTTCCCGCAACTGCCTGGTCTCTTCTGAAACCTCGTATTCCACCGGTGACCCTTGGTCTGAATCCGAATCTGACCCATTTGCTTCTACGATTTGGGAGGATGGAACTGGTGGCTGGCGGATAGGAGGGGGACGAACTGGGAGGGGGGCCAAGGGGCGGATGGGAGGAGCAGGAATGGGTGCAATTGGAGGGATCACAGGGGCTGCGACTGTGGCGGTAATAGGACCAGTAGGAGGGACAGCGGGGGCTGGAAGAGGCACTGGGAGAACGGGGGCACTAGAGTTGACAGTAGGGAGGGGAGCTTGAACAGAAGGTGGGGTGGTGGCGGCACCGATGGTTCCAGATGATTCTGGAAGCGAAGCGGAGGCTGGTGTGTTTTCCTCCATGATCCCTGATTGCAAAATGAATGAATGAAAATAAATCCAAATGTTCTGCTTAAGCAGTAGCGCTGCGGAGAAGAAATGCAAGTTCTTCCATACCGAAGTTTTTTTCCGAAAGAAATATATATTTCTCAGAACTTGAATACTTCCTCCATATCACAACGTAGTGAGAGCAAATGAAGCAAAATCATGAAAAGTAAGCGGAAGGAAATAGATTTCTAGGGTTTTCGAACTCCTCAAAAGGAAAGGGAGGGGCGAGAGAAGAAGGAAACCTGGTTAGCCGAAGCAGCAGCAACGGCGGCGGCGGGGGGAAACTTCAGCAGCTGTCGATGATCCGACGAAGCTAACGCACCTGAATATGCGATTGCTTGCGGAGCAGATTTCTAGCTCATTTTTCCTCGGCTTCGGTTTCAATCGTCAACACATTGTCTATACAATTTTAACTTTTTATCAATGCAATTTTATAATTTTTATTTTTAAAATTCAAAATAAAATATCGAAAAACTCAAAATTGTCAAATTTTATATCTAAATATAACTGATTTTGACTCGCACGTACATTAAAAAAAAATTTAAAAAAAATTAAAAAGGGTAATGCTCCTTTGCCTTTCTTTCCAAAAATTTGGAAGTGAAGTTTAGTAGGAATCAATAACTAATGAAAAATAATTTGTTTTAATAAGTGTAGATAAATAAATATGGCATCTATTAAAAGAGGTGGTAAGAATGAGTTGTTAATAAATAGGTTTCTAAGCATGTACGTGGATAAATGGTACAAATAGAGTTGACAATGACAAGAGATGTCAAAGAATTATTAGATAGGATGGTCAGCTCAAAAGTGTGAAAAGAGTTAAAAAAAATTTCCCGCAATGGCCTGGCATGACAAAAGGAGAAACCGAAACTTTTTTCTGATATTTGATATTTATAATCATCTTAACTGATATTACAATTAAGCTTTAAGATATTTTAACAATTTTCGTATAACATTTTCATAAGTATCTAATGGAAGTTCTACAAAATTCATTTTTTTTTCTCCATCCGATGGACACTTTCATCAAAGAGGAATGCTACCACTAATGGTGTGTTTGTTTAAGACATAAACATGTCAACCAAAACTTTTCAATCTAAAACTTTTCACTCTCCATAATTACTCTATTTTTTAATTATTTTTTCACATTTTTCCATATAAACTAACCTATTTTTCAATCATTTCTACACAACTATCCAAACAACTAATCTATCTATTTTAACTTTATTCTCTTTACTCCTCATCATTGCTCCTATATCACATCATATTCTATCAATGTAACAACTTCTACTTCAAAAAATTTTCATCAAAAATTTTACTCCCAACCAAACACACCCTAAGATTTAAACTAGGATAGTTTGACTGTTATAACTTAACCTTGTACCACATTTCAACCTTATTAACAGTAGTCCTTTTAGCATAGATACCCCAAACCACTAAAATTTTTTTATATAAACATTGGAACATGAAATTTGTCGGCTAAGATGAAAAGCGACTACTTTTTTCACATGTCATACATTCTATAAAAGGGTTGCACTTAGCTCCAACGCATCTAAGTGTATTTAACTATTTTTAAAAAAATTTTGAAACTTTTTCATAAAATCATTAATCTAAATGTGTGTCAATTTTTATCAATTTTGATTTTCAAAAATCTAAAAACCTCCAAAATTAGTAAAAATTAATAAATATGTTAAATATACTTATATTAACTATTGTGTAAAAAAAATTAAAAAAAGAAAAGAAATATTTACATTCAGGTGCATTCAAGCTAAGTGCACACATGTTCACTTGAGCTAAGTACACTTGGGTGCATCTAATCAACTCCATTTTATCTATTAGATAAAGAAACAAGCAACATATAACATATTTATCTCAGAACTTGTGTGTGTTTTATTATCCCATAGGTGATGCAATTCAAGAAGACCAAGAAAGGGAGTTCTTAAAAAATATTTAGTGTGTATTTTAGAAGTAATAAAATTTTGGTGTGATAGTTTTTAAAATATGAAAAAATGATGTGATATGAAAAAAATTAATGATTGAAAAATAGGTTTGTTGAATGAAAATTATAAAAAAAATTAAAAAATAGGATAATTGTATAGAAAAATATAATGAAATAATTGAAAAGTAAGATAAGTTACATATTGAAAAAGTAAGATAATTGAAAAAAATTTTAAGTTGAAAAGTTTTTTTTATTTATTTACATACTTTTGCAAATAAGTTACATATTGAACTATTTAACTTAGGTAACATTTGGCAATGTGAGTGGGGAAGGAGGGAGGAGGAGAAGGAGAAAAAAATATTTTTAGAAAGTGTGAGAATAGTGTGAAGTAAATGATTGAGTATCAACCTAGCCTTTGTAAGACCGTTGGAATAAATGATTGGATATCAACCCAGCCTTTGTAAGACCGTTGGAACCTGTTTTGGGCACAGCCCCACATTTCCTTAAACGGACAAGTTTTTAAAAACAGATGACAAACTTCAGTGCAGATGAAACAGAAGCTTTTCGTGTAACTCTCAAATGATGATTGAAATGAAGATCAAACAATGCCTGTCTCGGTACATGAAATTGGTAAGTTTTCCACAAGTCACACCTTACAACATAGCAGAAGCCGTCTTTATGGTACAGGAACGTTAGTAAATTCCCTCATAAGTCGCAACTCTCACAACATAGCAGAAACTATCTAATTCTAATTCAGGTAACAAAGAATATGTTTCTAATAAAAATCAAAATATGAACACAATTCATTTAGGTCATGTAACTCAACTGATGATTGATATGAAGAGTAAACCAATGCTTGTCTAGGTACATGAAGGTCAGTAAATTCCCTTGCGAGTCACAACTGATAACATAGCAAAAGCTATGGTACGTGAAAGGCTGGTAATTTCCCTTACAAGTCAGAACTCTCACAACATAGCAGAAATTGTCTCATTCTAATTCAAGTAGCAAAGAAAATGCAACTGACAAAAAACAAAAAATGAACACACTACGTTTAGGCCTTTCTAGTTTTATCCTCCACTTCAGCTCAGAGAACTTCAGTACAGCAGAGGGGAAAATGGGCTCCAAGGTGTAGCACATTCAAGCGAAGCTTGAAGCTTTAATGCAGGTGTTTGGGTGAATTCCAAGCATTTTGGTGTGCTCTCAGTGCCGAGCTGAAAGATAACAAAACAGAAGGTGATTCAGTTATCAATCGTGGTTCGTTAATGCAGTTGAGCACCACTGTCAACCATATCCTCCTAGACATTATCAGGCAGATATGCTTATTCCATTATTATATCTGTACAGTAATCATTTAATCAGGTGAGCTGCATGGAGCTCCTGCTAATTATCCATCTGATCTTCTATTTTCTTAAGAAGACTCAAATATACATGAAAGAAAGGAAAAAAAAATCAAAAGAAACCTATAGCTAGAAACCAAACCTTTCCTCTGCTGGACATTAGAGGTGTCTTGGGAGACCACAAGTCTAGAGGAGAATCTGAAACATTCAACAGAAAAAGACTGGATAGGTAAAACCATGATGCATATGACGACATTTTACCAATGATTTCCCAAAATTTACTTACTAGCATCATCAACCACACCAAAAATCTTCTGAAAGTGGTGCTGCTGCATGCTTGTCAAGGCTGTTCGTGAGTCAATGCACTGCTGATGGTTGTGCAGGCATCGCTCATCTTCTATTTTCAGTGGAATTCCCACACTGGTGTGCTTTATCGAATGATTCTTTTTAGGCACTTGAAGAGGTAGCTTCTCTGAGTTTGTGATGTTTGCCAAGGCCTTCCTGATACTGGGTCCCTTCTGCTGCTGACCTTTAGAAGCATGCACCCCAGCTGTTCCACATACTTGACAAAAGGAAATGAAAATCAGTACTAGAAACAATCCAGCATATCACTGAAACCACTCACCATATTAAAATCTCTGACTGCAAAATTGAGGCTTATGGTCAAGGATAATCCGCTAGACATCTTCCCTCTGATTTCACTCAACCCAAACCCATACCCACATCACTTGAATTCAACCAGTATATTTAAACTTGATCCATAAAAAATATATATTCAAAATTATATTAAGCGATCCATCATAGAAGTAAGAAAATTATTTTATATTGCCTTGCAATCCCTAATAATAGCTCCAGTGGTATCTGCTAAAGATGGTGATCACATCCCAAAGCGTCCCAAGTATCATATCCAACTAGCCAAAATGGATGGATCTTGCCCTGAAATTCCCTTTTCGAAAAATGGACCTTCCTTGTGTCATTCAAGGATCTCAGGTCCGTAAGTAGGCTATGTTCGCAGATGTTAGCAGCTGATACATATGTTTTAGCTCAGCTGTTCAAAGCCAACCATTTGGGGAGGTGTTCTCCCATCTCTGCATTAAGGTTATGCTGGATCCATCGTTAGCACAAGAATCGGGCCCTACCGGAAGTCAAGAGTCCAAAGTAGGGCCAGAAACAAACAAATTCTGAACCTTGCCGACGTACCTTCTTTGTGGATGTTCAAATTCTGATCTTGAATTACAGGGGCGTTTCTAGAAACCATTAGCGTCCTTTTTGACATCTATTTCACATCATAAACAAAAATGAGTGATACTTTCATCAGATGCAAAGCAGTGTCATCTTTTTGAGTTTTCAAGTTGACTCATGAGATTCTCACATTGCTTAAATCACTCGACAGTATATAAACAGAATAATGGCCAAATGGCCAAATGGAAACTGGGACAGCAGTCACAGCATACCTTTATTCTGGACCTCAATGACCTCAATGTTCTTTATCTTCAATAAAGCTATAAAAGCTGAGGTTCTTGTTGTCACTAACTTCGGTATGGAATCTGTGACAATATCAAAATTTTAAGATGCAAAAAGGCCATTTGAAACCGACAACTTGATGCGTAAGCATGATATAACTTTCGGACTGGATATTCTTCCCAAGAGTCCAAATCACATCAATGGCAACCTAGGATGATTTCTTCGAGTGCGAAGAATCCCTACCCAGAATATGTCCCTTGATTGTAGTCAGGATCAGAAAAACCATCTAACCCACTTTAAAAGCTGAGACCTTGCATTCAGTGATTTAGACGATGAAACGGCCGGCCGTGGGGGCCTGGGGAAAGGGCATCTGGCCGCATCCAAAACAAGAAATGCTATTCGTTGGGTCAGTCACTGACACGCCAACAAACAAATATAACAGGCGCGACACGAAAGATACATGCGAAAGATTAAGATTCTTATGGATTTCTTTGAAACGCAATACCAATGCTCGATCTACGAATCCAAGAAAGAAAAGCCCATTTCCCTCTTTTCCGTTTGATCTCAATTCTCTCTCCCCTATTTCCCTCAAAATCCAAATTTTCTTGCATTGTTTTTGCTTTTTTCTGCCAATAGATCACGAAAGTGAAAGAAAATGGGGATAAAAACAGCCATTCAAGAAAGGAAAATACAAACTCACAGTTTCTGTTCTTTTTTTCGATTGCCAACCGCTTCACCCAGTGAAATTTCTGTGCTTTTCTTCTCTCTTGCGTTCGAGAACGTTGGGATTCTGGAAAATTAGAAGTTTATTCCTACTAAATTTCAACCATTTATAAGCGGAAAAATTTTCTGCAACGGCTCTAACGGCTAATTTCTCTTCGAATTCCCTCCGGAATGGACGAAAATGCCCCCCCATTAGACGACGCTGATTTTTAGGGCTGCGTGGGGGCCACGATTTATCTTTAGAATGCGAATTATCTCGTGCATAATAAAATTATACAAGTGATCATGGCTTTAGCCTGATGGTAGCACATTTGGACTTCAGTTCTCGAAGTCTAGTAGTGTAGACCCTGTGACTATTATAATAAAATAAAATGTACCAAAATTAATGGAAGTTCAATAGTAAATATTAATTTTATAGTTGCATTTTCAATATCTAATGTACAAAATTAATAGAAGTTAGATGGTAAATATTAATTTTAAAGTTGCGTTTTTAATATTTAAGCTATTAACATATTATTACTATGCAGATAAATTATTATTTTAATGCATGCGTAATGATCTAAGCATGTTAATAATTTATACATAAATACATATTTTAAAGTTAATGTGCCTCTTTAGCATCTTTAATTTAAATAAATTTTATTTTTTAATTAAACAAATGATGTTAAATGTGATGAGTGAAGTAGATTTTCTATCTATCATTAAAATTAAAAAAATAGATGGAATAATATAAAATTACTTTTATGTAACAACTTATAAAGAAGTGAGACTGAGGCTAAGGCGTGTAATGCAACTTGGGTCAAATATATTTGGTTTGCATTTTGACGGTTCTTATCTTATTTTTGAACTCTGTTATTTAATTGGCTTGCGTTTTCCCTGTTTTTATCTTATTTTTGAACGTTGTTATTTGATTGGTTTGCGTTTTCCCTGTTAACTCTGTTATTTGATCCATTCAAAATGTACCTTATTTAATAAAAAAAAATGTACCTTAGTTTATTTTCTTAAGGCCAAGTTGAATCATATTATGTTTGAAAACTATAATATCATTATAAATCTTATATAAAACCTATAATCAATGTGATACTAATACAATATTAAAATATACTTATTAAATATATTAAATAACAGATAAATTAAATAAATTTCTCTATATGTAAAAGATATATTTTGTATCTTTACATATATAATATATCTCATGAAAGAAATATTGAATATATATTTGTAATTGGGACCAATTATGAGTATCCAAATATTAAAACCTATTCTACTTTAATCGAGTTGAATATTTATTTTTTTACTTAGAATCTACCAAACTTTATGGGTAGGAAAATAAAAATATATTCTACCTATTTTAAAGTACTCATAAAACAATCCACATATACCTCACAAAATTTTTACCTTTACTAAAGCCCCATTTCCATATGCATTAAGGGATAAGTGCTGCTTATGAGAAATTTACTTAGCATTTTTCAAAACTAAAAGTACGTTTGGTAAATAGTAAAGAAGGTTAAGCTAAAACTTTTTTACTTTCCGTAATTATTAAATTTTTAATTATTTTTTCATGTTTATTTATACAACTATCATACTTTCAATTATTTTTACACAACTACCAACCCAACTAAACTATCTATTTTACTTTTATTTTCTTTACTCCTCATCATTACCCCTACGATATCACATTATTTTCTTTCAATTTTTATAACTTTTATACCAAAAAATTTTCATCAACAAAATTTTATAATTTACTGAACACACTCTAAGTATTGAGATTAAGGGTAAGAATCAGGGCAGGCCGTATCGGTTAGTGTTTACTTGACCCCAATCCTATTTTTTAAAAATTAAGTTTAAATCTATTTTTATATTGAGTCTGGACAAGGTCAATTTGACTTTTATTTTTTTAATAGGTATCAGAACAAACTTCAAGTTGGCACTGGACCAATTTCGGAAGAGCGAGTCAAGTAAAAAAAGCAGGTTAAATAAGATGATTTTAAACTTTTATATACTTATCAAACATAAAGATATATTTATACTAAATTTAAATATTATATGCGTTAATATTTTACTAATTATTAAACAAATACATCATTATTAAAAAAAAGATGAGAAAATATAATATGAATTTACCAAAATAGATTAATATATAATTGCGTAAGAGTTATAAATATGTGTGCAAATTTCTCTTATTGATTCTTATATTGTTTTATCATTACTAAAACAAAACATGAGAAAATATAATATAAATTTACTAAAATAGATCAATATACAATTATACATAAGAGGTATATATGTGTAAATTTCTCTTATTGATTCTTATATTGTTTTCTGGATAAATTGATTATTATATTATTGATATAGTCAACTATAAAAAATGTGAAAATTTTGAAAGAAAATAATGATAAGATTTAAATATAAGCTTATAATTTTTAATAAATTAACATATGCAGGGTAGGTTGAGATGTGATCGACCAACTCCCACCTTACTTTTAAATTCGGCTTAAAAATTTTCACGCATTTCTATATTGGGTAAAAAAACATTAATTTTACCTGATCAAAAATCGGTTGGCTCAAGGCCGGGTGACGGTTGACTCGTCCCAAATCCTACCCCTAGTTGAAGTAAGATATGATTGCACGGATGCAAGTGTTTTAGGTTTAGAGTCAACTTAACCAAACCCACTTTTAAAACCAATCTTATTTTAGCCCAAACTACCTAACCTACTTTCATAAAAATTAAGAAACCAACGCAACCCAACTTTTGAACTTTTGGCTTGAGGCGCATTTTACAGATAGGCTTGTGCTGTGAATATAGGGCTGCTGTGGATTTGAATTTTGAAGACGTTACGTGACCATGTCGAGATATACCTATTTATATAAACGCCTTTAAAATATCAAAAAATAGAAAAAATATTTTAGCCAAAATATCATACATATATAAAAGAAAATTACGTAAGCTTATACTATACGATCTATTTTTAACACTTTTGGCAGATTAACACTTTACGATCTATTTTTAAAAGATTAAAATCTTATTATATTTATTATCTAAGTAAGCTTATACTATATTTTATAGCAAAATCTATCTTTTACATCATAAAGCAGGCCATTAATACTAATACTAGTTAATATTCGTTCATTTTTATCTTTTGCTAGTTTTTATTAAAATAGACTTTTCATTTTTAATTCATAAATGTGCGCCATCTATAAACCGCCCCTTGAAAATATTTTTAATTTTTGTATGTAAGCCCCATGTAGATCTTTTCCCATGCAAAATTGGATAATTTTTGAATTTATAAAATGTGTACGTGTGCATGCACCAAAAAAATTAAAAATATCATATAGATGGTGAAATTTTAGGTACGATAAGATATATGTGACCAACACATTTATTAAAAATAAAATATTTTTCGTCAGTCATAAATTGCCGGATTATTTACATGCATCCGCATAGGACACGAATCATTCATAAATATAATTTATTTATTTTTTATTCTCATTTTTATTTTAATCTTTTACATAAGTTATATGAATTAACGGATTCTTATTTTAAAAATTAAAAATAAAGCAAAACCTAAGGAAAATCTTCAATTCAGTAATATAAAATAGAAATTATAAAATATAATGGTTATAATTTTAATAACGTTAAAAACAAATATTCAAAAAATAATATTAAACAGAATAGTCTAGAATTAATGAATAATAAAAATAGAGAAAATATAATAAATATTTTAATGATTACTATATTCTATCAAATATATTGTTAAAATACATAATTATATTTGCAAATTTATGGTTGAAATATAAGTAATATAATTTAAACAAAAACATTGTCTTTATAAAATAAGTATAAATGAAGTCTATAGCGAGAGTAATTAAGTTATAATTATTGTTAAAAATACGTTGCTACAAATAAAGCTGGTACATAAAATATTTTTGTAAAATTACTAACTACAAATAAAAGGGGGAAAATCAATGAAGGTCATAACTGCACGTTCTATCCCTGCCGACGATTCAAATTTCAGACCGTCACATTAGTAGAAACCAGAAGAATCTAGCCAAATTTCAAAGTAGGGTTAATCCAACTTCAAAATGGGTTAAACTCGATTTATTTTTTTTTACAACTCTTTTCTAGCCCAACCTGATTTTAAATTGGTCGAGATTAACGAATGCAATCCACTTGCACCCCTAGATATGGTAGATATTGATATTAGTTTTGAGGTTATTTTGGGGAGTTAAATATATTTGATAAATTAAAATGCAATGCAACGAGAGATGCAACTTGTGTCGGGTAGGTCCGGGTAGGGTAGAACATATCCTTACCCATTTTTTAAAAACTTCTACCCTATCATATTTTAGACTGGGTTAGTTCGGAGTCTGCCCCTACCCAATTTTTTCAAGAGCAGGTCGGTTCTGATTCGGTTCCAAATCGATTCCTAAAAAAGCATGCATTCAAATACATTTGCTATATTAATGATCAATCCATACACTACCATAATCCATACAATATATTTCTATGAAATCTATTAAATAAGTGTAATCTGTTTCCATGTAACCTACTTGTATATAATTTGTAAAATAATACAAATTGTACATTCTAGAATACAATCCATAAGAAAATGCAATTTGTGTTTTAAAAAAATTCAAGTTGTATGTACTAGAACATGAAATCCGTTAAAAAGTGCAATATATAGAAAATGAAATCTGTATAAAAGAATCAAATACTCAAATAATATAAGTAATATTATCTCATTAGAATATGCTACTTTAAACAATCCCAAGTCTATTCAATCCAATAAAAAAATTTATTTGAATGTCAGATACAACACAACAAATATAACATAAGCACAACAAAAATTAGTTAATAAATCTGATGATTAAAATCAAAGTTCAAACATGAATAATATTAGAATTCAAGAACTCTTCTCATCTCTCAATTTTCATACTTCATTTAGAATGTCTTTTCCTTGAAAGTAAAAAATATAAAATTTAATAAGAATCATATAACCTTTAAATATAAAGATTGAAGAATGAAAAATAAAAATTAACACAACCTTATTAGGAATGGTAACGACATTAGCAGCATTAGAATGGACACTTGTACTTTCCACAAAACAATTACAACACCTATGTAAATGATAATTTATCATATAAGCTATGCTTCTGAACTTATTATCTATGAAATATATTTAATATATGTAAAAAAGAAAAGGAAAAATGTAAAATTTTACCTGATGTTGAACTATTCAAATTGGTACCTAGTATTACAATAGAAAACTCTCAAAATACTTCTTCAATGTTAGATGTTTTGGAGGGTTGTCCTTAGCCAATCTTAAAAATATATTAATGATTCCACAATTTTTGCAGATAAAGAACTTCTATATACATCAAGAACTCGTCCACTAGTACTAAAAGCAGAATCAGATGCCACGATATAAATAGGAATTGCAAATATGTTACGAGCAATCAAAGATAATACTCTAAATTTAGATACATCAGTTGACCACCAATCTAAAACATTAATTTTGCTAGTTGGCAATAATCCAGGTTCTTAAAGGTACATATCGATTTCTATTTTCAACCATTGTTCATCATTCTCTTCACAAAATTCTAGAAAATCATCAGTTACACAAGCCTCGACTATACTCTCTCAACTCATTTGAAGTTTTTCTTAGAGTAGAACGAGATTCATAAAACTTAAACAGTTTGTACAATTCAGAATTGACCATTTGAGTGGCTTCAATAGATTTGCTTTTATCAAATATCTTGGCATAAAAATAGCCTACAAATCTAAGCTTGTATCATGAATTCAAAGCATTTGCTATCAACAAGATTATATTAATTTTGTCTAGGCTTCTCCAATATTTATTGAATTTGTCTCTCATTCTTTTACTTGTGTCTTGAAGAAGATAATTATCTGATGTCGAACTTATGAGTAAAAGTTTTTCAACCTTATATCATTGGACCAAAAGCATTGAAGAAGGAACATAGGATGTGTCAGACAAAACCTTTGTAATCTCATAAAATTTCTTCAAAAATTAATACAAAACTTGTGCATTATCTCAATCAAACATTGATGAAGATCCTTTCTTAGCAACAACTGCATTCTTTTCTGCTAATTTTGTCAAATATTGCTCTAAACTTTAAAGTACTAGCCAACATGAAATATGTAGAATTCCATCTAGTAGGAACATCTAAGCACAAGTCATATTTTTTTTATCTCTGCTTTCTGATAATATTTCTCAAATTTATCTTTCTTAGCAGGTGATGCCCTTACATGTTTAATCACATTTCTAAGTCAATTAATTGAGTCTTGAATTTCATCTATTTCATAATGCACAATTAGATTAAGAATATGTAGTGCACACCTAATACGAAATGTGGATTCATCCCCAATGAGTAAACCCTTTTCCATTAAAGATTCTTTCAATTTTCTAGCTACAACATCATTACTAGATTCATTGTCCATACTTATAGTACAAATTCCATTGAAGTTCCATTTGATCAAGCAATCAAAAAAATATTAGCAATGCATTCACCAGTGTGTGAAGGTGGGCACAAACAAAAGTTAATAACTTTTTTGTTTAGCTTCCATTTATCATCTACAAAATGTGTAGTGAGGCATAGATAATCTTCGTTAGCTATAAATGTCCACATATTTGTTGTTAAATAAACTTTATGCACTAGGTCATGGAAAAACTCATTAGCTTAGTTTTTTCATTTTTATACATCGAAGCCACATCTTTAGCAACTGTCATTCTAGACACAAATTTCACAAGTGGTTGAATTTTAGTAATATATCCGCGAAACCCCTCACACTCAACTAACTTAAATGGAAATTTATTGATTATTATCATTTCAACAAAACCTCTTCTATTTGCAGTTTGATCAAATTGCTAAGCAATCAAGCTACCTACTTGGCTACTAGAATTGCTTGTTAGAGACAATAGACTCAACAATTTCTACTTCTTGTCAACCCGTCCACGATAATAATAAGTGCATCTATCTAAATGTTTTTTCATTGAGCTAGTCTTATTCTTACTTGAATAAGCTAAAATCTTATTGCAATAATTACATGTCACTTCCTGTTTTTCCTTTTTCTTACCATTCTTTAAAATTTGTTTAACTTTCTTAGTGAGGTGTTCTCACACACTAGAAGAAACTTTATATTGAAATTTTGGTTTTGGAGGAACAACAACATTTGTAGTTTTTTCATTCTTTAAATCCTTCTCACTCACACCCACTTGTCCCATTACATCCCTTTTCACCATATTCACATCCTCATTATATACATTTAAGTCGTCTATTATATTAACTGTGTCATCCATGTTTAAATCAATACAATTGTTCACACTACTGACATCTTTTATACTTAATAGTACAGTCACTCCTATAATAGTAACATTACAACATTGATTAAAATATTTAACTATTGATGAAAATTTTTAATACAAGTAGGGGTCAACAAAATTTTTTTTACTTCGATGTTATATGAGAAATAGTTGCCCGAGGTACATGTCTACAATATTTATTTAATGCCTACAAAAAGAGCAACAACCTGTCATTAATAAACCATTCATGCTCAAACTTTAATCCAGATGTTATTAAACAAACTATTCATACCTTTTTTATATAAAATATAATGACCATATTTAGTTATATTTTATTCTTACTTTACACAACATATTTATTATAATCCATTTCCACCTTGCCAAATAATCTCCTTTTAAAATAAGTTGTAATATTTTATCTAAACCTTAAATTTAGGTTGAGTTAGATTAGTCTTGTCTCAACTTGCTGCAAGCCAGTGACACAATCTAATCATGACATATAACGTTCACTTACATAAATGAAATATATCTCGTATTTGCATATGTGAACCTATGAATCTATTTAGCATATATCTCATTCTCATACTTGCTACTAGCTTATGATCTGTCGATGATTAAAAATTCATTGGCTAGGAAATCTTAAACGAAATGATCCAGTGTTTGGACGTGAATCAACTACGAAATTTATTGGTCAGAAAGGATGATGCACCTCATCTTAAGTAGGCTTATGCACCTAATCTGAAGTCTTTTTCTTTAGATCGCTTCGATTTCAATCTAAAGGTTACAAAGCGAGGGCATTTGCCTATTGAGATTAGGTTTCGTCACATAGATTGATGTTATTGATGCAATTTATTGCTTTGAACTCTTGCAAGTAGAAGGAAGTATATTAACGGGTGATGGATCCTTTGGTTTCTGATTTTCTAGGTAGGAAAAGCCAACTCTTAGCAACAATGGGACCCACGGGTTCTAGGTCAGATTTAAAATTTTTTTAATCAAACGATTTCAGGCTGTATTATTTGTCAATGTTCGAAATATGCTTAGAAAGAGGAAAAACAGAAAGGATACTAGATTTGTCTCCTGATGGTGGAGATTTGTGTCTGCAATAGAGCAGCTTGAATTGAAAGAACTTCAAGAGGTCATCATCATCTCTTTTATTGATTGTGGATTTATGGATTTTTCAAAAAATAATTTACTATTTTAAACCTGATTGAAGCATGCATATTCGGATTTGGAAAAAAATCAAAAACCCTAAAAAACCCTAAATAGCTACAGCTTACCGACGGCGATGAATGCGATATTGCGATGGCAGCGTAAGACACAACCGAAGCAGTGGCTGTGAGGGGCGACAACCAATAGGGGGCTTGTCTTTTCCGATCTCGACAACAAGAGATGGATTGTCTACAGTCTACTTTGTTGTTGTTGAAAGAATGGAGGAGTCGAAGAGGAAGGAAGAGGAACGAATGGAGGAGTTGAAGAGGAACAAATGGAGGAGTCGAAGAGGGCAGCGACCATGTGCTCGATTTCGAAAGTGTCAAGGGAGACTGGCGACTGCGACTGTCGAAGGCTTGAAGCATCAAGCACCGTGTGGTCGAGGAGTTGAGGGCTAGAAAGGAGAGCTACTAGGGCAACTATGTATGAGTTATTATTAATATGCAATCTAGGTCGGTTCTGGGTACCTGACACCTGGAACCAACCTTGCCCAAATTTTCATAGATATTTTATAACTGGAACTAAACCGACTTTATTTAGGGTACCCAACGGATCTACCCGTGGGTACCCGGACCGACTTGCACCCTTAATTACGACTTTATTACCCAAAACTAACATAAGCTTATATTAGTCTGGGCTAAAAAGCATTTGGTTTACTTTTAATTTTTTATAAAAATATATTTAAGTGTATTTAATTTATGTATCAAATTTTATAAATTCTGATTGTATGTTAATATTTTCAAAAATCAACATTCCGGGGGGGATTTAATTCATTTTCACCTCCAAAAAAATGTTAAATAAAAATATACACACATTTTAAAAAATATAAATTTTAATATATATGAATTAAATATATTTGAAAAGCATTCTCATTCTCATAAAACAATAAAATATAAATTAGTCCCAACCAATAAATACATAACTCAATTAAAATTAGTAAATTATTTACACATAAAAAATGGATCATATTATTTCTTGAATGAGTATTCGTCCAATCCATGCTTACATGAAAGTAGTTTCATGTAATTTTATTCAATTTTTACATTAATAATTAATAGAAAATTCCCTTTGTTTACTGTATTTTGTAGCATTTGTTTAGAGAGATCCAGTTTCATTCAAATCAAAGATACGTATGAGACACTACTTAAAAATATACATTCATTTTTATATTTTCACATGCTCAAATGCATTTACACGTGCATTTAATTGCGTTAATATTTTATAAAGTCATTTATCCACATAGTAATAATATTTTATAAAATTTCAATGTTGAAAATATGACCTCAAAATTTATATTGAGCATTAAAAGTATTTTATGATGTTGATTTTTATACATTTGGAAATGAAACTCATGCATAATAATACCAAATAAGAGATAAGGTTTCTATAACCATACAGATAATGTTAAATATCATTACTGTATGGTATATTATTCTATGAAGTATATTACGTAGGGTTTCCATAACCATATCGATAATGTTAAATATCATTACTATATGGTTTATTATTCTATAAAGTATATTATGTGCTTTATTATTTTATAAATACCATTATATTTTACTATGTACCGAAATGAATATAAGTATTTTTCATAATTTACTTGTAAATATATATAAACAAATGCGTCTCATGAGCATATTTGATTTAAACAAAATTAGGTCTCTTAGCTAAACAAATTATGCTAACTTAATATATTTTTATGAAATATTTTCTCTTATATTCACAAAAATTTCCATAATTATTATTATACATGCAACATTTCAAAATTTTCTTTTATACAATAACAATTCACCCTAAATTTGTATCATACTCATGCATTCAAAAAAAACCGCTAACTATTCAATTGAAGGGATAATCTTGCCCCTCTTTATTAAAATAATTCAACTATAACATCACTTAATTAATATTGCTAAATCATTAATTTATGATATCAAGTGAGTCAAATATTATATTAAAGCTAAATTATTTCAATTAAGAAAAATTTGAAGGTATAAAATCGTATTTTCAATGGGGTAGTTAACAATTGTTTTAACTATATGTGGGTATAAAAGAATTTTTTGAAATGTTACAAGAATATTAAGAATTAGTAGAAAATGTTTTGGGTATAAGAGAATTGTTATTTTTGTTAATATTCACTGCTAGAACTTCCAAAGGTGTGTTTGACAATAAATAAAAAATATAAATTAAAACTCTTCGGTCTAAAATTTTTTATTCTTAGCGTGTGTTTAGTTTAACACAGAACTTTTCAATCTAAAATTTTTCACTTTCCATAACTATCTTATTTTTTTAATTATTGATTCATATTTTCTTATACAAATTACCCTAATTTTTAATCATTTCTATACAGTTATTTATATAACTAATCAAACTATTTTAACTTTATTTTTTTATTTCTTATTATTACCACTACTCTATTGCATCATTTCTTCTGATTTCAACAAATTTTAACACCGAAAATTTATCACTTTCCAAGCGGACCCTCAGGTAAATACCCTATCGTTCAGATGCCAGCGTTGCCTTGGAAGTCACATTTGGACGCTGCCGCTGCATGATGCAAATGCAGATTGTATCGGCCCTTCTGTACAGGTAATCACAGGTCATGAGCTGATCTCATTACGCCATGAAAAAGGTCTTGCGTTAAAAATCTTGTCCTTGGAGCAGACAAGGACGAAAGCAATTACTGCATTCACACCAACCATTACCACGGCAAGGTGGTGTTGAACTGTTGATCAGATCACTATTCCAGCACGAGACGACAAAACTGCTCAAACAAACGTCGCTGACACAGTGATCTACTATTCGAAGAACTCGCTGACAAGTTGTTGCAGTGGTGGGGAAAGAAAAGTTCGTTTGAACCTGTTTTTGTCCTGTTAGGGATAGGACGGGACAAAAATGTAATGTAATTTTTCAGTTTACAATTTTTTTTTTTTTCATAAATGTCTAGCTATAACAAAAAGAGAATTTTTAAACAAGGGCATGTATGGAGAGTGACAGAACCTTTGGGAAAAAAAATTTCAATATAAATGAAACAAGAATAATGATAAGGAATAAAAAAATAAAATTAAAATACATAAATTAGCTGCACAGATAGTTATGTAGAAATGATTAAAAAATAATATAATTATATAAGAAAATATAAAATATATTAAAAAATAAGATAATTATATATAGTAAAAAGTTTTAAATTGAAAAAATTTAATAATAACCAAGCACACCTTAAAATTTTTCAATTTTAAGTTTTTAACCATTTACATTTATTTTAATTTTAATTATTTTTTACATTTTTCTATATAATTAACTCGTTTTTTAATAATTTTTACACAATTATTTATACAACTAATATACCTATTTTATTTTATTTTCTTTATTTCTCATCATTATTCTTATCATATCACGTTATTTTACATCAGTTTAAACACTTTTTTACATCAACCACTTTTCATCACCGGCACATTATAATTTGTTGAGAATTAGCCTGGCCCAGGACGTGCAACGACAAATTTTCATTATTTCGGCTTCAACCATATTGTTGAGAATCACGCCCTGACGCTCACCCATATTGTCATTGTAATCTTCTCATGGGCCTGTTTCACCGCACAGCTGGTGTTTTTCTCCGGGAGTAAAAACAATAGAAACTCATTATTCAAAAAAAAAAAAAAAGCAATAGAAACTCATTTTAGCATTTTATAATTTTTTTTTCAAAAAAAAAAAAAAAACAGAAACAAGAAACTCAATTTACAATTGCCAGACAAACTGTTAGATCCCAACCCCGGATGTAATCCAAGCTGAAGACTCAAAAGCAAATAACATCTCAGAGATTACACATTATACCAAACACCCAAACACTCCCAAAAAGAAAGAACTTAAACTGTCCCAGTACTCGTATGCAGCTAAGCACAACCCGACAATTAATCAATGAATATACCCATAACATGAAAAGCAAAATCGTTGAGGATAAAACCTATCTCCAAATCAAAAATGATGAAATGGAAGGATCTTGAAGCAGAATGACTCTAAGAGACTTGCTTCTCCCAACTCCTCCATGTTGTGCCGGACTGTGCAGGGCCATAATGAGTCACTGGCCCGCAAGAACGCATGTAGTGCCATTGTGCGGGGGCCAAAGGGCGCTTGTTGATGTTTGCGTTTGAGTTTTCATGGATGAAGCTGCAACGCTTCCGCCCTTTAGCATTCCATCCTCCTCCACCATTAATTTGACGGTCATCAGCCTGGAACCTAGTGCTGCTACCGCTGCCCTGCCTGAAACCATTCCACCGTCCTCCTCCTGCCCTCCTCCTTCGGTTCCCATTCCACGTTCCCCCCCATGGCATCCCCCTGTTCTTATGGTAATCAAAATTCCTCATGTTAGGATTACTCTCCCAGCGCCCCCAATCATTGGGACAATTGTTTTCCCACGAATCTCCATTACCCTGTCTGCTTTCACAGCCACCAATATCCCACCTGTTATCATGACCTCCTCCCCCCCAACCTTTGTTCTCCCATCCAGTGGTTGTGCCATTCCCATCACAGTTTTCCCATCCAGAATCCGCAGTTTCCTTGCCAGGTGGAACAGGACTATCAGCACCTTCCCATCCAGTGCAGACAACTGGCTGGTTCATGGAGCACTCCCAGCCATCGTACACTACCCCACCATTGTTATTCTTATCAACGATAGTGGATTCAGGTTCATCGCCCCATCCGGTGCATGGAACTGGCCGACTGTCATCCCAGCCATGACACCAAGCGTCATTTTTCTCATCTTTGTCCTCAACATCGACTGAAGGCTGCCATTCCAAATCTGCTATCAGCTCAGGGTCAATCATACAGTCCCATTCCACTTCATCAATGTACATGTCTGGGTCAGGAAGAGAAAGATCACACGAAAGGCCATTAATGGAGGCCCAATACCGCTCCTTTGCATTCTTCAGTGCCTCTTCACCAGCTGAATCATCCCACTCAACAATGTTTTGGTAGCAATACTGCATCATTTTCTGGGTCTCACAGACCTTTCGCCATGGGATCAAGCACACTGAAGTGCAGAACTTCTTCTCCCATAAAGGAACGCCAGGATGCCAGGGCCCTGAGGACAGAATTAAACTAATCAAGTAAGACCATAGAACAACCGGATGACAGAGAACAGTAAACGTGAAGTGATAAACAACCACCATAACATAGTAAGAACCAATCTCTATCCATTAGAAAATCCACGGAAACATAATTGTAGTTAAAAATGTCCCCGAGTACAAATCAGATCCAAAACAAGGAAAGGCAGGAAGAGAAGCTCCAATTTATGACTTCCATTCAAAAGGAAAGGGCAATTATGGGACCTCCTTCCCAATTTACATGTACATTCCATTACAGGGCAACTTGTAGAACATCAGATGTCTTTGTCATTTCAGAAGGAACAACAACTGAAAAAACGAGCTTAGTCTACTCACAAACATTTGCAAAAACCATCTATCTGATACTATGTAGGGATATGGTGAAGATTACTCAAAAATACTGAAATGAAAATTGCCAAAGCCATCAATTCATCAGCTCACCTAGGACTGGAAAAAAAAAAAAAAATCCTATTTTGTGCTCCTAACAAAGTGTGTTTTACTCCAGCGCTTCACAAAGACTCCAATCACGACACAGAAACACATACAGATTCTGTTACGTGCAGTGCTCTATTGAACCAAACACAAAGATTGAGGGATCCCCCTGCAGACAGAAATGGAGGATGCATTTCTCTTTCCCTCTGATATGGATTTAAATTTAATTAAATGATAGCCAATGGATGATCGAACAGTTCGATGAATTGACCTCATAGGATATCATTATTGAGTTGTGAAGGATTTTTGTGAAAGTTTACAAACCATTAAGTCTTGTTTAGTTAATTTTCATAGACAGATTCAGAGAAAGAATGACTATGTTTTATTAAAAAAATACTTTTAAGCACGTTTTTATCTTGAGGTATGATGAGTTAAATTGGCTTCATATTAACTTATCTAACTACTCTATATTTTTTAATTTTTACTGTACATTCAATCAGTCTTCTGATCTGTCTTCAAACTCTTGCTAAGGTGGATCATGGAGACATTTTTCAATAGCATGTGGGAATAAAGGATGAAAAGCAGAAGAGAAAATGAAAGATAAAGAGAGACAAATTGTCTCTGTGTATGTATTTTTTTTTTTTGTTTGGGGGGTGGGGTGGGTGGGGGGCTGCTTCCTCCCTGGTTGCCATCCTCGATCTTGCCAGAAAAGTTTTTTTTTTTTTCTGTCTCTCTCTCTCCTACCTTACCGCTACCGTCACTTAAGAACAGAGAGGCAAGCTAGGAGGAAGAATGAAGGGAAAATTAGACAAGCTCCCTTTGTTGCTGACGCATGTTGTCAATTGAACTAAAAGGAGAATAGCCACCACATGGGCTGCTGATTCTATGCACGTGGAATCTCTGAGTCTTATCTCTTACTTGATATTTTAGGCAATTCTCATTGAAAATGGTTTGCTTCACTGACAGCTAGGAATGATATGCCTGTTGCCACGTATGGCATACGTATGATCTGGCGACAGACGAAGGTGGGATGAAAGACGGCAGCCCTACGAATGAATTAAGATGAATTTCAGAGGGCTTTCGTGTCATTTTGTATCTTTTGTAATGTCGTTAACTTGCATAATTCCAATTTTCCAACGAACTGTGACGTCAAGGGTACCCACGAATGGTGGAGCAAATCACAAGGGTGCACTTGAGAAGGTACAAGTTATTTGGTGATAGGTTTGCATAATTAGACTAAAACTCAGTGGGACGAACCACAGGGAATGATACACAAAGTCACAAATGAATTGCCTGATGCAGAATAAGCAGACAAGCTATTGATGAGTGCGATTGCAAGATGTAGTTGTAATTTAAATGATGTTTTCAGCACAAAAAGACAGAGCAGATGAGCTATTGCTGAGTATGGTTGCAAGATAATGCTTTGTTTTAAAATGTGAGAATGAGCAGATGAGCTATTGATAAGTATGATTGCAAGATGAAGTTTTGTTTTAAAAAGATGTTTAGACACACAGGAAATGTTTGAGAAGGATGTTCTTCAAGATGAAAAATATAATGGCTTGAGTAGTTTTGCAAAGATCACTTCATGAAGACCTTTTGCTGTTTACTGCCCAACTAGCTCACTCCGTTGTTTCCAAGATCCCAAGGATGGTTAACCCAGCAGAGATAAAAGTATGTGGAATAAAAGAGGAAACCGGGAGAGTGATGATCAACAGTAACCACGGAGCAATAGAACGCATGCAAGCAGACTGAAAAATTTTGATATTTTAGCTACAGTCCTGCCTTTCGATTTCAGAAACTAATGCACGCAAGCAGAAAATCCCAACACTGAAAGAAAGCAGAACAAGATCCAAGAACTCAAATAGAACACTATATAAAACTCTCCGAAAGATTCCCACAAATTCAGCAGTCTCTCAATAGAACTTACCAACGTAATTCTCCCCGCGGCTGGAACAATAACTACTACAGAAACGAGACAAACCCTACCTCAAAGGTACCCACGAATTCCGGAACCACGAAAACTCCAATTAAATCTAAATCAATCGCAAAAGCACATGGAACCAACGTCGGAGCCAAAAGAAATCATGTATACCTGACGGAGGCCTCCCGTTCCGCGATCTCGAATTCATTCTGCCGGTCTCATGCCGCGAATTCCCTCTCTCATAACCCCTCCAATAATCCGTCATCCCCCTCGGACAACGATCGACAACGACTTCCTCGACGCGAGCAAGGCAGGAACGATTTCCCTAAGGAAACAGTTCAACAGAACCGAGCCCGGAAGAAACTCGGAGAATCGACAACAGCAAAGGGATTCCGCAGAGTAGGGTTTTCTTACGGTGATATCGTAGAAGAAACAGAAAATAATATTCCTGCTATGCAAGATGAAGAAAGAGAGAGAATTCTTCAAAGGAGATTTGGGCGTTCAAGAGACCTCTGCAAGCTCTCTCCGTCACTCGAAACCATTTAAAGCTCCGAAACTGCCACGGCCTCCGCAGAGCGTCCTAAAAAGGACTTGCCCTTAAGCAGTATTACGATGACGCCATCCCTTCCTTTCCGTATCCGCGCATGGATTCGGCAACTGTTCCGCACGCACGCCCCACGCGTGCCAGCGTCCGCACGAGCTATTTTCGGCAATTTCTTTCGTGGAGCCGAAGTCAAAGCAAAACCCTCTGAACAGTGGACCTACTGCTATTCCCATCTTTAATATTTTAGTCGTGCGCAGATTAAGGGCGTATTTGTGAAATAATATTTATTTGTAGGGTGTATTTGGGAATGAATAAAACTTTTGATGAAAAGTTGTAAAGATAAGAAGTTGTCAACTGATGTGATATGATAGGGGTAATGATGAGGAATAAATAGGATAAAGTTGAAAGAGATAGATTTGTTAGATTGGTAGTTGTGTAAAAATGATTGAAAAGTAGGGTAGTTGTATAGAAAAATGTGAGTAAATAATTAAAAAATAGGGTAGTTGTGGAGAGTGAAAAGTTTTGGATTGAAAAGTTTTAAATTGACAACTTTTTGATGTTGCCAAACACACCCGTAATAAAAACTTTTCCAAAGGCTTTTAGGTGTACTTGGAAAGTGATAAGTGCAGAAATTTTAAAAGAAAGGAAAATTATGTGATATGACCAGGATAATAATGAAAAACAAAAAAAAACTTAAAATAGATATATTATTTGTATAGGTAGTTATATAAAAACTATTAAAAATAAGATAATTTGTACACAAAGACGTGAATAAATAATTAAAAATAAAATCGTTACGAAAAGTGAAAATTTTTTGATTAAAAATTTTTGTAGAAAATTTTATGATGAAATAAACTAATATAAAACAATTCACTCTCCTTAACTACCCTGCTGAGTGATGGTTTTTTGATGATGGAAAAATTAAAAATTTAATGTTTATAATGTGTTTGATTATATTTTGATTGTTTTTCATGATGTATTAAAATATGATTTGATATGAATGATTGTAACAAGTAAATATGAAAGTTGTGCGTTGTAAAATTGTTGAGGTTTTTCTATAAAATCTTCAACAAAAATTTGACAATTTTAGCTTAAAACATCAATATTTTTTAACTAGATCTATAGAAAGTTAATTTGAACGATGATGTGGAAAAATTGGTTAGATTAATATAAGTAGTTGTCTTAGTTTGTTAAGTCGTTACAAATTATTAAAAAAATCTAATTAGTTAAGCATTTAGTGACGAAAATCTTTTCGTGATTTTGAAAGCTACAAATTAAAAGTCATAAATAGAAAATGAATTTAAGTCGAAATTCATTATGAGAAGATCATTTTAAAAATGTAGACCTATCTTAAGACATTCTCTATGATCTTTTATCTATCCATTAGAATCAACATCTTAAAGATTAACGTGACCATCCTACTAGAGCTTTATAGTTGTGCTACTAAGTTATTCATAGAGTTGTTAATAGTTATGGTCAATTCTTCAACCCGCTCGTCTAATCTATTTATAAATGAATTTGAGTTGGATTTTTGAATAAATTGATTATAATTCGTTAACCTGTTTAACCATTTAATTAAATAAATAGATTATAGTTGAAATTTTATAACTTGTTAACCTATTAACATATTTAACCTATTTAATCCATTTAACTCGTTTAATTCATTAAAGTTATATATATATAGATGTAAACTCCTTGATTATTTTTTTTGCTAAGTCTTTCTCCTGCCACCTGATTTTCATTTTTCCGTTGTTGCCCTAATTTCGTTTTCTTATGCCAAAAAAACTTTTTCGCTTTTTCTTGCGAGATCATTATTTAGTAGAGTCTAAGCTTTCAGGTTATTTGCTGTACAACCTGTTAACAACCCACCAATTAGTTTATTAAATGAGTTGTAAATATATTAGACTTAAGGTTTTTTAAATGGATTAATAAACATATTAGAATTAAGATATTTTAAATGGATTAGTATCAGAATTAGGATGCAACTCATTCAACTCAATTCCTTAAGACTCCTAGTTGTTCAAGTGGTTATAAGCTTTATTTTATTTTTATTTATTTCACCTCGAAGTGGGGGTTGTCTAATTCGAGAGAAAAGCTTTTATTGCGATATATAAAAAGCTTCACGTATCATTCGGAGCCATTTGTGTAATTCAAAAGATAATTAAAATAACACCATTGTAACTTGAAATTCGAAGTTGCTTGGAGCAAACTCAAGTCAAAATGTTGACTTGTAAAGTAAAATAGGTGCATTAACTCAACTATTGTAATTTGTTATGTATTTTCTGGATTTTTTTGAGGTTGTGAACTTTATCTTCTTTTCTCTTGGATTTCTCTTTGTGTTTTTTATTCATTCCTTTCATTGGTTCCATACAGGCCTAACATGCCCTATTTTTAATTGTTCTTTCATATATTCTTATATAATTATTCTACTTTTCAATAATTTTTACATAAACTACCCATACAACTAACCTATCTATTTTAAATTTATTTTCTTTACTTATCATCATTACCCCTGTTATATCACATTATTTTTTATTAATTTAAAAACTTTTATATAAAAAATTTTCATTCCAAAGTTTTATCACTTATGAACAGCTTTTGGCACAAAATTTTTGAAGTGAGAAAAAATGATGTAATATGATATTGGTAATAATGAGAATTTTAAAAAAATAAAGTTAAAATAAATATGTTAATTGTATGAGTAATTATGTAGAAATAGTGAAAAAGTAGAGTAGTTGTACAGAAAAATATGAATAAATAATTAAAAATATAATAGTTATGGAGAATAAAAGTTTTTATTTGAAAAAATTTTGATGCTGACAAATGTGCCCTAGAAATTGTTTGTAAATAAAAAAAAATAGTATCTTGAAAATTTCCAAAGCCCTTGTTTGCATGTACTCTTATAATAATCATATTTTTGCGTGATTATTTCTATTTTTAGTGGTGATCATTACAACAAATTTTATGGGATGCTTTTTTAATTTGAAATAGTATTTTTATTAAATTTAAAATAATAATGATACTCACTAATATATATGTTTATGACTTGTAAAAAATATTTTTGCTGGGGACTTGCATGTTATAAAGACTGTTATAATTTGAGAATGCTTATAAGTTTTCAACATAAGCCGATTTTAGAATGTTTGGTTTTCATTTAATAATATATTATTTTTAGGCAAAAGAAACGATAATTCGTAAATGAAACTACACAGAGTAACTATAATTGTATCTATATGTACGCATTTTCAGAAATAACAAATAATTCCCCTATACAGTGAAAATATACCCACGGTTCGTGGTTTCCGTCATGGTGCAGTGAAATGTCTCTGCTGCAAAACATGGCTGCGTTGGCTCAATTACATAGCCTTTTTTATGTTGACAAAAATATCTCTATTGCACAGCACGGCTGTGTTGGGCCTGTTTGCACAATTACATAGCCTTTTGGACATTGACAAAAATATCTCTATTGCAAAGCATGGCTGTGTTGGCACGATTACATAGCCTTTTTGACATTGACAAAAATCTCTATAAAGCATGGCTGTGTTGGCAGAGTTAGAAGCTGCATACGTAATCGTCATTTGCATATCTACACCACTGTGACAGGATGCCGGTGGGTCGCAAATTTAAGCGGGAGAGGTCTGCCATGTTTGTTAAAAGACGACTGGCAGCGGAGATTAACGAGTTGATGATGGATAGATGGTTCTGCTATCGGCTGATAGATGGGCCTTTGTCATGGTTTTACTGCTTGCATGCGGAGGATAGATGCTCTGATTGAAGATGGGTTACTTGGGGATCGACGGTGATTATTCGAGTAAGTTATCTGCTCGGCTTGCTAGCAGGTGGGATTGTGCCCTTGATTTTCGCGCCCGACTATCAACACGCCTTGGGTGGGAATCTTCTCGATGTTCTCTTTGCACGTTTCGTTGCCATGTTGGTATTGCCTCGCTTATGTGAAAACGGATGCTTGGATTCGTTACCGCCTTCTGATTGGATGGTCCAGATCATTCATTGGCCTGCGATGATCGTGCTGTGGATACGAGATGGACAGTTGGTTGCTGGATCATCTGGACTGATAGGATGGGTGGTCCAGATCTGAGTTCAATGCTTTGAACGAACTTCTTGTTGCTGCGCGTCTATGATCGTGAGACATCTGCTGCTTGTGTTGAGGGCAAGCCCCCTTTAAATTTGGTATATCACGATGCTCTGGTAGTACACTGAAACTGGTGCTCATGTAGACCCAAATGGGAATATTTGTGTGATGGTCTTTTATGTAAATTTTGAGCATTGTGTAATTGGGGAGATTTGGCTATTACTGTTTAGGGCTTCGTTGATTTTACAGGTGGCGGGGTCTTTTTCCTTCGGGACTGTTAATCAACAAGGATGTGAGTGGGAATGATGAAAAGTTTACGAGGTAAAAGTTTTTAGTCAATAAAAAATAATATGATATAAAATAGGTAACGATGATGAGTAAAAAAATAAAATTAAAATAGATAAAATTAGTTTTATAAGTAATTCTGTAGAAATAATTGAAAAGTAAAATAATTTATATAAGAAAATATAAAAAAATAATTAAAAAATAGTTGGAAAGTGTAAAAAGTTTTACTTATTATCAAACACTTTTCAAGGGTGTGTTTGGAAAATAATACACTTTTAGATGAAAAAGTTTTGATGTAAAAGTTTTTAAAATGAGAGAAAATAATGTGATGGGATAGAAGTAATAATAAAAAATAAAGATAATAAAGTTAAAATAGATATATTAATTATATAAATAGGTGTGTAAAAATAATTTTAAAATAAGATAGTTTGTACAGGAACATATGAAAAATAATACAAAATAATATAGTTATGAAAAGTAAAAAGTTTTATATTGAAATTTTTTTTTAAAAAAAATACACCCTAAATATTTTTTCAAAACTTGGCAAGGAGATTGCCACCAAGAACTCCCTGTAAATCTTCAATCAAGGTTAACATAAGTACAATTATCATACGAGACCTAGTGCATAGAACGATCTTTTTGAGTTTAATACAAAAACTTTTTGAACCAAAACTTTTTATAATGATCATATTTTTTAGTTTTTTTATCTTTATATATAATTATTCTATATTTTAATAATTTTTACACATTTACCTACACAACTAACCTATCTATTTTAAATTTATTTTTTTTACTCTTTATCATTACTCATATCGTGTTATATCATTTTCTTTAATTTAAAAAATTTTTACACCAAAATTTTCACCTAATGTTTTTATCACTTCCAAACATTGTAAATTAAAACTTTTTCGTCTAAAACTCTTCTCTTTCTATAATTAACTTATTTTTCAATTAGTTTGTCATATTTTTCAATATAATTACATTACTTTTTATTCATTTCTTCGCAAATTTTTATAAATTAGCTTATTTTCAATCATTATTTATGTCATATCATATCATTTCTTCCCAAATAAACTCATGTTCCAGCAATAGCAAGTAGCCCCATATATTTTGACATAAATTGCAAGGATTTCAGGTTCTTTTTTTGCGATCCTTAAGCTGTTAATATCGTGTGTAGGTTTTTTTATATGGACCCAAATATCTCTACATAATATCTTTAGAATTTGCAAAAAATTATTTTAAATGCGATTAATGTTAAATTTTGTATATAATAATCGTTCCTCGCTAAATTCATTTGCGTCGCTTAAAAACGTTAAAGTTGTTCCCCTTTTAAGTTTTAACAAAGGTCGTGGATCTACAACACTAAATTTTTCTACATTAATGACGCTATGACATTCAATTTGTTTCACTGTCATTAAATCCATATCAGTATATCCCCCGCTTCATGGCTATTTTTGTTGAAATTGTTGGTGCAACTTATCTTTTGTGTCTGCGCAACTCACAAAATTACTTTTAAGATTGTAAGACCTGTTGAAGCGTATTCAGATCACTCTTCAATTTTTTTTTTTCACACTGATGATCGAGGAAAAATTCACTCTATTTTTCTATTTAACATCATTTATTTTACTAAAAAATCAAATTTCATCTAAGTCAATGATGTGCATGGCCATAATTGTATAAAATATACATTCACATGCAAATTACAAAAAATGTTTGCATTAATTCACATATAAATTAGAATATAATAATACTTTATAAAATTATTTATTTACATAGTAATGATATTTTAGATAATTAAATGTTGAATATATAACTTTAAAATTAATATTTAATATTAAATCATTTTTATTGTGTTGATTTTATACATTTGTATTATTATATTGATTTTATACATTTGTAAAGGAGTTATGCACAATAATATTAGATAAATGATGAAGTTTTTATAACAATATAATTGATGCCAAATTCTATGAATGAAATATAACTTGTGCTAAATATAGTGAATAAACTAACTTTTTCATCAATTATAAAGATAAAAAAGTGGATGAGGTTAAGAAAAAGTAGGGTTTTGTAGCAGTGGAATTCATATTTGTATAAGTATTTTCAAGTTAAGTTTCTACACCACAAGAGATAGGTAACTACTATAATAAATATGTCGCCCAGATACATGCAAGAATGATTCATACTTATCTTTTAGATGTTTCATGCATATTTTAAACTAAAACACTTCAATAAAACTTACATGCCTAAAAAACTCTTATTTTAAAAATGAAAATATCTTAGTTTATAAATTAAATATTCCTCAATTAATAGTTTTATAAAAAAAATTAAAAATTAAAAATAAATTTTTACACCCAAGTGCATTGTGTATAAGGATGCATTGAAATACTATTCAACGTCTAAACTGTATAAACTATCACTCTTACAAGGACAAATGATTCATCAAAGTATTATACCCTTTAATGCATCTATGAACATATTTAAATATTTTTCATAAATTTATATTTAAGGAAAGATGTGGACCATTAAAGATTTTGTTTGGGCTTTTTAAAGTACAAAAACAAAACGATTGATTTAAAACCATCTGATAGGTTGGATTTTGATTTTATTGTTAATGTAAACCCCTTTTCATCGATGGTGGACCATATCTAGGGTTCAAAAAGGTGGAAAATAGCGTTTCTAGTTAAAAAAAAAGGTTTATAATTATCTCTTTGAGTTTCGGCAGATAGCAAATAACTTTCATAATACTTAATGAGAAGTGATCTAATAAGCTTGAGCTAAATAAATGTCTTACTTAATCTATCTACTGGAACTCATTTATAACACTTTCTTCATATACTTGTTTATTTAAACGTATTTGATATATAAACCAAGTTTTATCATTTTTAAATAAGTGTTTATATTTTTAAAGATACGGGTATATGTGTATCTAAAATGCTCTTATCTTTAAAAATCTCAAAAAAATACATACATATTTAAAAATGGTAGAACTTGATTTATATATTAAATATCGTTAGATAAACAAGTGTATGAAGAAAAAATTAAAAAAATTAAAAATAAGTTTTTCGAGATATGCTAGGCAAGATATTTGCTTAGCCCGGGCTAATAGAATCATTCTTCATACTTAACTGAGGTATAATCCTATTAGACCGAACTAAATAATGACTTATTTAGCCCATACTAATAAACTTATTTGTTAATTATTTTTATTTTTTGTTTCACAAATTTGTTAATCTAAGTGTATTTAATATATAAACTTAATTTTATTATTTTTTAATACATGTATATATTTTTTTGAATTTTTAAATATAAGAGTAGTTTAGCCATTTTTAATAGTAAACCTTATTTTGAAAATAAAAAATATTTATACACATCTTTAAAAATAGTAAAATTTAATTTATATATTAAATACTAATCCCTACGAACCGGAGGACAGATGGACCACGAGGCATGAGCACAATTGTGTGTTTACGGTTAGGTCAAAAACCTATAGGTGGCTGCGATCTAACGTCGGGTGTAGTACAGGACAACAGAGACCCATAGAAAATGGCTACACCATTAGGGAGCAGAAGATGCTAAGACAACTTTGGCAGGTAGACCGGCCTTACAGAATCAAGATTTTTGGGTGGAGAATAATAAGAAATGCTCAATCCACTTTGGTCAATCTTAACCGAAGAGGCTTATCTGTGGACTCAACTTCTGTTTTGAGTAAAAAGGAGGGATTCCGATCTTGTGCACCTAGACCCACGTGCAGTGAAGTCATTTTCACTCATTTTTTATTTTTTTGAAATTTTTTTATATAAGTATTAATCTAAGTGTATTTAACATATGTATCAATTTTTACCATTTTTAGAATATTTTATATATTTATTTTTTATTTTTGAAAATAAGTGGCATTTTAGGTCATTTCACCACTTATTTTAACATTACCTAAAATGCCACTCATTTTCAAAAATAACAAAGAAATATCTAAAATACTCCAAAAAGGGTAAAAATTGATACATATATTAGATACACTTAAATTAACACTTGTATAAAAAAAATTTTTAAAAAAATAAAAAATAGGTTAATGCACCCGGGTGCACTGAAGCTAAGTGCACTTGGATGCACAGGATTGGGATCCTAAAAATGAGAGGAGGATATCAACCACCTGTTTGTCTACTTTAAATTGACATGTATGGGTAGACGGTTTTTTGCATATGATCACAATATATGGATCCCTAGAGAAGCAGTAAAATGTATCGTACACCAGCTGGTTGATAGCGGTGACAGAGAAAAGCTGGCGTTCTTCCTTATCTTCTGCTGGCGTGTGTGGTATTGCAGAAATCAGACAAGATTATCAACCGCATGTCCAAATCTTGATGACGTGTTGGACTGAAGTTGGGAATACAAGGAATCGCATAATGAAGCCAGATCTGTGTCTAAGTTCAGCATGTCCCACATGGAGTTCCAGTTAAGATGGTCAAGACCCCTAAGGCATTGGTGAAAATCAATGTGGATGGAAGAACGAAGGCTAGGGAGAGTGAGTATGGTCTTGGGGTGGTGATGAGGGACGAGAACGGCGGGTCTTTTATGGCTGCCCGTGGCGTGTTACGCGAGGGAGTGGTGGAGATCATCAATATGGAGGCAAGAGGGATACTTGAAGCATTCATTTGGGCTGAGGAGATGCAGATAAAGAAGCTTATAGTGGAAAGTGATTCCTTAATTGTGTTAAATTTTGTAAACACGGAAGATAGGATCCTGTCAGCAGTTGGGGTGTTGATCCAACATATTAAGCAGAAACTTGGGGCCTTCAAAACGGCTAGGGTGCAGCATGTGAATCGGGCGGGGAATTGGTGTGCTCATAATTTGGCTGATTTTGTAGTTAAGCATAGGAAAAATCTGGTTAATTGGTGGGGATATCCCCCTGACTTTTTATAAATTAATTGAGAATGGAATTTTTGTACTTGTCCTAGTTTGTTGATATATTAATGAAACATTTTTTCAAAAAAATATATATTTACAGAAATTTGTGAAAAAAAATTTTAAATAAGTTTTTTTTGGAGTCGGCTGAATAAATCATTACTTAACCGAGTTAATAAGATCATAACTCTACTTAACTAAGGGTTGCTATCCAATATGTATCTATACCGTGCCTTGGTACTTACTGATTTTAGTATGAATTTACTTGAATATTTCTTTTTATGAATTTACTTGAAATTTTCATTATCCTTTAGATTTTTACAAATATATTTATGAAGTTTGATAAATATTGCATCTGTATCTTGAAGCTTGCTGAAATTGCAAATATATCTACGAAATTTGCATAAAATTATAAGCGTGTTCTTTTAGTTAGAATGCTGCTAAAATTTTATGTAAAATGAAAATAATATCGTTTAAGCTAAATGATATACTTACAATGCTTGAAAATGTTATAAGCATATTTGCAAAAAATCTGAATAATAATATATATATATATAAATATATAAAATAATAAAATATCAAATATATCTATAATATTTGAAAAATTGCAAGTGTATCGTTTGATTTAAAAGGTATTATCATCATTTTATAAAAAAAATTTAATGGTGTTATAATAGAATGTACATGCTTATCATTTCATGCAAACTTTGTGGGTATATTTGCAATATTAGCAAATGCAGGGATATAGATACAATGTTAGTAAAAACTTATAGGTATATTTGCAAAAATTTCTTTTTCCTTGTTTTTCAATTCCCAATAGAAAATAACTTTATAAAATGGAAATTAGTTGCAAATATGAAATTTACCGAGGTTCAATTTTCAAATATGCAAAAATAGATGTCACAATAAATTAATAGCTAAGCATGGTATAACCCAGCATTATGACATGCGGACTGTGTGATTTTCATCCAGACTTCAGTCTCGGCGAGATCCTCATCTATAATAATTTAAAAAATCACAATAATAATTTGCTATGTATAGCGATAATATTCAGCTTAATGGGTCGACCAATTGTGTCTTGTGATCCTTCTTCATTAGTACACTGTACTGTTTGAGAAGAAAATTTTTGGATAAAAAATATTTGGTGTACAAGTTTTGAATAAGGGGAAATGATATGATACGAGATGATATGCCGGGGGTTATCATGAATAAAATTAAAATAAATAGGTTAGTTGGGTAGAAATGATTGAAAAGTAATACAGTGGTATAAAAAGATGTAAAAATGATTAAAAAATAAGATAATTATGAAGAGTGAAAAATTTTAAAATTTTAAATTGAAAAGTTTTAATTTTAAAAACTTTTATGTTAAAAAAATGCCCTTATTTTAAAGTCAAAAAATACACAATTAAGCCAAAAACTGATCGGTTGGCACGAGACATGGGAAATTGTCTAGTGGATGCAGTTAGAAATCTATATAAGAATAGTCTCTTTTTAAGCATGATTTGTGATATGACATGAGAAAAGTGATATTATATTTAAGATTTCAGTTGGAATAATAAAAAATACACAACTAAGTTGGCTCCCACTTAAGAGTGCAATTGAGTAGGATATCCATAGATCAATCCATCATGTATTATAAAATGCATAAAGTTAGTTTCTATTTTTTTTTTACCTATAGGGTAGGTTACGTGGGTTCCAAATTAAAAATTCCTAGTGTAATTAGGGTAGTGGAGGTTCCAACACTAGGTTATCTGGAACCAACTCAAATTACTAATATATATTCAATATTTCTTTTATGAAATATTTTTATATATATTCTATATTTATAAATATAAAATATATTTTTTAAAATTTAAAAACTTATTTAATTTATCTATTATTTATTATATCTAATAAATACATTTTGAAATTTATTTACAAAATTTAAATAAAATTAATATTAGGATTATGATACTCAAATATAATATAAAGACTAATGTAAAGAATTGATTTGTGACTTGAATTTGGAGTTGAATCAACCTTACGAATGAAGCGAAGGTGCATCTAAAATCGATTTAACTACAAATAAGATGGAGTAGAAGTTTTTGAAAATAGAATAAATATAATTTCAAAACTAAACTTAACCTTTTAATAAAAAAAAAACTAAACTTAACCTACCAGACCTGAGTTACATCACAATTTCAATAATGTAAGTAAAATAAAAGAAATCATATTACGAAAAATTGTTAATGTTGACTATGGAAAATTCAATCCCAACTCCCCAATAATGAGGGATGTTTGTTTACATTAAAATATTTTAAATTAAAACTTTTCAATATAAAATTTTTTATCCTCTACGATTATTTTATTTTTAGTTATTTTTCACTTCTTTCTGTATGTTTATCTTATTTTTAAATCATTTTTGCCCAGTTATTTATATATTATTTTCTTTACTTATCATCTTTACTTCTATCATATCATATTATTTCCTTCTATTATAAAAACTTTTAGATGAAAAGTTTTTTATAAAAAATTTTATCAACACGTTGCGTGGATTTTACGCAGCTTGGTGCAATGCGAAATAATAAGCATAGACCGAGTAAGGATGTGGGAAGTAATTTTGTCATTATGTGCTAAGAAAACATAAAATGATGCTCTCAACCCACTTTCCCTGCTGAAGCGGTTGTTACAACACTTCTCATCATTGTTCTAAAAACTGGACAGGTCATACGGTTGTATCATAAGTTAGAAAATATTCAAGTGCAGTTCAGGTTGTATCATAAGTCAACAGAACAATTGAAATATAAAATGAGAATCTACTGTGGCTGTTCTATTTAGAAATGTTATTTTATTAGTATATTAATTTTCATGCCAATTGAGTATGTGTATTGACTTTATTTGAAAATGGTATTAATTCAATATAACAAAATAATCTATTAAAAATATAATAAAATAATTGATGTAAATAACAATTTTAAAGTTGTTTTTCAGCATTAAATTATTTAAGATAATACATGAATAAATAATCGTATAAAGTATTAATATATTTAAGTATATGTGTGACATTTTAAAGTCAACTGTATGTATGATTTAGTGCATGTGACTGCATCACATAATTCACCCACTACGAGGCCTACTTGAGCATGAATAGGAAAACTACCGCACTTATTATATTTACAATTATTTACTTCATTAGCATGCCAATTCTCATCCAAAACCAACATGTGTAGATGCTTCATCTTAAAATAGAGCAAAAGTTTAATATAAATATTGACTTTTAAAGTGATATTTTCAACATCTAAACAGTCTAAAGTGTGATTTTTATGTAAATAAATAATTATATAAAGTATCATAATATTCTAATATGTGTAGGGCTTATTTTAAAACAGACTACATCATAATTATAGTGTAGTTCATTTGCGTAGTAATATATCTCACACATATATATTACTTTTATTTTTCACATTTTCTAGTGCACCCGTTCAAATGTAGCTTATCAAAATTATGAGATTTAATATATTTTATTTAAAGAACCAAATTAAATATTAAATTTTAATTGTTAATATATGATGGGCTCTGCTTCTAGGGAACCTTTCTTCTATATATTACTCTTCATTTTTAGTATTTTAATGGTCGATGAAAAATTTACTCAATTTATTGTGATTAGTATGAAATCAATATAATAAAATGATTTAACACAAAAATAAATTTTTAAATAATATTTTTAGTGTCTAAACCATCTAAAATATTAGTTCCATGTGAATAAATGATTATATAAAGTATTGTTATATTCTAATGTATATATGTGAATGTATTTAAGTATTTTTACTAATTTACATATGCATATATTTATTTTTGAGCAAATGTGAACCATGTACCTTTTTAATTGGATGGAATTTGGCCTCCTAAATAAATAAATGAATTTAAATAAAATAGATGGACTAAATTTTACATAAATCATCGACATCTTACAAATGAAGGGGATTACTGAAAATCACTTCTATATAACCTATTTATATTAAAGCAGTGCCTATGTATAATGATTATTTTATACTAATACCACAGTTCAAAACAGTTGGAAGACCTCTCGGTTAGATTTTGATCGCGTTGATTTCCATCCACTGTTGCCAAGCAACGCGCCCAAAAGAGTCAATTTTTAGCTCTAGTTTCAAACCTTTAATAGGATTGGTTAAGGATTAGGATAGGATGATAGTTTCAAACCATTTTTCACGATCTTCTAAGTAGGAGCCTCGTAACACATAAGCATCTCATTTAATGGAACGACCCCATCAATGATCTTTAGCTTTAAACGACCATGACCACATGAAAAGGTCAATCTGTTTGGAACTTTTTTTTTTTTTTTTCCTTCTTTTTTCTTTACCTGGTTAGCTTCTTCCACACCAAAGAAACAAACCCCTTTTCTCAAAAAAAAAGTACTTCCATGTTCAGGTAGACGGGTGCTAACAAAACGGCCGTTGGCTTGTGGTCATGGTCGTTTGCGTAAGTCATGGGGTGCCTGTTTAATTATCTTAGCTAGCTACCAGTGAAAAAAAAAGAGAAAATTTTCTATCGTTGGTGATACATGCATGCAAGTGGCATTTTCATGTATGAAATTCACGTACGTATTATATGCACTGCCATTTAGCAATAACATAAAATCAGGAAACATTAACTCCTAGCACCCATTTCATGCTTATCCCCTGACTCGACTCATCGAATCGAGGACGGCACAGATGGCTTACAATGGAATCAACAGCAAACAGAAACTACAAGCCTAATCAAGAGACTCATCCCTCCAGCCAAACTTGACTAGACAAGATAGATACTTTGCGTACTCGCGCACTTGAGAGCCATTTATTTTTTCTCTATACGTATAGGTATTAATAGCTCGCTGGCAGGCCAATCATGTGTTGCTTGAAACCCATCAAGCATTTTTATGATGATGATGGTGGCTGATGTTCGTCCCTTCGCTGGCTGCCGTTGATGAGGAGGGCGATGGCTTTCTTGAGAAGGTAAGGTACACGCCTGGGCTGCCGTGGGCACAGCTGCTGTTGTAGAGTATCGAGTTGTTCACGCTCTGCACGTTGCTGTTCACGAAAGAAGACAGAGGAGGACGAGCAGTTGTTAGGGCCTTCCTATCTTTCGCGTCGCCGTCGACCACCTTTCCGCTGCCGTCGGTTTCAATCACGTTGCCGTCCACTATCTTCTTCAGTTGGGCTGGGCTTTGACTGTGGTTGTGAACAAACACCTGCTTGTGCCTGTTAGCTCCTGAGGCAGGGGAGCCCAGTTCCATGTAGGCGCCTTTGTTCTCTCCGGCCAGCGTTATCACCCTCATCACGGCCGGCTGATCGGCGCTCCGGCTAGGTGGGGGAAGAGCAGACCTAGTAATACGCCAACCTTCGGGGCCAACGCCGCCTTCCTTCACCACATCGTCTTTACCCACCGGAGCTATTTCTTTCTTTTCGTATTCCTTGATGAGAACTGTCTTGGGTTCTTCTTCTTTTTTGGGCTTCTCAACGGGCTTGGGAATCAGGGGCTCGGATTCCGGCTTGAGTTGGGCCGGAGGCAGCGAGATTGGAGGAGGAGAACGGTGAATCCTGGGCGTAGGCTGGGTGGGAGTTGGGGAGGGCTTGGAATTGTTTTTGGGAGACGGCTGCGGCACAGCTGAAGGAGCGGTTCTAGTGGGAGACAGTAGCCTTGAAGTGCGAGGTGCAGCGGCCGGAGTGAGAGATGTTGGCTCGGGTGGTGGCTCGGGCCGCGCAGGAGGAGTTGGTTCCTTTGTCTGAGCTAGTTGAAGAGGGCGCGGTGCAGCAGCGGTGGGAAGCTGCAGCCGAGTTGCAGAGGCGGGTGGCTGTGCAGCGGGAGGCTGCCGTGGAGCAGGTTGGGCAGGAGCCGGCTGTGGCTGAGTTGCAGAGGGAGGCTGCTGAGGAGGCTGTGGTGCTGCTGGGGCCGGAGGTTGGGGCCGCGTTGGAGGAGGCTGAGGCTGTGGTGCAGCTGGTGTAGGGGGAGGTTGGGTCTGCGTCGCAGGAGGACGCTGCGGCTGAGGCAGTGGGGCAGCTGGTGGAGGGGACCGCGGTTTGGTTGCTGTAGGAGGTGGTGGTGCAGCTGGTGTAGTAGGCCGCGGCTGAGTTGGAGCAGCTGGTGCAGCGGGCCGCGGCTGAGTTGCAGTGGGAGGCGATGGAGCAGCTGGTGCAGTGGGCCGCGGCTGAGTTGCGGTGGGAGGCGATGGAGCAGCTGGTGCAGTGGGCCGCGGCTGAGTTGCAGTGGGAGGCGGTGGTGCAGCTGGTGTAGGGGCCTGGGGCTGAGTTGCAGCAGGACGTGGGGGTGAAACCGCGGTAACTGGGGGAGAGGGCTGTGTCTGAGCTGCAGTGGGGGGCCGTGGTGCAACTGGGGAAGGGGGTTGCGGAGGCTGTGGTGCGACTTGGGAAGTGGGCTGGGGAGGCTGTGGTGCAGTAGGGGCTCTCGCTGTAACAGCGATGGGAGGCTGAGGTTGTGGCTGAGTTGCAGCAGGACGTGGCGGTGCAACTGCAGTAGGTGGCTGTTGTACGGCGGGGGTGGGGGCCGGAGTAGGGAGCCGTGGCTGTGCAGCTGCAACAGGGGGCTGTGGTGGAGGTGGAGGTGTGACTGGAGAAGGAATCTGCGGTGCAGAAATAGCTGGGCGAAGTAGGCCGCCAAGAGGCAGCCTGGGCTGCTCAGTGGGAGGAGGACGAGCAGCAGCAGCAGCAGCAGCAGCAGGAGGAGGCGGCCGCTCTTGTGGTTGTTGTGGTTGTGCAAATGTAGCAAAACGAAACCAGGGCCTTGACGGCTGCATGACTGGGCCGGAGGGGTGAGAGAGGAAAGAAGCGGGAGGCGAGTGGGAGAAGGAGATGATACGCTTGGGTAGCTGACGTGGGTAAGAGATGGATATTTGTAGGAGGCGGCAAAGAAAAAAGAGAAAGGGAAGGGAATCCGGTTCATGACTGCGACAAAGGCAATCGCGACGTGAAGATTGGTATCCAAGCTTTGATAGATGGGCTGTGCTCCTTTTCTTTTTTTCCCTTTTTTTTTCAGCGTATAAACAGGGTTTCCATTAGTTTCCAGGAGAAATTTGTACAGTCCCGCACTCACCTGTTAGTAGTGTTGCTGTCTGCGAGATCTTATCATCTTTCCTTCCACAGACCTCATCTCAATTTGATTCTTGTCGAGTTAGAATTGAGCAAACTATAATTTGCAGAGATTTTTTTAAAAATGAAGTGAAGATCTTTTCCGAAAAAAAAAAAAAAGTCATCTCTTTTTTTACTTAACCGTTAGTTTTATCTCTTAATCCCTTGTATATGTGTGTTAAGTAGTGATAAAATTCTATATTGTTAAGAGGCTTGAAAAGTTCTTAATTTATATGTACGGAAATATGATCACTTTTCATGTAAGAAACCCTAGCAAATTTTACAAAAAGAAAATCATAATGAAAGTAATAATATAAATGGAATTATAACAATTAGGGGTACAACTTGATTCGGTTCGGGTAGTAATATGCTCTACCTATATCTTATTTTCAAAAATTATGTCTTATCCTACCCCTACAAGGGTGGTTCTTACTATACCCTATCTTTTATCTATAAGATTAGTTTTAGTTCCAGTTCCAAATCGGTTCCTACAGTAACCAACAACAACATATAAAAAAATATTTTATATTATTTTAAATAATATAAAAAATGCTTTTTACATTTTAGACTTTACGGTTTATAATTAATTTTATTTTGCTATCGTTTATTTATTTTTACCTTACTCATCATGGTTTTTTCAGGGTACCTAGTGTGTGTACCCTACCCTTATTCTGTTTAGGGAATTGGATGATGATTTCTACTGTACCCGTACCCATGGGTAAAATCTTCTACCCTATCCAATTTAGGATCGAGTCAGTAGATACTCATGAATATCCTACCTAAGCTGCATCCCTAATATTGATGTATTTTTTTTTTTTTTTGGAAAGTAGTTATATCCATACAATTTTATAAGAGATATTTATATGCGTGTACATAAATCCTTATTTTTTCTGGTTCATTTTTTAACTCAATTAATAATTTTATCTAGTAACTTCTTTTGACCATATATTTTTTTCAATTTCTAATGTTTTTCAAATTTTCCTAGTTTTGAAAGAGTACTTCGAGCTGCCTTTTACGTTTGTAGGATCTCCCATGAAAGATCTAAAAGTAAAAAATGAAAAAAAAATTAAAGAACCAGAATTGATATTATCATACAAAACTTATAGTAGATGGGTAGTAACGTGCCAAAGGAAAAAGTGAATTTTTTTTTTTTTTTTACTTTTGCATCTATCAAACGAATCTTTATTAAATGTTTTTCACTTACATTCCTTTAAAAATTTAATCTTCAAAAATTTAGAATAATTTGTTGACATATCCAATTAGTACGGCGCTAGTTGCTGATGTACTCACATTGTTTCATGAACATATTATCGTCGTAAAGTTTCATAAAAATTATTGTGTACCCATGTTAACAGGTGTTAAATAAAAAGTATAATTTGCTGATATGCATACTTAGTTTGAAGCTAATTGCTGATGTGCCTATATTGTTTCATGAATTATATATTACAACACAAAGTTTTATCAAAAGTGCTTACATACCCATGTTAATTGTTAACATGTTACCATTAAGTAAATTTCCTACACCTGCACAATTGAGTGTTTTGTAAATTATGAGATTCTAACCTAACTTTAAATAGGATCATTTTTTCATTATTTAAAATTTTAATGCACGCATTAATAGTTTTTAACGACGAAGATGTGTCATGGATACACAAGTAACTTTAGCAAAACTTTATGGAAGTAATATATAATTCGTGAAACAATATAGATATATTAGCAATTAACTTCAAACTAAGTGGGTATATCAGAAAATTTTACTTTTTTATTTAGCAACCATTAAATGTCAGCCATTAACATGGTATGTAAGCAATTTTGGTGAAATTTTATAAGGATAATATGAAATAATACGAATACATCAGCAATTAGTGTCAAACGAAGTGAGTAGAACAACAAATATTCCAAAAATTTATAATTAATTATTTGTGTATAGTGAGGTTTTCAGGAATGGCTGGTTTAGAGTTGAATCCCCATACATCCTGCATTCTTCGGTAAAGACAGTTCATATGATAACATTGTGCTTTGTGGGACTTGGACGAAATGTCTTATTATAACATTGTGCTTTGTGGGACTTGGACGAAGGGGATCACACACTATGAAGGAGCTATGCCGTGGTTCACCATAAATTGGGTTTGATTGCATAGTTTAAGTTTCAAATCTGAGAGGCCTGCTTGATCACGTACCCATGAATGTTAGAGTAACTGATCAAGTAGTGCCATCTAGAGAGAGAGAGAGAGAGATAGCCATGTGCAATTATTCTGGCATTTGATTGTTGAAGAAGAGCAGACCTGCCTAACTAGCTGATTAAGGAAGGAGATTTGGGTGAATTTGAAAATGGCATGGCATGCCAGGGATTCCTCAAGCTTCCTTTTTCCTTTTTTTGTTTGCGTTTGTCGCCGCAGAAACCGGTGCATGGATTTCGGGCGTACGTACTGTCTACAGTGACTCCATATATTCTTAAATCGTAATTCCATCTCTGACTTTTGCCTGTGCAACGCCTGCTATGCCGAAATTAGCATCTATTCTATGGTAGTTTGGGACCCACGTGAAGTGTGAGTGGATCGAAAGACACCCTCAAATCTCAATCAGGTGAGATGCCCGGGGGACGGCTTATCGATCGATCGCCTGCTGTCAGCTGTATGTATATGCACTATGAAGGGACGGCTCCCGTTTCTGCACTTGCTGTGTGGCCTACTCATCATGACCTGGCACCAATCAGTATGTATTAATTAGGCCTTGCTCCGGTGTGCTACGGTTGCAACTTGTACTCCTAAGATCTTCATCTTTTTAATTTATATTCAATTTCTGCATTATTTCTTCTTGATAAATATTTTTAGAATATGAAAATTATTTTAATTACATTTATGTATAATTTACAGTGATTTGCATGTGCATGAGGTTTTATTAAAATCATATTTTTCTAACATTTTGAACTATAAAAACTTTCAATTAAGTTAAATTTTCATATCTAAAGTAACTTAAAATAATGCTAAATACACTGCATCGTTTGGATCTAAATAACAAATCACGAAAGTGAAAAATCCAAGAGAATTAAGTTAATTGCAATCTGGGTACATCGGAGAAACACCCTTAATTATTTTACTCTACTTTTTAACGTGAGGAAAATTCCATACTGGCCTCCTGTTATCAGTTCCACGCTGGGCAATTCAGTGCACGTCCCTCTATGCGATCTGTGGTGCAGGTTTGAGTTTGAGTGATGCCTTTTTTTTTTTTTTTTGTTAAAAAAAAAAAATGAAGACATGATTGCATATGATATGCATCTCACCTCCTAATTCAATTCTTTTTCGGCTTGAACTATTACAACAAGTTGGTTTTTGGATTACTTGAATTATACGGGAACAAATGCCAATGAATGTAGCCATCTTCTTGGTTACATATAAGTGAATCGTGCCAGATATATCAATTTAGCAGAAACAACTTATTTAGAATAGGTATTTCCAGCTAAACAAGAGTGGTGACATGTGCTCTCGAATACAATCAATTTTTATATTATTCGTGATATTTAACGTTGTTGTAGCTACCCAGCAGCAGGTTAGCGGATGCGGTTTCAACTCCTCACGGGAATCATTTGTGATGATAGTTTGTTATCTCCTGTATAAAATAAGTAGGAGTTTATCTCCCATATATTATTTACATTGATGGTAATATGAAATAAGATGTAAGAATACAATTAATAAAATGTTATTATAGCTATTTATTTTTAACTACAAATAATAATGGTTATTTAGCTACAAATAATATTGAAATTTTGTTAATATTCAAATGAAGTAAAATTGAAACTTGGGTGAAAAGGTATTGGCGTAACAACTTTTGTTGTGGATAATTGCTAATCCAATCAATAAATTTAATCATTACTTTCTATTTATTTTATAGTTCTTTTACTTCTATGTAAATTTATTTATTTTTCTTATATTGATAATTATTATAGTTAATATTATTTATGTTACCATTAAAAAATTAATTAAGGGCGAAAGTGGGCCGGATTCAACCTTAACCCATTTAACCTAACCCACTTTAAATTGAGTTTGCTTGGGTTGGGTTGAAAGATGGGCAAAGTAAACCAGGACAAGTTGATCTCGGATTTGAAGTTTCAGTTGACGCGACCCAAGCAGCCTGAATTAAGATCGTAACTGAAGGCGGCGCGAATAATATGGGTTACGTAGCGATGTAAGTACGTGACGTGACAATTCATTTTAAGGAACGACAATTTGGTTGCCGATAGAATGGCTTCCAGGCAACTTGCAAACAGAAAGTTTGTTCCACAGCTTTACAACTTCAGAAAACACACTTTTGCTCGGCTTACATGCAATCAAAAATTAATTTTAACTACCTACTATTATTGTTTGACAGTAACTACTTATTATTTAAGTATAGTACATTACATAAATTGAAGAGATATCGTGTGGCCGGCCAGTGCCTAGCCACTTAGGCTAGTCCACTTTACTCATTTTAAAATTTTTTTTAATAAACTTGTTGCTCATCGCATTTGATCTATAAATTATGTTTTTACTATTTTTGAAGATGTATTTTTTTTAAAAAAAAATTGAATAAAAATGTCAGGTAGTAGTAGGAGAAAAAAAGCGTTCCAAATTTTCATTCATAATCTCTTTCAAGGCAGCTTGCGACAATTCCACACGATTTTTGTTGATTCTCAATATACCTTTTCAAATTCCAATACCCCATAATATATATATATTTTTTATCTCATCTCTCTATCTTATTTCCATCTTATTCTATCGTCTTGAGCAATTTTGATTTTCGCAACCAAGTTTTTGCTGTAAAAAGAAAACATTGGTTTGCATAAATGTCACTTCGTTGCAATCACTTTGGGGATATGCTGACTTGCAAGCAATTATGCTTAATTGCAAGTACTCTGTCCTTATGCGCTTCAATAATAAAAATTCCTTTACAAATGAATAATCGTGCTTATGATCATTACATATATGCAAAAACATATTCATTGCTTGTAATAAAGTCCTATATTTCTTTTCTAACACCGCAGGTTCAATTCAAATAAACTGCAAATTGACGGCTGAAATTGAGTTTTTTTTTTTTTTTAGTGCACGGACAAGTATCCTATACTTGCCTACCTTTTCCGGGAAATTCTAGGGCCCATCTAGTCTTGTGCTGTGAAGAAGACTCCACGTAAGGAATTTCAATTGTAAAAGGGGGCTTGGCTGTCAGGCATCTTCCTTGCTTTTGTGGGTAAGAGCTGGTGATCAAGAGAATCATGCATGCATAGTATTAATTATATAAATATGGACAGGACAAACTTTAATATATAAAAACAATCTATCTCTTCAAGTCTCAACATACATCCTTTAATTTAATTTATGTTGTTCTTGGATATCTATATATAAATGTACCCATCTCGGGCTAAAAATCTTCCAAGAATAAAGAACATAGTTTAATTTCCTAACTTCCATCAAGTAGCCAAAACATATATAGCAGAAGAAAGTGAGTGAACTCCACGTGTTTTCGACTCGACAAAAGCTATAATATTTACAGGCTATTACGATTCAAAACAGTGAGCCGGGTGTTCTCAAAATAGCCGGTTTACTACGACAGTCTTGGCCATCAATGCTAAATTTTGCAACAAATTTTTTTTTGCTGCTGCTAATCGTCATGGGTTCTTCTGGGTTCATCTTCACTTGCAATAGTCCCGCAATTTTTCTTTCTCAACCACACTTTGCTTTCTTCTCCGTGATCTCTTCTAGCATCCCTTTCTCCTCTACAATCTCTCTTGTTGGAATATCATACTTACAAACCTTTCTTTCATGCAGCTTGATCATTTCTCATCTCAATTTGTTTCATCTCTTATCAACTTTTCAGAAGAAATCTCTTCTCGCCATTGTAGATCCCCTCACATTGGCTAGCATTTTTTGAAATTGTGGAGGTGTTTTTTGGGCTATTTCTTGCTTCTCTTTCCTTACTTCAATTGATTTTCCTTATTTTTTTTATTTCTATTTCAATGTCAGCTAGGGTTTCAATTCCTTGAGGCTAATTCTAGGAAATTTTGACCTCTGTTTGCATCGTTTGAGCTTAAAAGGTGAGTGTTTTTAGCAAAATCTCCTCTCCTCGTTATCAACAAATTCAACTAAAATTTCATTGCAATCAATGAAAAATTAGTCAAATTTTTGGTTAAGCATCTCAACAATGGCAAAGACTTTTTACGAAATATTGTTACCATTGTCTAATGCAACACTTTTGGCAACAAACGTCGTAGCAAATTTTTTTTGTTGCCTGTAGCAATGGCAACGGCTTTTCGATGAGGGTAACAAAATTTTGCCCATATTTTTTTCGTTGTCATTGTTGCAATCTGTTGTAGTAGTTGTTTTTATTCATGACTATGTCAATCCAACCCTTCGCTAAAAGAAAAACTGTATTATATAAAAGAAAAACTAAGGCACCGCTTTGATAATAAAGGTTGCCATTACTGCAATCTATTATAATAGCTGTTTTTATTTATAACTATAATAATCCAACCACTCCAACCAAGTCAACTATATAATTCAGTCTAGATTACATTCATATGAGATTAATCATATAAAGGGCTGACAAGCTTCATTAATTTATTGTATAAAAGAAAAATGAGGCATGACTTTTATAAGAAAAATGATATAACATCTCAACTACTCGAGTACCTATTTTTTCCATATCCACCACTATATTCTAATAATTTTCTTATACAATTACTCTATTTTTTCCCACCTTACGTCTATCACATTATATTACTTTTACATTTTTTACAAATATTCTCTTCTGTACTTCCCATCGCTCTCTCACCCCACTCGCATTACTAAATGGTAACTAAATTATAAATTTGCAAATAAATATATAGTTTAATAAGTCACTTATTTGCAAAAGAAGGAATGTAAATAAATCACAAAATTTTTCAAACTAAAACTTCTCTCCACAATTACCTTACTTTCCCGTTATTTTATTATATTTTTCTATATAACTATCTTATTAATTAATTATACCCTTTTTGTTTCTTTTGCAGGTCCGGCCTTGAGGATACAAACCATTTATTTTCTGAATGCGATCTCACCAAGGAT
>JAXCLR010000063.1:37496173-37520554 GCA_035584095.1 Annona squamosa | reverse complement strand
ATGGGGACTGCACACATGTTGGATTTGGATGAAAATTGGTATGCTATTAAAGTGAACAATTCTAAATACAATGGGTGAGGTGGATTTTTCATTTATGATCAGGTGGGGCCCACGGTGCATGGACTGCACGGTGCGATCGCATGCACTGGAATAAATCCCATATATATATATATATGTATGTATGAAAGGGTCAAGCTAGCTGGCATTGTGATAGCTGAAGCGTCACACGTCGTATGCACTTATTCATCTGTGCAGGCAGCATCGGTACGCAATCCGACTTCAAACTTGGTTTTAACCAAAGCAACTTTCCAATCGAGTTCAAACTCGCACACTTGCACCCCGTTGTTAGGAGGATAATATTTACATTGGTTTTGCATCCAGCCCAATTTTTTAACCTGACAGTAGACAATACTTCTATATTAGGCTAGTAGCCTAGGCCGAAGCCATAGTTTGTGGATCCATTGGTACTGGGGAGATCTGGCGAAGAAACGACTCTAATTAGGATTAACCGAGAGGCCATTAATGATTAGGATCAATCAAATTAAGAAATCGCCATGAATCGTCCGAAGCAAGCACTTAATTAACGTGGCTAATCCCGACGCTGCAAGGATTAAGCCAAATGGTTAAGGTCACCATGTATGAGATAAGAGCAGTCATTGATGAATGATGAGCGATTGCGACGATTCTTATCGAACATGGCCAATGTACACGTAACAGATGTAGCTCACGTCCAAGGCCTAGCTCTTCTGTTGCATGAATGAGCACGTCCGTAACTCGATCTTGCCGCGCCGGGTGGGCCTTTGGGCCGACCGATCGACAAAGGAGAAATGCAAGAGATAGGCAAGAGATGTGATGTCTTCCTTTTTAACTATGACATTCAGTTGTGTCGGAAGAGGAATTAAGAGATAGGTAACATTTGTGGAAAAAAAATTAGACAAAAGCATGAAATATAACTTAATCACCATCATTTAATTACTAATTAAGTACTGTTAATGTTGTGATCTGCACTTGGATCCCATGAATTCCATTGAAGACGATGAAGAATAAATGCTTCACAAGTCCAATAACAATGGCGAGCTGGCCTGAACAAAAAATTCTCTCTGACAAAGCAACAATCCAATCCCTCCCTTCTTCTCATTTCATTTCAGGCTATTTATAATGCAGGTCCAAGCGCACCTACATAGCCACAACAGCCCCACATGCAAAGCCCCCCACACAAACAACTCATCCCAGCCATCCCATTTATATGCAGGTCTGCATGGTTGGCTACAACTACTATACGTAGTTCGGGGAGCTTTGGCCTCTGGGTGTGAAGGACTACGAGAACTGCAAGTCATTAATTTTTCTAAAAAGCTTAAGAACTTAATTGAGTTTTTTCTTTTTGGATATATCTATATATATATTATTTTTAAAAACAAAAGGTTTCTAGTGTTTTCTAGATGGCTAAAATAGTTTTATTTTTTTTAAATATATATATATATATATACGTCTTCAAAAATGATAAATTTTAATTTATAGATTAAATATACTTAAAATTAAATTAGTAGTTTTATAAAAAAAAAAGACAAAAATAAAAAACGAGTTTTGCACTAAAGTGCATTAAAGTTTTAATACACTCGAATGCAGTAAATTGGGACTCACTAATTATTGTAGCATACAGGCAAACGGAGTACTGACTTGTGGGTTGGACAACCGACGAGTATCATTCGACAAAAGCATAATATTTATAAGACTGCGATGCGTATAATTTTATATTAACTACAACGAGAAAAGTCATGAGATTCTTCAGCATTTGAAGGAAGTCTCGAAAATAATCCAAATCAAACGTTTGTAAGTACTCAAGTTTGGAAATCTTATACTTTTTGAATTGTAAGTTTTATATGAACGAGAAAAGTGATGGGATCCATCAGCATCGGAAGGAAGCCTCAAAATAATCCAAATAAAACGTTTATTAGTACCTCAAAGCTTGGAAATCTTATACTTTTTGAATCTTAAGTTTTATATGAACGAGAAAAGTGATGGGATTCATCAGCATCTGAAGGAAGCCTCAAAATAATCCAAATAAAACGTTTGTTAGTACCTCAAAGTTTGGAAATCTTATGCTTTTTGAATCTTAAGTTTATATTTATTTTAGATAATTTCAAGTTTCGTAAACTTTAACCAACCAAGCTATCTCGGTTGGCTAGAGGCTTCTCACGTGCAGCTCTTCATGCAGGTTTCGATTCTGATCGATCGCGTGATATGGGGACAATAGTCGATTCTGATCGATCGCGTGATATGGGGACAATAGTCGATTCTGATCGATCGCGTGATATGGGGACAATAGTCCCCCGGTGTGGCAGTAACAGTCTCTTGTATTAAGAAATTTAATTGATTAAAGAAAAACACCCTTGTAATAATTTTATTAAAACTCCAGATGATAGCTCATGACCAATTTGGTCGGTTTTCTTTGTATGCAAATCAATTCTTAATTAGGGTTTATTCCAACAATGAATATTTTCATTCTAATTAAATGTGTTTTAAGCTTGCAAATATGAATTCTAAGGGTCGAAAGGTGCAGATTCACTTTGCAATTTTAGTAGTGGGCGTTAAGTGCAAATGCATTACCAGATAAAAATATATAAAAAGCCCTAGAGTTTCTAGCCAAAACAGGGCCAAGTCACACTTACGTGAGCACACATCATTGTATCTTTTCCAGTGGCATTTAAGTATGTAAGCAATGCCAAACTAGGGGTACATCATCTGCACGTGGAGGTTACTCAACTAATCAAATGGGTCCAATGTTTATGTGATCACGTACGTAGTACAAAGGAATTTATTTTCAGGCTGACTCCAGGCAGCCCCGTTAAATTTAAGTTGATGCAACTACTGCTATTACACTCACGTACAACTTGGTATCCGCTTCCATTTCAATTCAACCCAGTAGTAATGAAAATACTCAATTCAACCCACTAGGTATGAAATATTATGAATTTTGAGAAGTGAGGGAGTTCCGTGAGAGATTAAAAATAAATTAGAATAACTAGGTTGTATATATAGAATTAAAATGGAAAAATAGAGTGATTTACAAACATGCCCACTTAGTTTGACTGTAATTGCGAATATACTCACATTGTTATAATATCGTTATTATATAATTATAGCGTGAGTATATTTGCAAAGATATGCAAATTATATCGATATATTTGCAATTTCAAAAATTAAGTAGGTATATTTAAATTTTACAAATATACCTATTTAATTTGCATATACTTGCAAATATATCCATTCTGTAACAATACCATAACAATGTTGGTATATCTGCAATTATCGTAATACCATATCGAGTTATTGATGATTTCTGTAACTGTAGAGGTACATTTACAATTATCGTCAAACTAAGAGGGTATATCTGCAAATTACAGAAAAAAGATAATTTTTTGAGAAAAATAGAATAATTATAGGTAATTAAGATGTCAAATAACATACAAAATAAGTAAGAAGAAGTTATTAGAAATGTGCATTCCCTTTCATTCTATTCCCATCAATTACTGCATGCCAAAAGTTCCCTGGTTAACAATTTAGACAATTTAATTTCAGTCCGGTGCGTTTATATATTGAGTTCAATTTCAATAGAATCTGTCGTCAAAAAAAAAATTCAATAGAATCGGTTACACTGAATTAAATTCCTAGTTGGGTTTCACTCAACTTGATGATTAAATTAAAATTTAATATACATGATTATTATTTATTAGCTAGTATATACGCTAAAATTTAATCATTTTAATTCAGGTTATTCGACCTTTAGAATGCTATAATAGCTTGTGGAATTAATCGTCAGTATGACAGTACGTGTGTCACGAAGATATCATAGAAGGAACGTGCCCATGCTTAATTCAAACCTGTAAAATTTAGGCCGTGTTCAAAAGCAACAAGGATTCTTAAATAGGGTCCTATTTATTATTCCTAAGATAACTTTTTAAATATATAACATATAAATTTTTACGTTTTTTATACTACTTTTCTCATTCTTAATACACATTATTATATTTCTTATCCCATTTAAGCTCCCGGATGCGAACTGGCGCTCATCAACCTTGCTTAGTTCATTTGCATTGACCATGAAACGATAATGACCTGCTTAAACATTTAATTAAATTAACGTAATTTAAACTTTAGTTACATAAATTTTCTAAATGAAATGATCATTAACCGTTAATTATTATAACTAGCCGTGTAGCAATGTCAAAATTCTGTGCATGTGTATAATGTTATATGTGCTCAGCTGGCTGCAAACATTATTTCAACTGGCCGCTCAGGTTGGAACTGGTTTGAAATTTTTATTATCAATGTAAATATTATGGTGAGACATCTATTGATTATGGTACTGTTAAGTGTTAATTGAGCATAGGAATTTTTTTAATTCTTGTTATTATTTCATGAAAATACCAGCCAAGCATATTCAATTCACCAACCAAAATTTACAAATTTAGATATGACCATGTATTCTTTTCTAAATTTCCAACAATCATCACTTATTACAAGTAAACAAACTTTTAACGACGGAAAAATTTAGTCACTATATATATATATATTAATTTGCAATACGATGTCGCTGTAGCTAAGTTATTATGAGGAAAAAACTTTTTGTAGTGATTTTCCTTTTTTTTTTCTGAATTTATGTTGGTCGGTGTCACTAAAAGGTTACTTTTAGCAACAATCGTTATAGTATTGTTGCTAAAAACTAGCAACATAAATTATTTACGCCACTAAATGTAACTTTGTGACAAAAAATGTTAAGTGTCACTGAAAGTATGTCACAAAATACTAGTTTTCTTGTAATGAGTTTGGAGAGATATTTTAGTAATTTTTAGCCCAATAAATGTTGGTTTTTAAAATAAAAAAACATACAGATATTAAATTATAAAATTTTGTATGTAAATTAAGTAAACTTAGAGACACATTTTTATGAGAAAATAGAAATATAAAATATAAAAATACACTCAACCATACCGGAGTTTAAATTCACATTCTTGTTATCCCCGGCTAATAAGATCAAAATTTATATGTACATTGACAGTAAATGTGAAGTAAATATCCCGTTAGCTCAGGCACATTTATATAGTTTTTTAAAAAATTATTTTTTCATGAAAATGTGAAACTCCTCTTAGGTCAGGCGTATTTCTATATTTCTAGTTTTTCATGAAAATATGAAACTCCTGTCAGCCGTTGTGCGTATTTTATATTTTATAAAATATGAGCTTAATTCTATTTAATTCATATGCCAAAATTTACAATTTTTGATATATTATATTTTCTAAATTTTAAAAATCAAATGTCTTGGGAGCTTAAAATTACTTAAATAGCCCCCAAAACTATTGATTTTGAAATTTTAAAAAATATACATTTATAAATTTTTATCTATAAAGGCTATGTTTGGGAGGTGAGAGAACTTTTGGATGAAAAATTGTTAGCGCAAAATTTATTAAATTGATAGAAAATGATGTAATTAATAAGAGTAAGATGAAGTGTGAAGAGAATAAAATTAAAATAGATTGACTAATTATATAGATAATCGTGTATAAATAATTAAAAATAAAGTAGTTCGTATAAAAATGTATGAAAAAATAATTTTAAAATTTAATAATTATGAAAATTTTTAGTTAGAAATTTTTTTGTTAATAACAAACCTACTACTTACTCACTGCTGAAGACACGTTTTCATGGAAGAAAAAAGTAAGCAGAATCACTTTCAGAGCAGGTAATAGGGCATTAGGGCCAGGTTAGACTCGCATAAGCAAACACGGACCGACACATCTGTGTCGTCGCATTTGAAGATTCCCAATGCATGCATCTGAGGTTCGCAGAGTCAACTGATTATTAAATAAACTGCGATCAAGGACAGAAATTTAATTCGAGAATGACGCGGAGCAAACGCATTTATGAAGTCATCAAGGTCACCACATCATCATCTGCCGACCTGGGGCTTAAACAAATTAATCAATAATAATAAGGGTGTGTTTGATAATAACAAAAAGTTATCAAGTTAAAACTTTTCAATCTAAAACTTTTCACTATTCACAACTATCCTATTTTTTAATTATTTCTTTACATTTTTCTATACAACTACCTTACTTTTTAATCATTTCTACACAATTACCAACACAACTAACCTATATATTTCAACTTTATTTTACTTTTTCATCATCATTACCCTTATTATATCACATCATTTGACAACTTCTCATCTCTATAACTTTTCATCAAAAGTTTTATCTATTCCCAAACACATCCTAAATATATTAACTTCAAATTCACAATGCCACTACTAGAGACCTTTGCCAATCAGCGGACTGCCATCTCCTGCACCCAGCTTCAGTGCACTCGGGTGTATTAAATTTATTTTTTTAAAATTTTTTTATACAAGGGTTAACCTAAGTATTTTAACATGTGTATTAATTTTTACTATTTTTGGAGTATTTTAGATATTTATTTTTTATTTTTAAAAATCAATGGTACTTAAAATATCACTAATTTTTGAAAATAAATAAATATCTAAACTTTTGGAGGTAAAAATTGATACACATGTTAAATATACTCAGTTTAACACTTGTATTAAAAAAATTTCAAAAAAATTTTAAAAAATGGGTTAATGCACCCACTCAGTGCACCGGGTGGAGGAAACAGCGATCCCCAATCAGCCATGCGACCTCTCTTCGATTAACGCTGGAACCAGATTTCAAGGATTTAGTTCGTGACATCTTTCTCTCCTACGTGACCAAGATATTTATAGAATATTATTTAAATAAATTGTAAGAATACCTTTGAGTTTGAACCTTCCCCATTGTTTTGAAAATGGGGTTGCCATGTAAATTGCCTTTGGCACCATAAGCATACTTTGCAGCCAAATGACATTAAATGCAGTCAAATTAGTTATTACAATTTAAAAAAAATTTGTTGTATTGTGTGAAGTCGTTTTATATAAATATTTTATGCTAATGATAATTTTAAAATAAAGCTAATTTTTAAGGCAATTTTTAGGGTAAAAATAAAATTAATTTTGATTACGATATATTTTTAACGATATAAAGATCTAAAATCTTTTATAGCGAAATGGGTGTACCTCGGCTTGGGCGCTATTCGCAGTGGGATCGAGTCCTGTAGCGGGAGTTTTGTACTCCGTGGCAGGAGCCGTTGTTTCACGCGTGGGGAGCCGTTTGTAAGGGTATTCGGGCTTTTTCGAATAATAAGGGTGTATTTGGCAATTAATAAAAAATGTAATTTAAAACTTGTCGATTTAAACTTTTCACTCTCCAAAACTGTTATACTTTTTAATCATTTTTTCACATTTTCCTATACAACTATCTACTTTTCAATCATTTCTACACAACTATCTATACAACTAATCTATCTATTTTAACTTTATTTTCTTTACTACTCGTTATTACCTTCTATCATATCACATTATTTAACAACTTTTACTTTTTAAAACTTTTCATCAAAAGTTTTATTCATTCTCGAACACATACTAAATAAGATAAAATTGCAAAAAATATAAAGAGGCATGTGGTTTGAATGCTTGCTCGTTAGGAATGGATTATCTGTAAGTCTGTTTTTCTCTTGAGAGTGTACAAATGAGAATAACCTTCGTGGATAAATTCATTTACCTCCTCTGCTTTGCTTGCAGATAAATTATCTATTGATTCTGCTAAAATAGTCTTCCCCCACCACCAATGATTGTTATTATTTGTCAGGCTTTGTTTATATGAAATACCTCTTCTATGTAAAGGCTTTCATTTTTATTATCTTGATGCCCAATGAAAAATCTACTTTATCTGTCATATTTAGTAGTATTTATATTATTATTGAAACTTTTCATCCTTCTAATATCACTGTGCATGGCTTTACTTACAAGTGTTCAAAATCAACATAATAAGGAGGTGTTTGGGAAAACATAAAACTGTTCACTTGCTATGATTATCTTATTTTTTAATTATATTCATATACAATTGTTTTACTTTTCAATCATTTCTACACGACCACCTATATAAAGAACCTATTTATTTTAACTTTGTTCTCTTACTCATCATCATTACCTCTATCATATCACATTATTTTTTACTAATTCAAAAACTTTTTATCGAAAGTTTTATTTCCAAACACACCCCAAAACATTTTTGTGTTAAATATACATCATCATCCCCAACCATGAAGTTAGAGTGACAATATACATCATCCCCAAAGGTCCATTTATGTTATGGCTAATGTCACATTTATGTTATGTTGATATGGTTAACTTTTTAAAATTTTATTACTTACAAATATTCTAAAGGTGTAAATATATATGGAATGATTTTAATAGTTTTTGGATCATTGCATATGTAATATAATAAATATGTTTCTCATCATTCTCCAAAATAGGGCTACTTGTCTACTTAATGCAATGAATATCCCAATGAGATTTTTTTATTTTAATTCTAGGTAATTTTTTAAAATTTTCTTGCCTTAAGATATAAAATTATAATTTTTTATGAAAGAAAATTATAATTTTGGATTTCCTTTTTATGATGAGTTTGAAGTTAAATAATCACAGGGAACAATAAAATAAATTATAAAATCTAGTGTTGAGAGAATGAAATAAAGTGAAAACGTTCAGCACAAAACTCAATCCTAGATCGAAGCTTTAAATATCCACATAATTCAACATGTTTTATTAACAAAATTCATGGATTTTATAACCATTTTATGTCCAAGAATCTAGGCGAATTATTTTGAAGTCATTGTAAATTGAGGGCGAACCTACAAAAGATTTTCAGTCTATGATTGTGACAAGCTATATATACTTGGTAAGTATAATTAGCATAAGCTAATTACATGGCTTGTGAACCTCCCATATATGTTATAAATGCAATTGTCCGGCACATTCGAATGTATTCACTGTTTAAATACAGACAAGGCCCTTGTGTGATTGATGGTCCCAAAGCAACAGTCCTGTTGGTTGTAGCATTGAATGGCTAAGATGTTTACAAAGCTAGTTGTTGACGGTCTGTCCTTTGTATAACAACTAGGCAGCTTAATATTAAAAGCGCCATTTTACAACCTTTATCTCATAACTACAGATTCTGTAAAAGCTTTCTCATTTATGTTTTTTATCTCCAAAAAAAAAAAAAAAAAAAAACCTTTTAACAATTAGTACGGGGTATCGAGCAGAAGTTTAAATCTGGCTGATTAGATTTTACGCACTGGCTATCGAAGTCAAATGGGGCATAATAGAAGAATAATATCGTAAAAGTTTAATTATATATGTCCAGATGGGCCAAAAAAGTAATTACATTTTGCAAATAAAATTTACAGATAGGATAGTAAAAATTGCAAATTTCCAAAAGATAGGGGAAGTATTTGCAAATATTCCATATCAAAACATGAATTGAGATACAGATGGAGGAGGAATTTGCAAATAGCCCATATGGTCATATCAAAACATGAGGGGAGAGGGAGCGAGGGAGAGAGAGAGAGAGGAATATGCAAATAACACATATGGTCATATCAAAATATGAAGAGAGATAGATGTGAGTGTGCATGTGATGTGGGGCCATGTAAATTTCTCAATGGGAAATGTTTGTCGTTCTTTGTTATATATGAAAGGTAAGGAGGAAAGGAAAGAGAAATGTGGCGCAAGAGGAGAATAAAGTGCAATTGAGTGGATGTGCTGCTTCTGTTAGACAGCTGTTTCAGGACCCCATTTCCATATCACTCGTCCCGGCATACATCTCCATAATTACACTCACACCCTTCTTTCCACAAAATGAGAAATAATAATACATAATCAGCTGTTTGGTGCCTTTTGCAGGGCCCACACAATGCTCTATATATGTATTCTAATTAATGCTTGCCGAATTTAAAAAAATGACACTCAATTAAAATTCAGACACGCAAACAACTAAGGCCAATCCAATGATTAGGTGGTCCAGACTCCAGACAACAAATGAACACCTTTCAAGTTGAATTGACTATGAAAAATGGCTCACCCAACATGAAAATGGGACACCCAAAAGACATGGCATGTGCCCTTGGGACATCACAATATATAAGACTATCTCCACCCAAGGGGAAAAAAATGAGGCAGACCACAGATCAGGTGGGCCACAACCATCAGATCATGGGCTGTCTACATTGCCAGTCAACCCACCTTGCATGTATCCATTTTGTTTTCTGAGTTGTCCAACCTCCAACCGCATGCAAAATGTGGTGTTTGTAGATCTTGCGACTCGCGGCCCTCCCAAAACATATTTCAAATTTCAGATCCATGGGTGAAAATTCACACAATAAACTCGGTTGCATTGCATAAAGCATATCAATTGTCTATCTTATCGGGCTGGCTTTCTTTCTTGGTGGGCCATGAAATTTCATATTAGCTAACTACATTTTCAGCTGTTCACCCTTTTCTCCAGTCTCCCGATGCCATTTGCATTAGCCCAGATTAATTAAAATGCAGCGGATTGCAGATGGTTAGTAAAGAAGCTGGCAGTATTGTGTTGTTACTCTTGTTCTGTACATTAGTGCATGTGAATCCTGCAACAAAGCACGCCAGTAAGATTACATTGCAGAGATGGTCAGTACGCCCATGAGATTCTGAAAAGCTCCAGGGTCACATTCTTCATGAAGCTAGCACGGCAACAGCCCTCCTTCAGAAAGTGCATTCAATTGATAAAAGGTTGCATTATTAAGGGCCCACTCACAAACGTGAAAAAAGGATTTCAACCATAGGAGGGATGCATGGTTCATGGCTATGGTCCCCCCACCTGCAAATACAATTGGAAGTGGTCCTGATCCGCTTGAATTGGAAGAAAATCATAATGGATCTATTCTCCTCTTATCTAAATTTTGGTAGCAGAATTATAGCGTCTTGAATATGGAACTATTCATGCCTGGCCCATTTTTAAAATGTTGGTGACCAGCTAAAACAATTCCATTTTTAAAACCGATCTTATGGGTGGTATGATCAGGAGGGAATGCATCTTACAGACCCAATCTTTTACCTGACATGCGCTCAGCCTAAAAACATATTTTTATTTTTTTTTTCATGGACGAGTAAAGTTTCTTCAAAAATTATAGAAATATTACTATCTTTAAAAATCCAAAAAAATACTTAAAAACATCCAAAAATAGTAAGACTTAATTTATAGATTTAATACACCTAATTTTACTTGTCCATGAAAAAACAGAAAAAATAAAAAAATATTTTTGGATCGGTTTGAAATCGCCAGATTTTATATCAGCCGTTAATCATCATCCGGCTTCATCTTAACAGATACGTTTTTATTTTTTATTTTTTACCTCAAATAAAGGTGTGTATGATAGGTAGAAAAAACAAAAACGAAAAGCCTGATTTCCTTTCCCCCATTTGTTTTACAGTGTATTTATTTGTATGTATATTTTATGGTTGCATTTACTTTTCAGCAAAAACTTTTTATTTTTCACAACTATTCTATTTTTAATTATTTTTTTCACATTTTTCTGTACAACACTCTACTTTTTAGTCATTTCAACACAATTATCTATACCACTAGCCTCTTTATTTTAACTTTATTTTTTGTATTTATCATAATTACCCATTTTATATCATATCATATCATTTTTTACCGAGTCAAATATTTTTACACAAAAAATTTTTTATTAAAAATTTTATTACTTTCCAAATACACCCATTTTTTTTCTGTTACTGTTGATTTTCCAAAAACGCTTTCAATACAAACTTTGTTTTGAAAATTGTAATGGCATCCTTGCGTAGTACCATATTTGATGTTAATAATGGAAATTTGAGTAATCAAACTTTGCCTTTTTTTTTCCAAGCGGTTGTTGCGATGTCAGAAAAAGTTCAAAAATAGGTTTTTTTTTTTTTTTTTTTTTGCAAAATCACTACTTGTTAGGGTAAAAAATTACAAATATGCAAAAAATGAGGAGTAAATACAATTAGCCCCTTATGTACAGCTGTCCACTTTAAATTGTTTCCAATTAAAATTTAAAACAGGAAGCATTTCAATAACTCATGATGTACCAAAGCTAATGAGTATATTTGTTTTAGCCCTATATTATTTATTGATAATACAAAATACAATCTGATAATTATATGTATCGAATTAACTTCAATCCGTGAGGCCCACATCGTTAGAAGAGTGTTAAAAAAAATTAATTCACTTGTATCCATTAAACAGAATATTAGAATATTATAAAATTATATACGTGCATTACGTTAGGGATCGTTGGATGAATACCTTTGAGGGTTTGGATATTTAATTTATAATTGATAGAGTGCTGTTAACAAATAAATAATATCAATAAATTAATAGTCAAACTCAATATTTTTTATTTTTTAACCAACATTAATCTTTGATTGGAATATTTTTTGTTTATTAGTTTTTTTTGATAGCCAATTCTTTGTTTATTAGTTCTATACATTTAGTATTGAAAATAATGGATGAGTTAGATTTTATATAATAATCACGATGAGGCAAAAAAAAAAAATCTACCAATTCACTTTGGTATATTGCACTATCGATGTGCTTCTAAAAAAACTTAAAACCCATTTAATTTAAGGTGTGATTGTATTAGCTACAGCTAAGAATCAAAAAAATTATTTTTCATAAAAGTATTAATTTAGTTGTATTTTATCTATAAATCAAGTTTTATTATTTTGACAGATGCGTATATATTTTTTTTCAATTTTTATAGAGAAGCATATATATATTTTTTGGATTTTTTTAACGTTTATCTTTAAGATTTTTAAATATAGGATATTTGTCATTTTCATAAGTTAAAACGTTTACAATACCTTGTGTTTACAAAAACCCAAAAAAAATGTACACATATTAAAAATAATGAAGCTTACTTAAATTAACAAGTTTATAAAAAAATTTTAAAAATAATAAACTTGGTTTTTTGTCCATTTTATTAGCCTAGGCTGACATGATCACAACTCTTTTAATCTAGGGATCTTTCTCATGAGAACCTTCTCTGATCTTCAGGTCTTTAGGAATTAATGCATGTTTACATATATAGGGTAGGTGATGAATGGATGAGAATTGAGAATGAGCGTGGACAGCCACAAGAGCATTAATGCTCCAGCAGATACTCGTTGTCATAATTGATCTGAAGAACGGGTATGTTTCCTTGCTAAAAGTGGCAAAATTTCTTATATGGTCAAAAATGAAAAAGATTCGGGAAAGTTCCCAACAACCAGAGGTTGGCATTGCTATCAAAAGGCTTTGAAATGTATTAATTTCGTGGAACCCAAGTTTTGTGGATTACAGCCACATGCAATTAAATTTATGTTTATTTCACATTATGGATGAACAGAGATATTAATCATCGCCAAAACAGCCCAATCAACAGCTTGGATTGACCTAATTATATATTAAGATGTGGCCCAAAAGTGAGAGGGAAATCCAACGATAGCAAAGTCCGGCAGTTGCAGGCTTGTGGATCGAATCGCCCAATTGATCAGCTGGGAATGTGTGGGGTTTCTTGAACATGAGAATGGTGCACCTCTAACCAACTTGGAGTCATTGGCACCTCATTTCTACACACTCCAACCCCAAGAGCATCTCTTGCTCTTGCTCACTTCTTCTCCCCTCTCATCTCTCAATTTCTTTCTTTCCTTCTTGTGTTCTCTTGCTCTCTTAAGGTAAGTTTCTTCTTTTGATCTACTTCAGGAGATCCCCAATTAAGAAGAAAATTTAGCTTATCTCCTTTACAGACCCTCCATATTCTATGTTGTCGACCTATCAAAATCAAGCCAAAAATGTTGGGAATCATCAAAATCAACTTCGTTTCTATAATTTGGGTGATCATATTGCGATCGATCTTAGGTGATGGATTCTTGCCTTGGTTAGGCGGAGACTGTCCTAGTTGATCCTTTCGTTCCTCTACTGAACAGCATATGCAAATTAGAGGAACTCGTCAAGTGGTTGAGTATTGAGAACTTGCATAGTTTAGCATGGGCCTAGCTGCAATGCATTATGTTAATCATGAGTTACCCTCTTGCCACGACATGATCAAGAGCACGCAAGATCTATCATGATTTGGAACTTTGCATTTTTAGTGGTCTTGTGTGATCTAGGGGTGCAAATAAGGTTGGTTTGAACCTGAATCCGATTAACTCAACCCGATTTATAATAAGATAGGCTAAGGCATTTTGAAACAATTACTTAAATAACCTGATTTTAAAAAGTGGGTTGGATGATAGTTAGCTTAACCAAACCTAATTTCATAACCCACCTTAAAACTCCTATTTAAAATAGTTTTTTTTTTTTAAAAAAAATTTCTTCATACACTTGTTTATCTAAGTGCATTTAATATACAAATCAAGTTTTACCATTTTTGAATATATTTTCGTATCAATAATATCAGAGTCTGGCAATGGACTTAGAGGTTATGGGTTCGACTCCAAAAGGGGCAATAGAGAGGGGTTGACCTAGAGGCTAGATTAAAATTATTGGTACGTGAGTAAAGCCATCGAAAGGAAAAAAAGGATATTATCGGGCCAATGTTGTAGTAGTAGTGGGGTACTAGGTAAGCCTTTGTGGACATCAGCCCTCAAAAGAGGGTGTTTTAATGCAAGACTAAAAGAATTATATTAAAAAGTTTTCTAGTATCAAAAACGATTTTATAACCTTCTTTATGTGTTGAATCCTTCTTAATCTTTTACAAATATGCACTCCCTTTTTGAGTTGTTCTCTTATTCCTACAATGCAATGTATGATGTGTTTGAAAATGTGGAAAAGAGTTGAAAAGTTATGATGAGAAAAATGTTTTAAAAAATAAAAGAATGATTTAATAAAATAGAGATAATTATTAGAAGTAGAAGATAGTTATCTAAAAGCATGTATAAAAGTGATAAAAAAAAAAGTAAAATAGTTGTGTAAAATAACATGTGGAGAAGTTTTGGAAGAAAAATTTTATGCTTATTGAACATACCCAATCATGTCACATTGTTTATGATTTCTCTATAACTTACTATAACAATTGGTACATCTTTGATATATACTATCAAAGGCTAGTATTTCCTTGATCTATATCAAGGACTTATAATCTTTCTAGGAGTTGACAATACTCTCTTCACTGATTATAATTTCTTATAAAGGACTGTTTTCATATATGTTGACAAAGCTGCAAATAAGGATATTAACAGATCGGGTTAAACGGGTTAAAACCTAAGTCTAATTACAACTTATTTACAAATTTTCAACCATCAACCATTTTTTAACTTGTCTAAAAAACCTCGAGCATAATACATTTACAACTCATTTAATAAATAGATTAAAAAAGTTATTAACAAGTCGTATATATGTATCGCAAACACGTCAAAATCATACTAATTTAAAATCATGATAACCAAATCTATATATATTGATAACTCCAAAAGATACCTGATTAGCTTGAAAGTAAATGCTCTAGTGTGTACATATCTTTAAAATTATGTCTAATTTAGTATAAGGTGAACGTGACAATGAAGAGAGAAAAAAGAAGGGGGGGGGATTTGAGTTAGAAATATATCTTATATGTAAATGAGTTAGTGGATTGGAGGGATCATTGAACAAGAACTCTAACTCATTTATTTAATTAAATAGTTAATTGATTTACAAATCATATATCGCTTATTGAAAAACCTCTTCCTAACCATTTTTAAACATATTGAATGAGTGAGTTCACGGGTGTAAGATTAAAATATCAAACACATGTGCTTTTCATGTACATTAAGATATAATTAGTAGAATTGTGCAATTCTGTGTGGTTATCTTTGTTTTCTAGTTAGAAAAATTGGAAATATAACATAGAATCTTCCTCAACATTAGAAGGTGTCATTCGAAACTTTACATGAGTATAACAATGTCTTAACAGTGGGGAACGATTAAAAAAAGTTTATATAGATGTTTTTTTCTTTATTTTCCATAAAAATTTTAAATATCTTACCCATTTTGTAATTTGTCAATTAATGCAACCTATTGCATCATATCATTGATTTTTTAAAATATCTAAATGATTTATAATATTCAGACTATGTATTTATTTATAACATTGCAATCATGTATGTTAATGAAAATTTTTGCATATGCTGTATATTTTCAAATTTTAATGATTACATATTCACTTTCAAAAAGTTAAATTTTTATAATATGTCTCAAATTAAAGTTACTTTTGGTACCGTAAATAAATGCCTATTAATAAATGTTAGAAATTATTTAAGTTAAAAAATATTTTTAAAATATAAATAAAAGCCACCGCTTGCATAGTTGCATTTCTTCACTCCCGAACATTGTATTCATGTGCGACGGATGCCTGGATCCGAATGCATATAGAGCACCGCTGCAAATAATCGACGACGCGTTCTATAATCTATACATGGCTACATGCGCGAAGCTGTTACGTAAGGCTTTTCATTACCTCCTCATAACTTTTTCATTTTGCAATTTATAACTAAAAAAATTTAAAAAAAAAAAAGTCATGTGAAGGTATAAGTATATGCAAAAACCGTGTGGTATTTGTAGACTACTGCGACATATGTTATATATGATTTACTTCTAAGACTAAAATTATCTAGATTAATAATAAGGTGAAAATGGAATGCACTAAATAAAAAAGATAGAAATTACTATTAATTGCTAGAAAATATAATTCGAATGAAATTAAGAAATAAATTATATTTATAACATAAGATTTTGTACTTTTGTAGTTCTCAATGCATAACGGACCAATGGCGGAGGTGCATTTCAGTGACGCGACTCGTTATAACAGCTACTGTAGGAAAGCAGTTGCAGCTGAGAGAGAGAGAGAGAGAGAGAGAGAGAGATGGGAACCGTGGCAGCTCTTTTCTAGTTGCCTTCAGCAGTTTAACTGGAATAGAAATGAACCCATGAATTTTACGCATTTGTAATCGCATACGAGAAGACAGCAAGGACACAACACAGAAAAAGAAAACAGACCGGCTTTTCCATGACAAACTCCTTTTGCTTGCTTGCAGGCCCGCACCTTCATCAGTTTCCTACTTTCCTTTTTCTTTTTTCCTGCCTTTCCTTCCCTGACTTTTAGCTTGGAAAACTAAAATCAGAAGTGGCAATTGCAAGGAATAAAAGGGGGGCAGAGAGAGAGAGAGAGCATTTGTAATCCCGTTTTTTTAGTGCATTTCATATCTCAGGGGAAGGAAGCAAAAGGGAGAAATATACCTCTTTTTTGTTCAATCTCTCTCTTTAAGTTGAGACTAATCAGGTTGGTATCTGTATCAGGGCAACTAATTGTTTGAATGGGTGTCTATCAGACATTTTAGCATGCGGATTTGGAGATCTGACAACTTCATTTTTGTGAATTCTTCTATTTTGGGGATCGTTCTTGCTATGTATGACGATAACAAAGTTCCTCTTGCTTTTAGTTCAATCGAAATTCAAAACTATAAACGGCATCAACCCAAGATTGGAAATAGCTAGCACTGGATCCATTTGCAATTCTTGCAAAGATTCTTTTCTTTTCTTCTCACTTTTTAAAAAATCTTTGTGATCGCTTATGCTTCTGAATTTATGTAATGATTCAGGCTCTACTTTAGTATTTCTTTTCCCATCATTTGAATTATTCAAATTATGTGATCTTTCGTAATGCATGCGAATGCAATGAATCCTCATAATTCAGGGGTCTCTGTTTGGTTCTACCATCTATTAATAACTGAAATCAGTTTGTGGGCAGCCCTGGTCTTGAAGTCTTTGTTATAGATGCAATGCTCATATTGTGCCTGGTAGTTTACAGCATGAAAATGCTAGACAACTAGTTTGTGATTCTGATGAACGAGACAGAAAAATCAGCATCACCCGCCACCCGAGCCCCCTCTGTAGTTTTCATATTTCGGGAATTAACCCTCTCCTGCAGTTAGGCTCAATTCAAGCTCCATTTAGAATTTTAACAAAGGAAATCACGAGGTAGATGGTTTATTTTTGCTCTTTAATCCATTGAAAGACGCCCAAGTGAATGCTTTTAGAGCTGTTCATTACTACTACTCTCGTTATTGTTATTATTATCATTGTTATTTTGGCATATTCCCATTTACTAATAGTTGGCCTTGCCAACTGGTTTCAAATGGGGCGAGATGTTTTAATTTCATAAATATTTTATAGTTTTGAGCATCAACTCCGTTGACATTTTTTTCGTCGCTAATGATATTCTGTTTTGTTTCCGTCCTTTTCTACAAGGAACATGCAAAATGATCACTCTCAGTTCTCTGTCCTTTTGAATTAAACTGGTTTTATTAATATCCATGGATGAAATTAAACTGGTCGTTAAAAGGACCCAGATTACAACAGCTCACCAAGGTAGCATGCTACCTTTATGAGATAACTGTTGCCCCCGGACAGCTCTCGGACTATCCCAATCCGCAATGTTGTCGAAATTGTCTATTACTTTCACTGATTTGACCTTGACGTCTTTGTGAAAACATTGTTTGAACATTTAGGGATTTGAAGCATTTTTGCTCTTCCATGTTTGACAGGCCCATTTGATGGTTCTACAATGGAAAAGAGGAGAAACTGGTTTCATGCACTGAAGCGATTCTTTGGTTCAGACACGCGGAGAAAGCCTGAAAAGGTATGACTTTGCACTCCATCTTTCTTTCGCTTTTCTTTTTATTTTTTCTATGGTGTGAACTTGGCCAAATTCAATCTTAATGTACAAAATACCCATGAGGATGTGGCCCTTAATTCACAATTCATTCAATTTCCAGCATAAAAGTAAACTCCAATTTGAACGGTTCTCAGCGTATACAGTAACTGGGAATGGGATTGATATTTAGTCCTACTTCACTAAACAGACCACAAAGTTCAATCCAAGCAATACTAACCTGTTTCATGATTTGATCAATTGACATTACCAGAATTTGGATACTTTTCATCCTCCTTTTTTCAACTGAATTAAATTACTCATGTTTGGGTACATAAACAGAAAGAGAAGAGAAGAAGATGGCTTCTTGGAAGGCTTCAACTGAGACTCCGACCTGCACTTACTGCACCACCATCACCGGAGGAGAAAACACTGAGTGAAGTGGAGGAAGAGCAAACCAAGCATGCCTTAGCTGTTGCAGCAGCAACAGCAGCAGCAGCTGAGGCTGCTGTTGCAGCTGCTCAGGCTGCTGCTGAGGTTGTACGTCTCACCACCAATCCTCGATCATCTCATCGATCTGACAAGGACAAGAAATGTCGTGAATTGGCTGCCATCAAAATTCAATCTGCTTTCCGTGGATATCTTGTAAGCATTATAGATATCTACTGCTTCTGCCTATGTATGGAATTTTTGAGATGTCCATCAATGAAGATATTCTTGAATTGTTTGCAGGCAAGGAAAGCCTTGAGGGCATTGAAGGGATTGGTTAAACTTCAAGCATTGGTCCGTGGGCATCTCACCAGACGCCAAACTAAGACTACTCTGCGGAGCTTGCAATCCATTGTTAAGATTCAATCAGAGGTTCGTGCAAGGAGGGAGCAATTGATGGAGGCTAGCCGTAGTTTCAAAGACATAGAACAAGACATAAAAGCAAGAGTGAGTGGCCATAATTGGTTTCTCTGCAAGATAGTGAATCTCTAGATTCTATGATTTGTATTACTGCAAGCAGGAAATTGGCATGTTTGTTATTGTTGTTGCTTGCTCTTTCTTTTTGGTAATGGATTAGAGCTTGATCATCTTCCAGCTAATGAGGGTACATTGAAGGGGATATAAAAGAACCAATGCGATAAATGCAACTGCTCAGGCACGATTTGTGATATCTGTTGTTTAAGAATGAGATTGCCACCAATCCCTTGTGAGTACCATTAGCAGTTTGTATTGTATTACATTTTAGCTCTCAAAAGTCAATCACCTTAGAAATGGAGAAAAGATTTTCCCAGCCTCATTGGAAGATTTATACTCTCCATACATGCTGGTAGACATTTCTAAGAGGGTATGCCGGTAAAATTTATGGGATATGCTGTTGCAGAAAATTTTAGTAGATATACCTTGTGAATATATGGAAACTCCGGTTGAATCTTTAGGAATGCAAGTGTCATATGATTGCATTTCGAAAACTAGCATATATTCAACTGGCCTAAACTTCTTGGAGAAATTTCCACATTGAATTCCTAACAAATTAGTAATACAGAACATTTGTGAGGGTTGATTGAGCTTGAAATAATTGGTTTTCATAATAAAATAGCTGAATTCAGTTCTGCCATTTATGCTGAAATTCATTGTTTGTCATCTATGTTTTAACAGCCTGAATCAAACAAACAAAGATGGGACAATAGCTCATTGTCGAAGGAAGAGCTCGAAACTATATGTCTGAGCAAGAATGATGCTGCATTAAAACGACAACGTGCACTGGAATATGCTTTCTCCCGTCGGGTAACTCAACAATGTTTTAACATTAATTTCTATTACCCCAACCTCCTTTTTTGTTTGGCTCTTCTGAACTCTGTACTCATCAAATGGTTACTGCAAAGGCTTTCCATGATCGATCTCGAAAACTTACGGATTGTGGAAGGTTCAGGTCGTTAACATACTGTGGCCTTCTGCATTTGGCAGCATTAAAAAGACAACATGAATCATCAAAGCTGTGCATCATTGGAATTTCTTTTCCCTATCAGACGCACTAGTTTACTTACGGCTTACGATTCATTGCCATTCAACAACAACAACAACAACAAAAAACCTCATTGCCATCCTGTTATCTGTAAACATCAGAAGTTCCCTCTGGGCCATCTGAATCAATCAAAAAGTTTTACCACAGATACCAAGAATCCATGTAAGAAACAATAGAGGTTTGTTTGGATGCATTTGAAATGATGTGTATTTCTAATGCACACCTTTTTAGGTTCATGTGACAACATAACCACTTTTTAACAATTACACTTTTTCCCATCATTCCCTACATTTTTCAAGGTTCCACTTTTTGCTCATACAAATGTATATTTCAATTTTCAAATGTCTTTTTAATACACCCTCTCAAAGACAGCCTGGCCGAAGACACCCTACATGATAAACCTGGCCAGCAAAATTTACTAGGTCTTGGTCATGAGTTAATCTTCTTTTACTTCTAGCCCTAAATAATTTTTTTCTGCAGGAGAGGCTGAACACAGATAAACCAAACTCATCAATAGCAAAAGAATCAGTACTAGATCAGCTAAACTGTAAATGGCGCTGGTTAGAGCAGTTGGTTGACACTCAACCAGGTGAAAGAAGACTTGTAGCAACTTGCAATGAACCACGCAGATTCTCAGATGTAGTGGCCCAACTGGATATGATACACAAAAATGAGGCAGAAGAAGCACTAAGGAAGAGTTTTCACAAAGAAGAAGATTATGTGGGATCATTTTCCCCATCATTCGCAAGAAAGTCATTTCATTTGCCAAAACGGAGTTCAGTCAAGGATGATGAGTCCTCACCAAGTTCTCCAGCCATTCCTACGTACATGGCATCGACAGAGTCAGCGAAGGCGAGAGAAAGATCTAATAGCATGCCAAAGCAAAGGATGGAAGCTGTTGCTTCTTGTTCTGATCACCTATTTCCTTTGATTAGTGGCAGTGCAACTGCAACCATTAGAGCTGGAAGGAGTTCCAGTCCTCTTCAGAGGTCTCCACGGTTAAGAGGACTTTCGGGGCCTGTTAAATCAGAAAAGTCTTTGAAGGATCTGAGTGTTGATTCAGCATGTTCGTTGCTGAACTGGGACAGACGTCGTGCCTTTAGATGACTCTGTTCACAAAGCAAGAGCAAACCACTAATCTCTTTCTGATAATAACTTGCGACGAAATTGTTTTGACACCACAGATGATATTATATTATTATTCCGCCTTCAAGCAATAAGCACAAGCAAATGAGCTGACTCAAAGATAAGCCAAGCCTCATCCCAGAATGATCAGTTGAGATCAAACGAAGCCAAGTCGCAGCAATTTCAACATTCCTCAGGATTTCTCTACATGAGTTTATGTTTTATCATATGGTGTCGCCAAAAGGTGTGGATTGGAGGTCTACGGATGGTAGGTTGGGATGTGTTCTGGTTTGAAATATTGCAGCGTGTTATCTGTCTTCTCATTGTGTATATAATCATATTTCTTCTTCTTCTTTTTTTTTTCTTCCCTCAAAATTTGCTCTTCTTGTAAGAAAGGCTAGAATTTTTTGTGTCAGTGCTGACTGACGGGATTAGGGAGATGCGCAGAGCTTGGGCTTTGAATAAATAGCCGCTGGAATGTGTTTTTGTTTTGTTTTTTTTTTTAATTTTATTTTACTATACGTGGTGTTCGCAGGAGTAGTGCGTTCATTTGGGTTGTCCAAAAAGAGTTAAACATTACAAATAAACATTTGAGACTTAATAGCCTGAGTAGTAATATTCAGACTCAAACTCAAGCTTCTTTTGCTTTCCACATGTACATATGACAGGCTCAAATCAAGGCTGCGAACTCAGCTTGCAATCTAGTGTTTTGATCATTCAAATGCTCAATCGAACACTTCCCACTTTTTGCACCTAAAACCTTCTGTAACCATCATATGACTTAACCATAAAAAGTTCCATTCAGTCGAATGTTTGATCTCTCTTCTAATGGTAAGATCACGATCATTCGGTTACTGCTTGCTTGCACAATTCTTTTCTTATGTCGGGCCACACTCAAAGACAAGGAGCTCAAAAGATTTGAAGTAATTGCATTCACATTTGAACTTCAAGTTCACATCTAACAGTCAAAAAGCCCTCAGCAATCCTACCAACGATCATGGGTTCAGGACAAACCAGCTAGGATTTAACTGGAAATTCCATGACTTAATAGTCATGACAAGTTCAAAAAGTCCTGTCCCCGCCACCAAAAAAGAGGGTTAAAAAAGAAAGGAAAAAAAAAACAAAACAAAACAAAACAAAAAAAGTATTACAACGTTCAACTGGAAATGCTGTGAGCTTTCATCGCTTCCGCTCTGCTCGCCATTTATAGACAGGTCTGGTAGCTGGACCTTCAAGCTCATCTTCTCGGAGCTTGCGCTTCTTACCACCCTTTTTCTGTTTCCAATAAATACGTGCACAATTTACTACATGATAGCTCTAGAAGCCAGCAAAAATTAAAAAGAGAAAGATTAAAAGGAAACAGAATTTCAGATTTCCATACCTGTAGTTCTTTCTGCAAGGTCATGTCCATATACAATTTTTCTAATTGCTTTACTCTCTTCTTTCTAGCCTCCAACTCCGTGTAAGATGAGGCAGTTTTCCTGTGCATAAACAATTCAAAGAGAATAAAAGTGGTTGGGTATTATTTTTATGATAGACTTAGTCCAAGCATCAAAGAATGGCAAGATTCTTTACAAAATTTGCACAAAGAATATAATTTATAACAAATCATGTTACCTCGGAGAATCATTCCAAGCATCACGAATGGTATTGCGGGTACATGAATTTTTCAGCAGCCAGTTTTTTAAGGCTCCTGACAACTGAGCTAATAGAATCTCTCTACAGGTGAGACTGGTTTGAAACAAATGTAAGTAATGTGAAGTGGTTTTTCGGCTAGAGAACAATACTTTTAATTGGGTTGCAGCTGGGCTGTACAGCCTCCATACATCACTACCATATGATTGCCCAAGAAGGATGAAAACCATGGGACAACCAGACTGCAAGACTCTGGGAATAGAAGTCGGACAAGGTCTCAGATTAAAGAACCTTACGACTAAGAGTAGTGCTGCTATTGTGAGGAGGACATTGAGATCTTGATGACAGTGAATTTTTGTGTACTGAGATGACAAATTCTACCAATCCGCTTGCTGGATAGTTGCTTACTACTCAATCTATCAGCATAAAAACTAAATCTGAATCACATTGAGATCTTGATGACAGTGAATTTTTGTGTACTGAGATGACAAATTCTACCAATCCGCTTCCTGGATAGTTGCTTACTACTCAATCCATCAGCATGAAAACTAAATCTGAATCCTCTAGTTGAAGCAAAACCATGTCGTCTTGATATTACTGCAAAATGATTCAATCAATGTAAGAGTGAAAGTAGTAGAATAAATACTGGACTAACCTCTTGATGCGCTCTGGAATATCTTCAAAAACAGTTAATTCGCCCTTCTGCAACAGTGATTCTATTTCTTTAGCCTCCTCCCTAAAAGCCGGCATGGGATGCATGTCAAGAAGTAACTAAGAAGCCATGCATATAATAAAGGGATGCCAATCGTATGCGCCCAGGAGCATGCAGTGGTCCATACTCCCGGGCGCATACACCTTTTTTTTTTTTTTTGAAAATTTTTTTACAACATTGTTAATCTATATGTATTTAATATGTGCATAAATTTTTACCATTTTTGGAGTATTTTAGATATTTATTTTTGATTTTTGAAAATCAGTGGCATTTTAGGTAATTT
>JAXCLR010000063.1:37432177-37455615 GCA_035584095.1 Annona squamosa | reverse complement strand
ATAAAATAATTTAATATTAAATATCAATTTTTAAGTAGTATTTTCAACATCTAAATCGTCTCAAATATTATTATTAAGTAAATAAATTATCCTATAAAATATTACTATATTCTAATGTATATTGAAATGAAGCTAAGAATTTTCTTAATTTATACATGAATGTACTTTTTTTGAATAAATGTGGTCTATCTACATATTGAATTTGGATAAAACTTGGTTTCCTAACTAAACAAATGATGTTAAATATAATAAATGAATTAGATTTTGCATTAATTATCAATATTTAAAAATTGGAAAGGTTACATGAATTCACTTCTATCTCAATTTCAAAAAATATGTATGGTACTTATTAATTAGATAGCCTAGAAAGAGATGTGCACCCCGAAAGTGGCCGACGACATGGGGTGTAGGGACCTAATGGCTTTCAATTAAGCCCTCCTCACAAAATAATATTGGTGTTTGGTGCAAAATAGGGATTATCTATCTCACTAACCATTTTTAAAATAATATGTAAATTAAACAATTATACGATATGGAGTTTATATCTTTCTTAGATGGGGCTCATGATTATATTTGATTCTAATGAAACTTCGTATACTAATTAAATTAATAATATTAAACGCATGGATGAAGTGTTTTTTGATTTCATTATTAAAATGGGTCTCATTTGCCACAAAGCATTGGTAATGCATGAGGGCATTCATGCGTTCAATTCCTAACTTCATCAATACGGAGTGAAGGTAGTTTACATGTCCTCCTTGTTGTGGAGGTAATTTACATAGATTCTTCTCAGGTGTAAGAGTACTATAGAAAATTCCCTTCATTGTATGAGGTTATAGAAAAATTCTCTCTATTGCGCGATGATTATAAATGTGCTTCATTATAATATTAGTCATTATGATATACATATACCAATAAAAAATATATCTCACTCACTCATATAGGGTTTGTATTCCATATAGGCATTCGTAAGTGGAGTGATCTATGGCCATCAAAAATATTTTTATTCTTTTGCAAATGTATAGGTCATGCCTAGAATGCTTCTCTTGAAAATAAAAAAGGATGGATTCCTGCACATACCTTTTTATGTTTAAAAATTAAAATTATCAAATTCAGAAAAGATTCGTTCTCGGTTGGGGCCATACATCAATAACAAATAAAAGAAAATGAAAAAAAATATTGTCCATAAATCAGCCGTGTGGTATCACCCTAACTAAATAATACACGGAATGTCTTTTACATCAAAAATTTTTCAATCTACAATTTTTCGTTCTCCATAATCACCCTATTTTTTAATCATTTTTCATATTTTTCTATATAGTTATCCTGTTTTTCAATCATTTATATATAACTAACTTATTTATTTTAAATTTAGAATTTTTCTCAACTGTACCCAAGGTAAGTTAATGGATTTCCATTTAAATCTTGCTTATATTTTTATAAATGTTCAGAATACCCCAAGTATAAAATAATAAAAAAATGAAATGAAATGAAAATGGAGTGAAATTAAAGCTCAATTTATTTAGAGCTCTTGTGCCATTAGAGTAGTAGTGAATTATGGCATTCAAATATTTTAATTCAATCCTAAATTTGGTGAATATATTGGTAATTTTGCATATAAATTAACGGTGTTTATTAACGTTTGTATCAGAATGAGTATTTTTGAATTAGATGCAAATGTGATAGATATATTTGAAAATTTTTGAAACATAATGGGTTTTTTTTAAATTATGATCATAAGTAGTATGCATATTTAGAAAAAGCTCTTGAATTTATTCTCTTTAATTCTTATCATTACATCTATCATATTATCATTACTTCTATCATATCACATCATTTTTTCTCATTTTAAAAAATTTTCATTAAAAAATTTTTTCACTTCCCAAACACACTCTTAAATATTAATTGATTATTTACTTCAAGAATATGGAGTAAGTTCACAATATTTTTATTTAAAATTAAATAAATATTTTTATGTTGTCAAAGAAATAAAATAAACTTGAAATGATTTTCATATATCTATTAGTTTGTCAAATTAAGTAGAGCTAAAATCACAAGGATTGATTAATGTTGCACATTACCAATGTAGCGCCCCACCGGCCACCGCCCCGGACCGGCGGTCGGTATGGCAGAGATCCGATAGCATCTCTTCAGGATCTGCCATAATTTCAAAATAAATTACCACATTTATATAAAAATTCACTTGTGACAACCCTATATATCCACAACTAATTCATTAATTAGATATATGGCAACAAAATCAACTAAATTATTATTATTTCCATCATTCGCATCATAATGGAGATAAAATATACATTTACAATTCTCAAATACATTTATAAAGCTTCAACAAGCCATACATCTACGAGTCGCATCTTAATATATAATATTCAACTCATTACGTATCATATAATATAAGCAAATGATTGTCTCACATATAAATCAATCTCAAATACTACAATCCAAAACTATATAACTTACACCTACTATAATCTACCTCAATTTGAAATCAATATGACCTAGCTCAAGCTCACAACTAGGCACTTGCAATGTCTTCCTACTAAAACATCGAAAATAAACACATGAGTCGGACAAACTCAGTAAGTATGTGCGTTGAATAAAATCAAAGGCAAATTTATGTTAAACCAATCATGAATGTCATGCCACTACATGCAGTGTAAAGTCTAGGACTCACTAGCCCCACACAGTCATCTCGTGCCACAAACACACATATGAAACTAACCAACCTTATGTCTATCACAGATTATGAACAACCCTATCCTCATGTCAATAAAGGGTCATGAATAACCCTATGCAAACCATGCATATGCATTACTCATGTCATATGCATCATGCTCATGCTAAAATCATGTCTTATGCTCATTTCAAATCATACACCATCAGTTTATTAAAATTGTTCGCCAACACAACTAATAATACTAACCCATTTTCAAAGGGCTAGCCTCAATTCATCAAATCAACATTTACATACAAAACAAATACCAAATCATCTTAGAATCCATCCAAATACGCAACTCATGTCAATTCATCATAAATTCCAACAAATATTTAACAATATCTTCAAGCCCTATTTCAATTCATATAACCCATATTCATCAAGCCCATCACAACTTCCATTCTAAAAAAATTCAACATTACATATACTCCCAAGCATTTGCAACACATTATTCATGTCGTTAAGGTTCTACACATCCATTTATACATGGTTTGTAGGCATTATACCTTACTTGGACATTTTAACAAACATCTTATAGGCAACATATGAAAATTAAATTAAACTCACACAAAATTCTTGGGATTCCACCCAACAGATAATAATATCTTACAAAACCATTTTTAAACACTTTCATGTCATCCCTTACATATATCTCCATCAAATTCTAATAAATATCTAACATCATTCTCAAGCACAAAGTTCAAATTCCATTTCAATTCATACAACCCATATTCATCAAGCCCGTCACAACTTCTATTACAAAAAAAAAAAATAAAATTCAACATCACATATGCTCCTAAGCGTTTGCAATACATTATTTACATCATTAAGGTTCTACACATTCATTTATATTTGGTTTCTAGGCATTAAGCCTCACTTGGGCATTTCAACAAACACCTTATAAGCAACATATGAAAATCAAACTAAATTCGCTTAAAATTCAAGGATTCCACCCAACACAATAATATCATACAAAACCACTTTTAAACACTTTTATTTCATCCCTTACATTTTTCTCTATCAAATTCCAACAAACATCCAACAATATCTTCAAGCACAAAGTTCAAGTCTCATCTCAATTCATACAACACATACTCATCAAGCCCATCACGTGTTCTAATCTAAATAATTCAACATCACATATGCCCCTAAGCATTTGAAACACATTACTCACATCATTAAGGTTCTATGAATTCATTTATACATGGTTTCTAGGCATTAAGCCTCACTTGGACATTTCAACAAACATCTTATATGCAATACATGAAAATCAAACTAAACTCAATCAAAATTCATGGGATTTCACCCAACATACAATAATATCATACAAAACCACTTTTAAACACTTCCATTTCCTCATTTACATGTATTCCCATCAAAACTCCGAATTTCCAACCTCCCTACATTCTCTACACAAGTCTCATCTTTCAATAATTCATCGAAATCATAAAAACAAAAACAGTATCCACAAACAACTACAAAAATATCATAATTCTAGTCCAAATCCATGCTTTGATTCAAAAGAAAATAATATACTTAACTCAAATTTAGTTTTACCTAAAAATCTTTAAGATCTCCTAAGCTCCAAGCTTTCTCTTTGATTCAAGAAGCTTCCTTGATGTAAAAATGAGGTGAATCCAAGCACTTTTGAATATTTTTAATAGGGTTGAGAGCTAGGAGCATGGGGAGGAAGAAGGGAGAGAAATGGTATGAAATTGGGAGGATTTAAACCCCTCCTGCATTTAAAACAATGAGCAATACGGCCTAGGCCTTTTTGTCACGATTCATAAATGGCTCATTTTCAGCTATGTTACACCATTTTACCTATAACTTTTTGTAAACAAATCCAATTGAGTTTTTTACGTCAGATTCCTAACTTCAAGTACTATCTATCCACAAAATTTCAGCTCAAAATTCTGTAACTACAAAATTTGACATGCATTTACCACACAGTTTTACCTACAACTTTCACCCGTTCACAAGATAAGTTGTCATGATAAGTCAAAACATTCCCAACAACAAATCAATTATCCAAACGCATCTCTTATCATCATAATATTATATTTATGTCATTTATTTGCTCGAAATATGTCTTATACAAAATTTGACTGGTCCACTCAACTCTTTAGCCATTTTGCCTTTACAACGGGTCTCGTCTGCGTAAATCATATAAATCACCTCTAATTCCTCCAAAATATTTCTCATATGTCACAACTATATTCCGTGTCATTTTCAAAATTTCATCCATTAAGTTCATTACTTACCGAATTTTCATTATTGGCCTCAAATGACTCCATTCTCAAAATTATTATAACTAATTCATTTTCAAAATTTGTAAGCACACTTAAATTATGATTGTTGAAAACATGTGGGAAATAAGTCAAGTCTATGTTTTGATGATTAACAAATCAATTTGAGTAAGTTTTAGTTACCAACATGTTTGTGAAGATGATTAAAGGATATAAAAATGAAGAAAATGAAGTATGATAGGTCAAGTCGATTTCCAAGTTGACTCTGGCATCGACTTAGGCCAAGTCGATCCCCAAGTCGATTCCAGCATCGACTTCAAGATGTCATTTTCGTCCAACATTGAAATCGGGGAGTAAAGCTACCAAAGTTCCAAACGAAGTCGACTCCGCATGCAACTGGGTAAAGTCGCAGACCAAGTCGACTCCAGTAGCGACTTCAAGACGTCATTTTTTGTCTAGAGTTGAAATTGGGGACGAGAGCTGCTACAGTCGCAGACCAAGTCAACTCTACATGCGACTTGGGTGAATTATCAGGCCAAGTCGACTCCAGCTTCGACTTCAGACTGACTACACACGTTTTGAAGGCTAAGTTGCAAACCAAGTCGATTCAATGCTTAACTTGAGTAAAATTGAAGACCAAGTAGACTCAAATATTTGACTTAGGCCAAATGAAGATCAAATCAAATCTAAAGCAAGCAAAGTTGCGTGTATTCATCATGGAAAATCAAAATCACAAAATTTGACTTCTTTTATGCAAACCAAGACTCAAGGATTCAAGATTCAAGACATGGAGTGTAAAACAAGAATGAATATACTGAGTTTCAAATGATATAAATCAAGAGAACGACAATTAAGCAAGCAACATCATTTCAAAGAAGTTCAAGTTCATTAAGTAAGAACAGGAAGTGAAGTTGCACCCGAAGTCGACTTCACCTACGACTTGGGTCAAATCCAGGATCAAGTCGACCCGAGGAAGAACATGAACAGCCTAAGCACAAGCGAAGTCGCACCCGAAGTCGACTCCATTTGCGACTTGGGCGAAGTCGCACCCAAAGTTGACTCCACCTGCGACTTGGGTCGCAATGGTCGAAAATTTTTCGACGCGTTGCCTACTTCCAAACATTCGAATTCCCTCGCCATTTATACAAGGCATTTAATATGAATGTAGAGGGTAGCTGAAACATCATTGATTGAGCACAACTCTCATCTCTAAGAGCATTAAGTGATCAAGCCAACATCTAGAAGAAGAACCTTGCTTTTAAACTGTCGAGCTGCTCGTTGAATCTTTCAAACTGCTTTACGAGTTCTTCTCTGCTCCAAATCTGCCTTTATACACCAGTAATGTGTAGAAACTTTCTTTTATACTTTCTTGTTTTACTGAACTTGATTTAGTTTTGATAATTAAGATCAAATGTAAGCAAAGTAGTGTATGACTAGAGCGGAACTCGTCACCTACTTATGTTGTGAATTATTGATGCCCCATAGAGCTGGAATCTAAAATAAAATAGAGGCTCTAGTTGTATTTATGAAATACATAGTGGAATCCAAGTCACAAGAGGTGTGAGCTTGGAAGAGTGGAGTAGGGAAGGTTGCTTGAGCCACTATAAATTTTGTCCATTGATTTATTTCAGCTCTTATAATCTTATTGCTTTCTTTTTGTTTTATCAAAGGGGATTGAACCAAATCAGGATAAAGTTTCTGTTTAAGTTGAAAAATTTTGAATACCCAATTCACCCCTCCCCTCTTGGGTATTTGCCATTAATTCGGGACCAACAATGATTACCATCATTCATATGTAAATGATAGCTTCCATTAATGATCCTTAATTATTTCCATTATTGCAGTTCATTTAGGCTTAACTACACTATTAAGCCCGTTTTCATCGTCCATCCAAATCTACCATTCTAATCTCATACACAACTATCCATATTCATTCCAAACATGCTAGGCATCACACCCATGCCTAAATACATTTCAAAATGAATCAACTGTAAATAATGTCCTTCTCTAGTTCAAAATCCGTATAAGAGTCGAATCTTAAACATTCATCACTTAATCAAATCAAGTATTCTTACAAGTCTTAAACAACTTAAGGAACATATGAGAATTTATATTGGGCTTTTACTACGGCATTTATCAAAATTTACCCCTCCAATTTCTATCAATCAAATTCTTTTAACACATTTGCAATAATTTGGGCAATCTTTCACTTATTCAACTTATTAATTAATCAAAAATTTATTATCATATGATTTTCAAACTATATTATACACATCATTGACCATTTATATAGTTGCTAATAACCAGGGCATTACATTATACCCCCTTAACAAAAAGTTTCGTCCTCAAAACTTATCCACCATATCTTCCTATGACATGAGCTTCTAACTCTTTCAAATCCCTTAAGCATTCAAGAAGCTCATAATCCAATCCTCTCGATCAAGATCCTCTCCACATGAGGTTCTTATACACAACTCATCTTACTATCTTGCAATATAAACACAATACACAATTCAAGACGATTAACTTCGCCCTTACTATCAACCCATTGTCATCATTGACTATCATTATAGCATTGCCAAACCTATCATAGACTCATCATCAATCATTCTATTTCATTGAACAACCCAACCAACTCAAGGGCCCAAGCCCCTTAACATTTCATCTAACAATACTCACCTTACACATCTCATCTCATCCATGAACAACTCTTTATGTTCCAACCCTAAAGACCTCAATTTAAAATCATTATCAAGTTAACAATAGGGTTCAAATACCTTAACAGATACAACATTCAATCACTAATTGATTGAGCACAAAGGGCCAAACCTCTAATTGAAACCATACAATCAAGCTTATGCAACTAACAATAAGAATTTGATTCCCAAATCCCAAGCAGAAAAACTAATACTCAAACTAAGGAAATCCCTCAAATCACAAACTCCCCAATCATAGATCAAAATTGTTGTTAGGAACCAACTACCCCAAATCAATCTAATATGATGAACTAATATCGAGAGTCAATCTCCCCAATTCTCAATCACATCAAACATCAATATCGAGGATCAACCTCCCCATGTGAATCACATCCAAAGCAATCTTAGCGGTCAACCTTGCAAACTTAATCATATCCACATAGAAATAATATCTTAGATAATATTGAAAATACAACTTTAAAATTGATATTTATCGTTAAATCATTTTATTACCTGATTTTATACATTTGTAAATGGAGCCATGCACAGTGATACTTATGGTGAAGGATTTCTAAAATATTGTAGATAATGCTAAATATAATATACGTAGTAGATTTTTCCATCAATCATCAAAATATTTAAAATGAAAAAATATACATAAAAAAAAAATTCATAAAAACATTCCCATTTTCCATCAATCATCAAAATATTCAAAATGAAAAAATATATATATATATAGAAAAGAGATTTCATAAAAACATTCTCATTTTCCATCAATCATCAAAATATTCAAAATGAAAAAAGATACATAGAAAAGAGATTTCATAAAAACATTCCCATTTATACCAATGAGGGAGGGAACAACCAATCGTTTAAACCGACCTATTCCAAAATCGATCTAAGCTCATTTAATTATGCGAGCTGAAAATTGAAGTGAATTAGAAAGGTCAGGTGATGGAACTGATTCAACCAGCCTGTTCGATTCGATTCTGATAAAATTGCCAGTTATATGATGGAAGGAAATTTTCTCCATTCTACTGCTGATACACATAATCTCATCCAAAAAATATTTTACAATGGATAAGAAACCCTCACTGCCCGACAAGGAGTTGACAAGGACTAGCGAGTCACTCTCAACTTTCATACTTTCGAAGTCGTGTTCATAGGCCCATGTTATCCTTAAAAAATAGTTTTTTCCTCCATCCAAGGGGGTTTAGAGTACCCCGGATCATACCAGCAACTAGTCGCCAAAAATTACCATTCCAATCCCCGATGACAGCCATTTACCCAACTGCACACTTGTCTATTTACCTTCAGCTTTATTGATTCAACAACTTGTTTCTTTCTTGCGCCTGAATAGTCAAAAGCATTTACATCCTCCTGTAGTAGTTTGAGAGGCATATGCATATTGATGATGGTACTCAACGCAACACTCAAAAATACTAGTCAAATTCACAATGCCACCTTCAACTAGCACCTTATTTTTGAGATAACAAACTAAGAAGAGACTTATCTTTTTACCTTTCACCAAATGATATAGTATCTCTCAAAAATTCTAAAACAGTTGGTTTCTTAAGTTGTTAAAAAGCTCTCAAAGAGGCCCTTAACAGCTAGGCATCTCCAAAACAGGTGTAGAATATCTTCCCTAGCTGTCCGCCGAGCAGGCAGGTAGGATCCACTGTGACTCCCCCTCAAATGAGGTTGTCTTTAGTCAGGAGTGAATTTGTAGTCAATCTCTGTAATAATTAAGAAAACAATATTAAGTTGATAATTTGGGTGATGATGTGTCCGCTGAAGTAGCATCTCGACTATTGACTATTTGACCAAGCAATGAGCCAATTCACTTAGGTTGAATAGGTTGGGTTATATAAAATATATAAGTATTTAACTCAATAGCCCAAGATACTTAAATAGTTAAGGTGTTGGTCTTTGGTATAGGAGGTCTCAAGATTGAGTCCTGGTGAGAAGAAACGCCGCTGCTAAAGAGAAGGAAGAGACGATCCGATCCGATCCGTTTAAGTGACCCATTTCATTTTCTTTTTTAAGGTTAAGGGATTTTGCCTCTTTGAGCCTTTAATTATGGCATGATTCAATGAAGGTTTATCACATTGTTATATTAGTGGTTTTTACTAATATGTGATTTTATGTTCATTAATCATGCTAAGATAATATGAGATGTATATGTTGTATTTCATAAGGAACGGATGCATCATAATTAGTTTAGAAATGCATTATTTACATTAAATTAATTATGGGAGAATTTATCAATAATTCAAGGATTCTATTAACATAAAGATAATTTTAGGCAAGATGAAAAACATAAATGACATAATTATAATTTATTTTAAGTGAAATAAATTAATCTGTATAATTATGTATGTTATATTATGCTTGAATGGCCTAAAATTAAATACGTTATCCAAATTATTAATCAAAGGAATTTTAAAGCATTTAAGATGATTTTAAGAGAATTAAAGGAGATATATATATAAATAATAATAAAATATTATTATATATCTTATATAAATGGTCAATTGAAAAAATGGAAGCCGCTGCCTATATTCGATCTTTATGGATATTTTGCAATTCTGCTTAGTAGTTTTTTGAAAATCCTATATTGTCATAGAGTTTTCTGTAAAATCAGAAGCAGCAAGAGGTTCTGTAATTTTCGGAAGCTGGAGGAGGGTTCTAAGACTAGGCTGAATCAGGCTGAGCCTAGCAGCAAACGAGTCCAACTATTGTGTGGGCCTGAGCAGAAGAATCTAGTTAGCCGATGTTGAAACTTAGGCAAAAGCCCAATAGTGAAGCCCAAGAAATGAAGCCCAAGCTCTGCCCATCAGGAAGCCTAGCCAGGTAGGATCATCGACGGTGAGCCCAAGTTGCCTAAGGCGAGGGACACGTGGCATTATTTGGTGCATCCATTTTCAAATTAATGTAAATTGAACTCTAGAGATCTAATTTGAGTAATCTATGAGTTATTTCATATGAATTTAGATATTTTGAGTTCAATGGAATGACTAGATTAGCCAAATGAGGCCTAGAAGTTTAAGTTTAAGCATAGAAGATTATCTTAAGAGATTTAAGGTTCTAAATCCTTAGGGTAGTCCCCAAACTTAAAAATGAGTACATCTAAGAAAGACATATAAGATGTACTAAAGACTTAAAGAATTGAACGATTAAGAGAAGATGATATATTCTTATGGCATGATCTTACTTACGAAGTTCTTGAAAATTTACTCCTCTTCCTTTGACTCTTAGATGACCAATGAATGGTGGCTAATGAGATGGTTGTGGCGTGATGATTTTATTAAAATTTTTATTTTATGTAATAAATTGCTTGACTTAGATGTAAACATTTTTATTAATGTAGGTATAGTTGTAATAAGTCTATGAACATGATTGCTTGGATGTAATAATGAAAGTTCATTTATAATTATTTCTTTGAGATGGTTTTATTCAATGTATGGAAAGATCTTGGAATTTTAAATGACTTAGACCAAAAATTAAGGAAAAATTTTGATTTTTAGTTCAGGCCATTACAATTTCCATGTAGAAAGTTTCATCTTTCTTAGGATTTTCATCCTCCAGATCAATTTTGGACTTACTCCTTTATCTATTCCCAATCTCAAATCTTGACTGCACCTCATCCAAAGCCAATCTATATATGTGGTTTTGACATTGAAACATCCATTTGGTTCAAGCTTCCAAAACAGTCTATCTTCTTCATTGGCATAGGGATATTTCTAATATATTGCCAGCCGTTCTCCCCCACCAGCTGTTTCATCTCATCTTCCTTCCACTTTTTTGATCCCTGTCAATGAGTTCCTCCAATCTCCCTCCCATAACCATCAAGAAGAGGGCCCTCATAGGTAAATCAATCATAGCCAATCTATCAGTAAAGAATCTCACCACTCAACCATTACAGATTGCCCATTTACACCCTTTCCAAAACAGATCCTTAACTTTGGATATACATCTCCATATGAACGAGCTACCATTTCCCATCTTGTGATTCCAAAAATTACCATCTCGCGGGTACTTAGCTTTTAGTACTTTGAAGCAAAGAGAGTTTTGGCTCGTTAACATTCTCAACCTCTGCTTAGCAATAAAAGCTGGTAAAAAGCACCAGTTCCCAGAAACCAAGTCCTCCCCTTACTTTAGGAACTTTGATACTAGAGTTGTGCGTACATGAAATGTTGGCGAAGTTACCACTTGCTGCCCAAGTGGCTAATATCAGTGTGTATAGGCTGCTATTAAGCATGATTGGAATTGTTCATTTGTCATATGGATTAGCCAATTGTGGTTAGGTAAATTCGAGCTACCAATCTCTTGGGGTTTTCTGGTTATTCCACATCATTTCCAATTATTCATCCCTTTACAAGGACTACACAGTATACGTAGAACGGATATATACAACATCAATATATGCTGTAATTTGTTGCTAGCAACAAAATTTGTTGTAGTGGGCTAAGGTTTGATCGAAATTGCTTCGCTTGTTCCTAAGTTACTATTTTTTAGCGGTGGTGATCCTCTACTATTGTAACACAATGGGTAAATTGATAGACATCAATATTTATTGAAATAGGAGAACTTTTAATTCAAAAAATTTGCTACATGCGTTAAGAACGAAAGGAGAAATGCATCCAGTTCAATATCATTTTTTGCCTTATGGTCTCAATAAATGTAAATAAACTCAGCATCAAGATTAAAAGGTTCATTCACTGGAAAGATACAATTAATATTGAAATTTCAAAGGGTAATAATTATTTGACCCAAAAAAGGCAATAAGATCAAGTCAATAAAGGGTATGTTTGGCAATGGTTAAAAGTTGTCACATTAAAACTTTTCAATTTAAAAATTTTCATTTTCCACATCAATCATATTTTTTAATTATTTTTTCACATTTTTTTATACAACTACCCTACTTTTCAATCATTTCTACACAACTACCCATACAACTAACCTATTTTTTAAAATTTTATTATTTTTACTACTCATCATTACCCCTATTATATCACATCATTTGACAACTTTTACTCCTCAAAACTTTTCATCAAAAGTTTTACTCTTCCCCAAACACAACCAAAGTAAAGAATAAAAGCCTGAAGAAAGCTAACCAAATTCACTGTAGTTGGCGCTTTAAAGTTGAACATCTCAACACATTCATTTATTTATATGATTAAGTCTTACAACATATGTTACTAGTTAGATGGCTAAGTAGTTGATATGAGTAAGTTAAAGAAGACTAAAAATATTTAAATATAGTTTGATCATAATAAATTCATAACAAAAATTGAAATAAGAGCTGGAAAAAAAGTTGCACCAACAGCTACAGCTGCACCACAATCAACGATGTCATACCTATGAGGAACAGGAAAGAAGATTAGAGATATTTAAATATAGTTTGATTATAATGAATTCATAACAGAAAATAGAAATGAGAGCTAAATGAAAAACCGCACGATTAGCCAACGTTGTCAAAGAAATGGCGAGGAGGAAAAGGGATAGGAGCATAGCCATGAATTCTTCATAATCATCTGCTTACTACAGTGTAGTTTAGGCTTCATCATGATGATTTTGTGAAATCTAATTTATTTTGTTTGACCTCATGTCTGCATATGCATCTAAACAAAAAAATCGGAAATATTTAGCATTAGTTCATTACAGATAAATTAAACACTATAGAAATCCATTAAGTGAAAATAATAATATCCAAACACAACGTACCTATCCAATCTATAATGTGTGAACTACTGTTGCTGATCAAGTGTGAGTGAAAGTTGCAGCGGTTGTGTATAAACTGATGTGTTGCAGCTTCTCAGAGGAATTTGAAACGAGTGGGGCATGCAAAGAAGAAGAAAGAAAAGGAGGGAAAAGTCGGGTGCAAATGTATGGAAATGAGAAACCAGGGGAGTTTGAAATGAGTGAAGCACGAATAGAGGAAGAAAGCAAAGGAGTTTAAAATGTGTAGAGATAAGACGCGAGTGGTTGCTAGCTTTTTTCATACAACTAGGGTGCGCTAAGAACTTTTAAAAGATAATTTTTGATGTAAAATTTTTTAAAATGGAAGAAGTGATATTATTCGATAAAGTTTAAATTAAGAAAATAAAATTAAAATAGATAGAATAATTATACGAGTAGTTGTAAAAAATAATTAAAAATAGAATAGTTGCATAATAAAATATGAAAAAATTATTAAAAAATAATATAATTATGATAATGAGAATTTAGATTAATTTTTATTACTGCCAAACACGTTCTAAATATATAGAATGAGAGAACGAGAGGGAGTCGCGGGTGAATGCCAAAGGTTGGAGAGAGCAGGTGAGTCATGCTCTTAGGTTGATGATGGATTTAGGTGAGTCACGCAGATGAATGCGAACATCTGCCACTAGAGGCGGCCTACGCTGCAACGTCATCTGCCAGCTATGTCATGGATCGTTTTCACGAATCTATGTAGAGGTATCCTTGTTTATGGAGTGAATTGACCATCCAAGCCGTTGATTGATTTTGTCCAATTTTGATGGCCCAACAGTTATCAATGAAATTCGTTGTCGGTCAGATTTTGAAAATTTTAATTATAACAAATATTAATATAATAAAAATATAATAAGTACCTTAAAGTGTTCATTTTTATTTTAAAATTATTTACTGCATTAAATATATTAATCTTATGTTTGTCAGATCTTGAAAATTTTCTGTATAAATAATTTTAGAAAGTACTTTTAAATATTATAATAGAATACATTTAAAATGCAAAAAATATTTTTCAAATTGAATAGATTAATTTTATGCCTTTCAGATTTTGAAAATTTTCACAATAAATAATTTTAGAAACTTATTCTCATCAACTTGTACTACAAAATAGAATAAAAAACGTTAAGACAGATTTTTATTTTTTTAAAAATTCTTAGATTAATTTGTTAATTTGTGTTTAATATCTTAAAATTTCCCATAATGATTAATATTTCTCAGTTACAATCATGTGATTATTATTGATCGGCGTTAATCATGGGAGCCATGGTCACGAATTAGTATAAATATATTTTAGAATTATACTTTTTTATGATTACTATATTGATAGATAATTTTGGAAAGTATTGTTATATTTCTATACATAGGTAAACAAATTTAAGTATTTTCATAATTTGTGAACGAATATATTTCTGGATAACTTGCAAATATACCATAATAATTTGACCATAATTGCAAATATATCCATGTAATTTTAAAATTCGTAAATTACCCTCGTATACTTTGACCATAGTTGCAAATATAATTATACGATTATGACATCATTACTTCACCGTCATGATTTGAGTATATTTACCAAAGGTCTGCAACACAAGCATTCTTGCAACGATCCTCACTATTGATTCACGTCAACCCATGATTGCAAGCCGGAAATTTCTTATAAAGATCCAAATTCCAGTCATGGCTATGTTCTCCTTCTTCATTGAAGGTAACTTTTCAACTCATAATTTACTGTTTATAAATGAGTTTTTTGAGATAAGCGAAGTAAAACATTTACTTAACAATAAGTGATCTTACTAGCTTGGACTATATTTAGCCTACCTCAGAAAATTCATTTATAACAACTTTTTTTTTTACTAAAAAATGACCCAATTTGCGAAAACTACCATGCTTATTCTCTTGAGGTATTTTTTAATTCACAACTCATTTAAATGCAAATTTCACAACAACTATCAATATTGGCATGAGCGAAGTTGATTTTAAAAAGCGTTGATATAGAAAAAAAAGTTTTTAAATTGCTGACAAAAATGAAAATAATTTAGTTTTCTTGTTCACATAGACGTTAATGTCCCACTAATTTATGAAAAATCTTGCTTCCCTTCTTCTGGGCTACAAACGGGCCAAGCTCATGAACGCCCACTCGATACTACTTCCAACCAAACTGGGTCTGCTTGGCGTGTTTAAAGAGAATTAGAATCCGTCGGTAGAGATTAAAAACCCAGGGACAAGATTGGCGGGAAAATTTTTTAAAAGGTAAGGGACATAAGAAGGGTAATATCAGTAGTGAAGAACATAAAGAAAAAATAGATAAGACAGTTATAAAAAAAAATGTAAAAAATTATTATAATAATAGAAAAAGAAGAGTTAGAACGTATTTTTTTCTGCTTTTAAGACAAATAGACCCATTACAAGCTTTAGAGCGTAAACACGAGCAACGAATTATAAAAGCGGTCGAATAGAGCCGGGCCCAGGTCTCGAAACACATGCATGGCTTTTATTCCATTACTAAACCCGTCTGTCATAGTTATTGATTGCCATACAAAACAAAACTGCAAAAGGGATTTTTATTTCAAACCACAAGCCCGAGATCCATGAAGCCGAAGAGGGCCTCCTAAAACGAAACTATATCAGAGATGATGCTGAACAGGCCGAGGCCATCGTCTTGAATCCTGGGCGTGAAGTTGATGTTGTAGACGGGCTTCTTGTTCGGATAAAAGAGACCGAAGTTGCGCTCGACGCCCGGTGGCTGCTTCTGGTTCTCGTTGAACATGGCGAATATGTACGTCTCGATCGCCCTCCCACGCCTCCTCGGCGTCCCTCCCCTCACGTGCCTGATCAGGTTCGAGTTGTACGTCTGCGCGTTCCCCACCGTCGCCGCGAACCCACCTGCCGACGGCCACCCACTCTCCGATATCACGATCTCCAGCCCGGATCCCACCACCTTCTCCACCGCCGCGTACAGCGAGTCAACCAACGCGTCGAACAGGTTCTGGTACTGGAAAGACCCATCGACGACCACCGGCGACGGCGATGTGAACAGCGCGTACTGCAGCGAGATGTCCCTAGGGTTGCCGGCGTAGCTGAAGTAGGGGTAGACGTTGGCCAGCAGCGGCGACCGGCGGCCGTTGAGGAAATGGAGAATGGGGTTCAAGTGCTGGGCCGCCTGCGGCGAGAAGGCACCTTGGGATGGCGGGTAGGATTGGCCCAGCACTGCGGAGTGGATGGCGGTGGAGACCTTGATCTGCTGGGCGAGGCCGGCCCGGGCGAGGGCGTTGGCCATGTTCTGCATGGCGGGGAGTACGAACTGGGCTTCGGGGCCCGGGATCACCTCGTTGCCGACAGCGATGTAGCGGAATTGGACGGCTGGCCAGAAGGGGCGGACGTGAGAGTCGACCCAGGAGTTGGCGAAGGAAGGGTCGGAGGCCATGCGGCGGAGCTGGTCGTTGGGGACGCCGACGGTGAGTTGGATGTTGGAGCCGCGGAGGGCGTCGAGGGTGGCGTGATTCGGGTCGTAGATCCGCATCCGCCCGATTTTCCTGGACTTGTAGAGATCGACGACTTCGCGAGGCGGCGGAAGGTTGTTGCCCTGCGTGCCGTAGCAGACGCCGATGGGTTGCGCTCCTGCATGCATGCGTTGGATACTAGATTAGATAATGCAATCTGTATCAAGCGTTCAATCGCCACTTTTAAGATTTTTCACAAAAGAAATTAATAGGGTGTATTAAAATAATTGCCAAAACATATATCTCCTATCTGAGGAGTGTACTCATATTTTGGATGGAAGTGGTCTACTCATTTGTATAATATAAATTTCACTAACGAAGCAAACTTATAAAAAAAAAAAAAAAGTTTCTGCCAACGCTTAATATTATCTATAGCTAAGCATTGATCACTGCATATATATTAAGTTTTTAAAATAATGATTTATTTATATGTAACAACTCATCTAATGCCCTCATCTAAGTTGGGATACCAAATACTTTTATTAGTATTATAAACACTGTGGCATCAATATTACAAATCAGACACATTTACAACTCTTACAATGAAATGACTCTCACACTTAAAAATATAACCGTAAATTCCTCCATTACCAAAGCGCCCACATACCTGACTCTCGAAGAGACGTTTATCAAATGTTCGAACTTATCCTATGTTTGAACTTGGGGCAAATGGGGCATGATACCCCTAATGCATAATCCAAAGCATCCGCGTTGGTTGCAAACACCGGACACTCATACACGTGCACATTCACACAAAACTAGTGATAACTAACTTTACTTGTATTCATATTGATTTTTTATTCCTCGTGGGAGTTACCGTATTTATGCATGAGAGAGAGAGGAGGAGGAGGAGAAGGAGGGGAGGGGAGAGACCTGCAGTTCCGAAGATTGCTGTGAGCCATCCTCCTAGGAGGAGGAGAAAGGCGGGCATGAAAGTAGGCACGGAGAAGTTCGCCATGATGTAGAGAGAGCACAAATGCAGCTGGCTGATCCACCAGGTAAGATGGACGCCTCTCACACACATATATATATACACGTTCGATCCTAGCTAGGCCGTTGTGGCCCACCTGCAATTACATCACTTCTTCCTTTATTTGGAGTTTAGCCTTGCTAACTACTTTCTTAATTATAAATGTCAAAAAGCTTTAATTGAGATGACTGCTGCTTTTTACGTCACTTGCTTTTCCTGCGGCCATGTATCGATTATGTCAGAAAGATATTCGCACACATGTCTACGGCCGCATGATGCATGCATGCGTGGATTGGCCATATACATACGTTAATTAGGAGCTGCCAGCATAATGGTGCGAAAATGCAAATGCCAGCTTTTATGATCCAGGCAGCAAATACATACGTGAACTTAATCCTCCAAATCCGACTCCGTTATAGAGTTTCACGTGTCTTATTATTATTATTATTATTATTATTATTATTATTATAGAATATTGTAGCATCTGACCGCTCATCGCGAGATTATTGACATAACATCTGATTCGGCGGTCCACACAGGTTAGAAAATGATGTACGTAGTAGTGTATAGGTCCGGAAATGAAGACTAATTAATTAAGATATGGATGCGAAGAAATAGAGCGACTAAGACCAAGTCACGATCTTTATGCGTCAAAATAAAATTTAGCTGTAGATAACTCAACATTTATATCTTCATGAAAACCCGATTATTTGTCGTTATCGACAAATGTGCAAATCAACATAAAAAATGAGTCGATGCTCAATATCAATTTTTAACATCTTAATTATCTAAAAATATTATTTCTACATGGATAAATAATTTTATAAAATCTTACTATATTGATTAAAATTACTTAACAAGTCATTAATAAGGCACATATACAGCTATACCATCGAGACAGATGCTTCAATATAACCTATTATAATATATAATTGGTCTAATTTTTAATTTTTTGATATTTTATTTTAAATCCAAGTCATCCTTCATATTTAACTTAACTTATATTTGCATGCCATAAAAAATTGTATAATTTGGATCAATACATAATCCACGATAGGTTGTCTAGATTCATAAGGTTGCTTACAATAATAATAATATTTTTTAAAGATTATTGATTATAAAAATTTTCAATTATCTTATTTTTTACATATTGGCTAAATAAATAGCTTTAAACATAATGTATAGATTGTATATTAAAAAAATTAAAAAATCAAGTGTTTATAAGTTGCAACCAATTGTATTGATATTGCTTATATATCTCTTTCAAAGATTTCTTTCCTCTTAATTGATATATGATTCATTAGATTTTACGGACGTTTGGGAGCATTAATGCTCCCGGGCGCATACACCTTTGTTTTTTTTTTTTCCAAAATTTTTTGTATAAAACTATAAATTTAAGTGTATTTAACATATATATTAATTTTTACAATTTTTAGAGTATTTTAGATATATATTTTTAATTTTTGAAAATCAGTAGCATTTTAATAATTTTCAATTACCTAAAATGTCACTGATTTTCAAAAATTAAAAATAAATATCTAAAATACTCCAAAAATTGTAAAATTTTGTACATATATTAAATATATCTAGATTAACAATCTTGTAAAAAAATTTTAAAAAAATTAAAAAAAGTTGTATATGCCCGGCGCACAAGACCAGCGTCCAGATTTTACTAACTATATATAATTAAATATTCTGATATATTCAAAAATCGAGTGTTTTCATTGTCTTCTTATATATATAAATATAATTTTGCAAATTTTAAATTAAGCGGACTAATTAAGAAAACTCGGCCAAAATGAACTTCGAGTGCTCGCCAACATAAATAGTAATATAATATATAAATATGATGAGTAGCTGGATTAGTTAAATGTTCTAAGATGGACCAGAATGAAATGGTTACCATTAATAAGTGATATAAATACACAAAGTTTTTACTGTGGATGATACTTCTCTTCGTTGTCCTTATATTAATTAATGATTAGAAGCTATGTATTCAAAGAGATATAAATTAAACGACGAGGAGGTAAGATCAATCCCTGTCCTTCTATATATTAAAACATTAGAGCAATGTCTTTTCAAGATGATTGCTACGCCTAGGACGTAGAAATTGAACGTTTGGCACCCTAATCTCATCCTCTGGAACTTTTTTTTTTTTTTTTTTTTTGACGAGACTGGAGCCCTTTACATATAGACCATTTACATTTTTCAAGCAAATACCTAACATGCGTGTGATTTACGTTATTTTAACCTTTTCTAAGACCTTTCTCCGATCTTTCGAGAAGTTCTTGTAGTGTTGAAAGAACGGAAGTTTGTTTCTTGGGTTCAATTTTGCATATTTACGAAATAAATCTTATAAGTATGTGTAATGACAAATTTTACCTTAGATTTATATTTAGAAAAGACCTTATGTGACCAACCGAGGCTCAGGGGCGCGGAATGCGCGCGGGCAGGCGGGTGGTGCTTCGAATCGAGCGGGCGGAAAAAACATACGTGGGAGCAAAAAGTGGTCTACCGGATGAATGGCGTGTGGGAGTGGGTGGTCTCCCAAGTAATTGTTGGAAGTTGTGTCTTCTTTATTCTTTGGTGGAGCTGTGTCTCCGGATTTCTTTAGGAATATTTGTCCCTTATATTTGTAAAAATGTCTCAGATCTTCAAGTATAATATGTCCCTTACATTTGTAAGAATGTCTCAGATCTTCAAGTATAATATGTGTTGAGATATATGTAATTGTACCCATCAAAAAAAAAAAAAAGACCTTATGTTATCAAATGTTGTAAAATATATTTTATTAATCCTGTTTCTACAAAACTCATTTTGACAAACTTCCTACTATTTGAGTTTATCTTAATGATTAATAGAAAATTTACTCAATTTATTATATTCGGAATGATTTATTTAGCTAAAAAAAACTTCTTATTTGTCTAACGTCATTGTACATGACTCGAAAAAGTGTATAAATTGAGCATAATCAAATGAGTTGATACTAAATTTCAATTTTAAAAATATTTTTCAACATCTAAAATATCATTATCATACAGATAAATTATTTTATAAAATATTGTTGCATTTCATTGCATATTTGAAGATATTTAAGCATTTTGCATAATTTCGTCATAAAAATATTTTAATATTGTAAATATCTCATTTAATTTTGTTATATAGTGGTGCCCACACAGACAAGGACACGCATTGAGTCCCCAAAAACAATGCAGGAGAACCATGGATGGACGGATGCGCATGCAACATGCCCTCCTTGTGGTCTACACGTATAATTTCAAGAAGGATCAAATAATTTGAGATTGGATCGATTAGCTAGGACCTATGGGCGGCGCATGCCGGAAAAAAGGGCAGAGAGGTTGCAAATGGCTGCCAGCCTCACCCAAAAAATAAAATAATAAAAATAATTTTTTTTTAAAAAAAATCTGCTATTATAATTAGGCATAGAAGACGACTCTTCTAGCACATGCCTATCTCAACCATTTTTATTAGAATGGGATGCATGAGTGGGATGAGTGGTTGAACGCGTAAAATATACGCGTGGTTCATGTGGTCACCGATTCAATCTGATCGATCGATTACTAATTTAATCGAGTTTCTTGAAAATTGTAACAAGTAATATAATTGAAATTTTAAACCAAACATTTAAATCTAAGATCCACAGGCCTATTATTTCGTACTTCTATTTCATCCAAGAAGATACACCACCGCGATTAATTGGTCTTGTCTAATTAATTAATCTAAGCAGTTGTGGTATAATATGTAAATCTTAACCCCTTTGATCAGTAGTTCTCTATTATGAACAAGGCGAAGTCCACTTTCTTGTAATTAAGATAATCCCGTATCTTGAATATAATTAACGCTTGGATGTGATGATTAATGTAAAGAAATGCCAAGTGACCCGATATTAATATGTTTTATTTGACCACGACGCATGCATGAAATCATTAATTGTTTTGAATCGGTAAGTTTCGGTAAATAAAGTGACATGACCATAGCTCTAAATTTATTTAATAGGAAAAGCTTAAATTATCTGTTGAAGACCTATAATCCTATTATTCTATTTAAAGATTTTTCTTTGAATTCTCATCCTTCTAAATTAGAACTTATACAGAGGCACATTGAAGGACATGGATGCCTCTTTCTAGAGTCTTATGAAAAAAGGGAGCATATGGGGCTCATCGCGATAATAATATGGAATTATTGCCCATTTGCATTTTATTTATATTTTCAGTAGGATTAACAATTCAGGACTTGTAAATGGACGGCTGCAACGATCTCTGTTCAATAATCTTCCATTGGATACTCTATTATATTGTGGCAGTTGATGCACAGGCCGACCCGATCCTATCATCCTACAGCTACAGCCGATCGAGACGGACGTGTCTATCCCCGCAAAAATCACGCGCGCGTTTTCTTGTTCCAAAATGCACTTTTTAAGTTGGATGGTCTGCTCCGCAACCTCTGGTAGGTTACCAAAAGTGATTTATTTTTCAGATTGATGATGCGTGACTCAGATGATGCCACGTCACACACGGGACGAAAAGTCATATAATTAAGATCTAAAGCAAAATAACTACGTGTTTGACCAGCTGGTTGTCCACGTCATGCAAGTGCAACATGATCGTTTAATGGGAAGAGGCCAAACAAAGTAACAAACCGAGCGCGACCGGCAACTAGCTAGCATTGATTTTTTTCAAATAATATTTTATATTTTGGACCGTCAACGCTTCCTTATCCTTTGGGATAGTAATACTGTAATAGTGTGATTTCACAATCCAATGGCCACCTTTCACATTATTGCAACATTTAATTACTTATGATTCATCATTAATGTATTTTTTTAATAATTTCTTGTGCTCCTTTTATAAAATTTATCTATTTTATTATCCTCTTTGGGTTCTGTTTTTGTTAATGTATTTTTTTGCTTTGGTTTCATGAAGATGGTGGCCGAAGGTGTTTAATTCACATGACCAAATTTCTAATTTTTGAATATATATTCTCATTTTCAAAAGTAGCGGCTTTAGAAGTTTAAAATTACTTAGATACCCTCAAAAACTACTATTTTGAAATTTAAGGAAAAATATATACACATGCACAAAAGCTGTAAATTTTGATATGTCCTTCGAATATATTTAATCAATATTTTTATAGAAAAATAATATATATATATATAGATGATTCCGTTCATGGGATGCATGGGAACAACCATGCATCCGACTCACAAATATATTTATTTTAATATTTAATTTTTTAAAAATTATTGTTTTAGGTATATTTAATGAGAAATGATTTTGTTAGCTTCAACTAAGCCAATGTCTCACTTAGTCCATTTTAAAAAACTCATTTAAAATATTTTTTATTTTTTCTTTATAAACTTATTTATGAGCACCAATCTTTTCAGACCGGTCGGAGATTTCCGACTGGTCTGAAAATATTTTTTTTAATTTTTTTTTAAAATAATTTTATAAACTTGTTAATCTAGTTATATTTAATTTATAAACCAAGTTTTATCATTTTTAGATATGT
>JAXCLR010000063.1:37414471-37432077 GCA_035584095.1 Annona squamosa | reverse complement strand
CTATATTAACAAGTTTATAAAATTATTTTTCAAAAAAAAATTAAAAAAATATATTTTCAGTCATTCGTCCTTATTTATATGAGTATACTTAACATATATATGAAGTTTTACTATTTTTAAATATATGTATATATTTTTTTGATATTTTTAAAGATATGAGTATTTTAAATACATATATATACATATAGATATTTAAAAATATCAAAAAAATACATGAATGTATCTAAAAATTGGTAAATTTGGGTATATATGTTAAAGAAGATTAATACTCTTAGCCCAGGCTAGATAAAAGTTCGACTTCACCCACCTTAAAAAACTCATTTACAACTTATTTTTTTATTTTTTTCTTCTTATAATTGTTTATCTAAGTCTATTTGACATATAAACTAAGTTTTACGATTTTTAGACATATGTATATTTTTTTTAGATTTTTAAAGATATACACATAGATGTTTAAGAATCTAAAAAATTTATATACACATGTTCAAAAATGATAAAACTTGGTCTATATATTAAATATAATTAGATAAACAAATATATGAAGAAAAACAAAAAAAATTATTGCAAATAGATTTTTTAAGGTGGGCTAAGTGGGATATTTACTTAGTCTAGACTAACATGATCATTCTTCTATATTAAATATGCTTAGATAAATAAGTATATAAAAAAGCAAAAGAAAAGAATTATAAATAAATTTTTTAAGTGGGCTAAGCGAGTGGGCTAACGGGAAATTTCTCGTATTTAATTGATGATGAATTATCATGTTAACCAGGCTAAGTAAATGTTTTGTTTAGCCCACCGACTTTTTTGTTTTTTACCGTACACTTTTATTTAAGTGTATTTCACATGTAAATTAAGTTTTACTCTTTTGATAAGTTTAAAATTATTAAAATGACTACTAGGACCCGTTCTCCGGCGACAGAAAACCCCTTTTGTCTTCTTCCTCCGTTACTCAAGCCAGCGATTTCTCAAGTGCTTTGAGCCGGATGGAAGACAAGGGTAGTCGAGGAAAGGAGGCTGATGTGGGTCGCTAAAAATAGAAGTGTATACTTGAATTAGGACAAACCATTAGCAGAAGCTGTGGAGAAGTACCTAAAAGAGGTAAAGAACAAGAACTTACTCTGATATAGCAAATTAGATGGGAAACCACACAAGATGCATATCACAAATACCGTAAGAGTGGTCAAAAGTGCAAAAATCCAGCTATTGTCGATTGTGGTAAGGAAAATCCTAACCCTAAATCGCGAAATTCTTTGAAAGAAAAGTGAATGGCCACACGAGGAAGAACACTTAGTAGAAGAACTTCAAATATTATCACTGAATGAAAATAGATCAAAGGAACTGGACCCAAAAGGTAAATATGTTGTAGTATGTTCGTTATGGGGCTCGAAAGGGTATAACCATGATGTGTTTAAGGCGATCCTAATAAGAATCTGGAAGTCGGCGGAGAGAATGCAGATTGTGGACGTGGCAGAAAACCTTTACATCATTACATTTGACAAAGAAACAGATTTGAGAAAGCTTTTGGAAGGACGTCTGTGAAAAATGTGGTGCTATTACAAGAGCTGAAACGGAAGATTAACCTAAAGGACAAAAAATTTGCAAGACCCCTATCTGGATTCAGGTGATGGATGTACCCTACCTAGTGGACAAGGCTGCATTAGGTGTGCAGATTGGGAAATCTTGTGAGAGGCGTTATGAAGTTAAAATAACCAGGCAAAATCTGAGAGTGAAAGTGGAAATTGAAATGAGAAAACCCCTAAGATGAAGAATTTTTATTTGAGGAGATCCTAAGAAGAAGAGATGGATTGTTTTTCAGTATGAAAAACTTCCTACAGTCTGTTCTGCATGTGGGAGAATCGGCCATGTGTACAATGAGTGCAAGGAGCTCAAGGATGGTACAGAAGGATTACCATAGACAGATCAAACCCTTTGGAACTCATCTAAGAGCGGGAAGCCGATTAGGGGGAGGAAGGGAGATGGAAAAGGAGGCAGAGTAGAACCTATCACCTTTGTAAGAGGGAGAGGAGAATATTGGGAGAAAAGGTTGTGAAGGGGGAGGTATATCTATAGTGGAGAAGGACAGCAGCAAGAAGGAGGTAGAGGGAAGAGAGAGAAAAGAGATAGAAGGGGATAGGGGAAGAAGAGAAGTTCTAAGGGAATTGAAATGTAGCCAACTAAACAGTATGCAAGGGGTTAGCAAAAAAAAGAGAGAAGGAAGCCAGATATTTAAAGAAACGGGTATGGATCCTGAGAGAAGTAAATCTGAAGGATCAGAAAGCAACGTACAACTGTGGAAAATCCTAAAGCAGGAAATAAAGAGGAGGTTAAAGAGAGGGAGGACTTGAGAATTGTATATTTTCCAAACCACACAGAATCCACTTTTAACTATAATGGCGTATAAGATAAAAGTATTGTCAAATCTAGAAAATTAGGAGCGGCGAATCTTAGAAAACAATATGAATACAAAGGAAGTATGGAGAATTGGTGGATCTGGTAGCATCAGAAAGGAGAACAACAGAAATGCAGCAACTGAATTGGAAAATGATATGAGGGGTATGGAAAGCCAGGAAGGAAGCAGATTCCATGGTGCGAACAGCATAATACCGAGGAAATGGTCTAGAATAAACAAGTTAAAGAAGAAAGAGGGGAAGGATAAAATTGCAGTGGAAGAGTCACACATAGTGAAGGTGTGAAATAAGAGACAGTCTTATAGACAGCAAGAAACAGGATATGGATGCACAGATGGAAAAAGGTTGAAGTATAATCAAGAACAAGCATATGGAGAGAGAAAATGATAATAGTGGTGGCTGAGGAGCAGCCTCAACTCCACCAGGGATAAATGGTTCTTCTTGCATGGAATTGTCGTGGGCTTGGGAACCCACAGACAATTCAAAATCTCCCTGACTTTGTCAAGAAAAAAGATCTCAATTTTGTATTTCTATCTGAAACCAAAAAGAAAGCAAATGAACTGAAATGTCTGCAAGTCAAACTAAAAATGAAGAACTACTTAGCAGTTGATTGTGAAGACAAAAGAGGTGGTCTTGTACTACTTTGGAATGATGATTTAGAAGTAACAATTCAATCCTTCTCCAAAAATCACATTGATGCCTAGGTAAATGAAGGAAACAACAAACTATTGAGACTAACAGGTTTTTATTGCAATCCTCAAGCTCATAGAAGAGAGGAATCATGGAACTTGTTGAAGAATCTGGATAAACAGGCTGATGTCCCATGAGTTGTTATTGGTGACTTCAATGAAGTGGTTGGAATCTTAGAGGTAAACAGCAGGAATCGAAGATCTGAAAGTCAAATGGAGAAATTTAGAGAAGCTATTGACTTTTGCGAACTCCGGGATGTTGGCTTCATTGGTACCCCAATGACTTGGAGAAATAACAGGATGGGAAATGATAGAGTGGAAGCAAGGCTTGACAGATGCTTGGCAAACTCTGACAACAGATGCTTGGCAAACTCTGACATAAAAAGAAAAAGAAAATCTGCTTTATGCTTACTTTTCAAAGTTATATACTTCAGAGAACCAGATGGGTACTCAAGATGTTGGGTACTCAAGATGTGGTGGACAAAATCAAAGGAAGAGTAACATAAAGAGATAACCAGTTCCTTACCCAACAAGTTACAAAGGATGAAGTTTGGAAAGCAATTAAAATGATGAACTCATTAAACCCACCTGGCCAAGATGGAATGTTAGCTAGATTTTATCAAAATAATTGGCATGTTATGGGTGAAGACATCTGCAAAGCTTGTAAAGACAAGATGGAAACTGATTCAGTGGAGGAACAAATCAGAAAATTACAGAAAATCAATCAAACCACAATCTTTTTAATTCTAAAAAAGAAGGGTGCTATAAAAGTGTCTGATTTTAGACCAATCAATTTGTGTAACGTCATCTATAAGATCCTTTCAAAGATTTTGGCAAACAGATTGTAGCAATGCCTACATATAATTATCTCAAAGGAGCAAAGTGCCTTCGCCCCAGGTAGACTCATCACCAACAATGCGTTGATTGCATGTGAGGCCATTCACTCGCTATGAAACTGGAAAAGAGGAAAGAAGAAGCAATGGCGGTAAAATTAGACATGGCTAAGGCGTATGACCGGGTGGAACAGAGCTTTGTGGTGTCAGTAATGGAGCCTATGGGTCTGGATAAAAAATGGATAGAATCGATGAAGAGTTGCATGGCTTCAACATCTTATAATATTTTGATAAATGGTGGTCTAACAGATACAATATCCCCAAGCAGAGGTCTGAGACAAAGTGATCCTTTATCCCCTTATTTATTTCTCTTTTGTGCGGAAGGACTTTCAGCTTTCATTCACCATTTTTGGGTTGAAGGCAAACTTAAAGGAATCAAAATCAGTAGGAAGGGACCTAGAAGGACTCCCCTTTTCTTCGCAGATTATGTTCTCCTCTTCCTGAATGTTGGAAATGAAGAAACTAAGCACCTTCTGCAAATCTTGAAAATGTATGGGAGAGCTTCTGGCCAGCAGGTAAATTTAGATAAGATGGGCATATATTTCAGTAGAAACTTCAAAAGTGATAGTAAAAAGAATCTTGAATCCAGTCTTAAAGCTGAAGGGAACCAATTAATGATCCACCTAGGCATTCCCGTATGGTTGGAAGGAACAAAACAAAGACATTTCAGAAGGTGAAAGAGAAATTTTGGAAAAGGGTGCAAGGATAGTATAGCAAGCTACTGTCTCGTTGGGGGGGAAGAAGTCCTCATTAAAGCAGTTGCTCAAGCAGTTCCAATGTACACAATGAATCTGTTCTTGATTCCTAAGAAAGTTTGTAAAGAACTCAACTCTATATGTAGCAAGTACTGGTGGGAAGAGAAAAATGGAAAAAGAAAGATTAGCTAGGTTTCTTGGAAAAAAATGTGCCTTCCAAGAGAGAATGGAGGACTTGGTTTCCGCGACTTGTCCACATTTAATTATGCTTTAGTGGTAAATCATGTATGGAGCTGCTTACAGAAACAAACTCATTATGTCATAAAATCTTTAAGGCGAAATATTTCCCCAATGGTGACCAACAGAATGTTGGGATAGGGTCTGGATCATCCTTTATTTGGAGAAGTCTCCACAAAGCTTTACAATTAATTAAAAATGAGTGTAGCAAAAGAATAGGAAATGGAATGAAAACAAATTTCTTTTCTGACTGCGAGACACCTGAACAGTTGCAGATTGCAAGACCACTACCAAAAGGTAGCTCAATTCATTGATCAAAGTAATGGAGAATGGAATGCAAACCTAATCAAATGTGTAGTGGGTGAGTCTGGTTGGAACCAAATTAGAAATATACAAAGGAGGTTGATGGAAGAGGAAGACCTAGTTTACTGGAGACACGAGGCAAATGGAAGATTTTCGGTAAGATCTGCTTATCATCTATTTTTACAGATCAAATGGAACAGGGATCATCAAGAACAACCGGTTTGTAATGAAAAAGTGAAGGTGATTCTCAATTCCATTTGGAAATGTAAACTTCTAAGGAAGAATCGGATTTTTGGTTGGAGATTGGTTTTTGACTCTCTGCCTTGAAGGGCTAATCTGCAGAAGAGAGGCATACAAGGCTCCCAACATTGCTTATTATGCAACATGGAGGACAAAATGGAAGACTGTCTACATATTTTCTGGAACTGCAGCCAATTTAGTGAATACCGCAGCAATCAAATGTTTAAGGAAGTGCATAGCAGACAAGTAAACAATATGTTTGACATCCTTCATCTCCTGGCATGCAGCACAGATAAGTATCCCTTCGTAGTTTTCTTAACATTGTGTTGGAAAGTTTGGCATCATAAGAACTCTTTGTTGGTTGAGGGTGAGCATCTAAATGTAGGAAATATGTTAGAATGGTGCGTAAACTACATACACTACTATCAGTCAACTTTATCCTCACTCCATGGACCATTTCTCATTTTGGACAATCCAACTAAATGGACTAAACTAGAAATAGGATATGTCGAATTGAATGCGGATGCCAGCACATCAACTATTTCCAACAAAATGGGTCTTGAGGCTATCCTAAGAAATGATGTCGGGGAGTTTATCGCTGCAGCATGTTGGTCGCTTATTGGTTCAGCTCCTTCGGAATGGATGGAAGCAAAAGCACTACTTCTGGGTATAAGGCGGCTTGTTAATAATGGTGTGAGGAAGGTGGAGTGTGAATCTGATTCTCTGATGATTATCAAATGGATGTTGGAAGATGAACATACTAGATCATATGTTGGCCTCAAATTGAGGAGATCAAAATCCTTCCATCAAATTTTGAACAAATTCATTTTTTGCGTGTCTTTAGAACTGAAAACTGGTGTGCCTATCAATTTGCTTAGTGGATTTTGTTGCAAGAAAGCAATGAATGTAATTAGTCTATTAAGCCCCCTGATTGTATAAAAGATGTAATTGTTACTAACTGTTCTCTTTCATGAGGTTGAGGTAGGTCTCTCTTTTTCTCTCTGTCTTTTTCTATAATCTATCTGCTCTTTAAAAATAAAAAAAATATCTAAAAATCTCCAAAAATGATAAAAATGAATAAACAGTTAAAAGTACTTAGATTAACAATTGTGTAAAAAAAAATAAGTACATGCACCCAAGAGCATTAAGTATGAGTATGAATGCTCCCGAGAGCATGCAACCCAGGTCCATTTTCTTTCCATTCCAAATTGGCTTCAAATACCATCTTCGGTGCTACGTTTTGGTCCTTTGGATCATCCAATTACATAGATTGAATGTGATGAAATCTCTTATTACTAAAAATAACATTTCTCATCTTCATACAATCATTCATTTCTAAATACACTACTTTTCCCGTTTTCAACACTTTCTCATTCTCGGTGTTCTCTCTCATTTCCCAATACACAAACCACCAATCCTCACGCAATCTCCTTGTACTCAAATTCTATTTCATTGAATGATTCCCGACAGTCCTTGGGATTACCCTACACTATTGGGCAATGCAGGAACAGCAACAAAGAGATTCGAAATTTCCAGCACTGGCGCTCCAGCAGAACACGCTGACGGAGGCCCTGATGTCAAGTGCCCGAAACCGTTTTTTGTTTTTTCATGTCTATTGAATTAGGAATATTTCTTTAGGGTTTCCTTAGAAATCACTTTAGTCATATCATTCTTACAACAGATCATATACAAAGATCAACGCCTCCCACTACTGGAAGTTCGAACTAACCGCCTAGTGGTCTCACCCGTGTGTCAGAGATCAATGCTTGTAGCATATCATTAGAAGAATAAAAAAACTGAAGAAACATGCCAGGAACAAAATTAGAAGATTTGGGAACACATCCATTTCAGTGCATGATACAATTGCCCTTCCTGAGAGTCAATCTTCAGACGCATGGCTCCACATCCAGCTACTCAGTAGTACAACCCAAATTCGCCTAGGATTTCTCTTGATCTCCAACCCAAAAAAAATAAAACTCTGACTCCTCCAAGCCATTAGCATTCATCAGTAGTCTGTTTATGAAGGTATGGAGGTGCTCTTCTGAGCAATGCACATCCTTCAATCTACATTTGTTGAAATTGCAACAATCCATACTGCAATCTTGCATAGAAGTGTCCGACTAGTACGTGCATAAAACCACCCCATTGTCCTAATGGAAAGCATCGACCTGTTGCTGATCCCTTGAAAAGAGCATATCTCCGAGAAATGTGACCTCCTTTTCTTCCTTGTTGAGCCCTTCAAAAATGTCGTCGTACCACTGTCACAGAGTGGCTACAATAATTGATGACGATACAATTCCAACACCTCCACTACAATGGAGATCCAAACTAATTGCTCTTGAGTCAAGGCCAAACATCCATGCCCTGAGGGATGCTCCACCACCTAAAATATAGCTGAGATGATCGACTTCTAAAAACACAGGAAGAAACTATGATGCCATTGATCGAACTTGGAATTGCCCACTTTTTATGAATTGCTCTCAAAAAACTGACTCCTCAATGTTCTGACAAGACCAGCAACCACTCCCTCATTTTCAACCAGATATTGCTCCGCATCCAGCTTATCTGTGAAAAATTGGCCATCTATGAAATAACCATTTTCTGCTCTACAGATGACTCCATGCTTACAAGCCAACTCTAGAACCTCAGCCTCATGATAAATGCCCTTACCAAATCCTATTGCCAATTCAGCCTTTTTCATGGCAGGTGCCAGCTTATTTTTCACCACCTGTACTATGATACTGATTCCAGTGACCTGGGATGAAACAGTAGGTAAGAACCATAATCCCATGACCCAAACACACAGAAAATGCGAAGTAGCTGGCATCAAACTAAAATCAAAACCACAGACAACATCAAGTCATGACCTAAGACAAATGCTTTTAAAAACATAACACTGAGCAACACAGGAAAACCAAGCCACAAAGAAGAACAAGGAAGAAGCTAGAAGCTATAGAAGCAAATGGATTATTCAACAAAAGCTATTTGTCCAAGTCTTCAATGCTATAGTTTTCTGTGGACTTAGTGTAATCCAGGTGCATAGTAGCTAATCATGTAAACAAGTCACTAGAATAGGTTAGCTGGACATGGATGTGTTCAGCATACAATAATCCAAGCCAATCAGAAGCCTTCTGTAAACCACAACTATCGGATATGCGCATCAAAGGGAACTACAATCTGATTGGGCTGACTTAAAAATTCTATGAAGCTTACATAGAAACCATGGACAATGGAGTAATAAAAATTCCAGTCCATACAGGTGTGACTATCGTTGTAGATCAACTGAACTTTTTTAAAATTTTTCCAGCCAGGTTGACAGCATAGTGTCATGGAAAAGAGTGATAAATATGATCAAGGTGGATAGAACTCAACTCCTCCTGGACCTGGACCTAGCAATAGGCATAATCCTCAGAAACATTACTGCAACATGCCTTGACATTCATGAAATTTTACAGTGAAGAGGAAGATTGGCCAAAACTTTTATGATATCTGATGCAACTACGTTGCATCTGAGGCTTAAACCCACCAAAAAAACAAAAAAAAATGAAAACGAAAAAACAAAACAAAACAAAAAAACAAAAACGAAACGAAAACGAAAAAACAAGACAAAAAAGCAGAGTAAAAGCCACCTGTGTCCCTGATGAGAACTTTTCATGACTACGACAACATCGTCAAATTTAATTGAACATTACCTCATCCTCATTCTTTAGCAGGCCCTTTCTCATGATTCTCATGCGTACTGCTGCATAGAACTTCAAGGCATTTCCACCACAAGTTGCCTCACTTGCATGCCCCAAACCTTGGAACATTTTCAACTTGGATCTTATCTGCATGTAGACATCAAAACAACGAAAACTCACACAAATGGTACCTTGCACAAGCCGGAATCTGAATCAAGTTATATTTATACGGAAAAAAAAAAGGACAGAAATGATGTATGAGATTTAACAAGGCTCTACCTGGTTGACAAAGACCAAAACAGTTTGTGAACGGCTCAAAGACTGCTGAACTCTCCGCAGTCCATGCTTCATTAAGCGAGATTGGAGTTCTGAACCATTTAGATCAATGATGTTGTCAAGTTCATATTGGGGAACAAGTGCAGCTACCTGTCACCAAAAATACACCATTGGAAGTTGGAAAATAAGAAAAAGAATAAAATATGGATATTATTAGTTTTTACTGCATAGCTTCATCAATATTGAAAACGTACTTTTGAGAAATTGAAACAACCTCCAATAATTTTGACAGTAATTGTAGGTGTGCCCACACCTCCAGTCCACTAATTTTTTTTTCCCAAAATGCCTTTAGAGGTCTTCCTCCTGACCTAAGAACCTTAAATCAGATACCCTAGCCACATTGGTTAAGATGCTGCACCACCAATAGCACAGGTGAGGGTCCAAGCATGAATGCAGTAGCAATGCCCACAGATAAGTCAGCTGCTGCTGCAACAGGAGAAACAACAATGATAATGATGACAGCAACAGCAGCAGCGGCAACTGCTACAAAGGGAAGAAATTATGCAGTCTTGTGTGGTGATGCAGTCAAGATCAGATGGGGTTCCACTACCAGTGATTGCTGAATTCAGTGCATTCTAGGGCAAGCAAACTACATGACTTTATCATTGTGTGCAGACTGTCAGACAACAAATTGTGATAATCAAAATGGAATATGAATAGGAGACAGGGATTGTGATGACTGGAGATGGCCGGTGCTATCTTCATCTTTAAGATTGGAGATTTAGATGCAGACAAGGAGCTCATGATCAAGGAGTTGGGAAAGGATGGGTTACTGAATTCCTAAAATGACAGGGAAACTACACAGCAGCTGACTACAGATGATCACAAGAGGCGCATGGGACATTCTCCTACTATCAAAGCTGAGGAAGAGAGTGAACAGCAAGAAGCAAGCTGAGGGTGATGGGATTCCAAACCTGGCCAGCAAATCAACAAAGAAGTCCCATTTTTCACTGGAGTTTTTAAGGTGGCCATGCTATTAGGAAGACAGAGTGCATTTCAGGTATTAATAAATTTTTTTGTTAAATGAAACAGAATGGATTAGATGGGTAAGCTTTTACGGCACTTATGAGGTTTATTTGCAATTTTTCAAAATTAAGGTATACGCTTGCATTAGCAATGAAACTATACATACAGTTGCAAAGAAACCATATAATTTTTACCAACAGTTATTAGCTTCCTCTGGAAGATACTTACACTATCAACTATAATCACATCTAACGATCCACTTTTAACAAGAGTATCCACTACACTAAGGGAATGTTCACCACAACTAGGCCGAGCGATAAGAAGATTTCCAGTGTCCACTCCAATGGATTCTGCATGTGTTGGATCCAAGGCATTCTCTACATCAATATATGCGCAATATCCTGCAAACTCAGTTATCAGAGTCATTACAAGAAACTGTGGTTGATTATCATGAAAGGAGACACTGTGAGTAATTGAGCACACAAGATCCAGCTGCAAAGCTATTCTCAACTAAATAAAGACAAACTCATTCATCTGTTTCAACTGATTAAGAACAAAGCCGGTTACAAGTATTCTGGATGTGTTTGAATCCTGGTTATGTTCGTTAAAAATATTTTTGATTCAGAAAGTAAGAAACGAGATTCAGAAAATCCTAAATCTTCATGCCTGCACTTTAAACCTTTTAAAGCCAGAATGATAATAGGAGCATGATTCTATACATCATGATGTATTTTAGGCTAAAATACAACATTGATTTATTTTTACAATTAGTTATTTTTTTTTTATATTTACTTCATAAACATGTTTTCTTAAATGTATTCAATTTATGTACAAAGTTTTACCATTTTACAATACTTTTAAATATTTATTTTTGATTTTTCAAAAAACATCAATTTCAAGGGAAGTCAGGTCATTTTCAGCCCAAAGTTTGCTTTTTAGAAAATCAAAGATAAATATGAAAAAGTATTGTAAATTGAAAGAACTTTGCAGATAGATTGAATACACTTAGACAAACATGCTTATGATAAAAAGTCAAACAAATATAACTAATTGGAAAAGTAGATGAATGTTGTATTTTAGCCTGAAATACATCATAACGTATATAATCAAGCTCCATGATAATATGCATATATATAAATGCATGCATTAAACAGCATGCAGCTAAGGGAAGATTAAAAATACATAAGAAGCTGCCTCATCCATTGGAAGTCAAATGATCTGCAGTTTGCACCTTTTAAAGGCAGAATGATAATATACCTACATATAAATGCATGCATGGATGCCATACAACTAAGGACAAATTTAAAATATATTTAAGGCCAGTGTATACATTGGAAGACAACCATAGTGCATGGTGGAAAATTTTTTCATGCTATTTTTAATTAATTTATGGAGGCCTCTAGTGAATCAAAATATAGAACGGCTTAATTAATGGTTTGCATCAGATATTTAAATTGCGTTTAATATTTTGTTTAAGATTCCTTGTCCATAGCTTCTTAAATCAGGGCCTGCATCTTCTATTAATATTTCCAAATAAAGTAGATTCTTTCAGAGATATGGAAGTTCAAAGGTCAGTAATCTGTTTGCCACCTATGTGGGGTCAGCAATATGGATCCTGTTGCACCATTCTTACAGTCACGTACAATGCTTTCAGTGAACTCCAACGTCGTCGTATCTTGTCCAATTACTTCCATCCATGTTTTTTTTTCTGAAGTCTTCTTTTTATTCTCTAACCATATTTATTTTAATTAACTCAACTTTCCTAACCGGGGTCATTTTAGACCTCCATTTAACATACCCACCCACTTTAGTTTGTTTTCTCTCATTTTATTATTTATTAATTTCATCTTTAGATCATCTCAGATTTCATCATTTCTAATTTTATCCTTTCTTCTTCTCAAATTTTTTCCTTGTTCTATTCTAGTCCACATTTTTCTTAAATTCTTCTCTTCTGCTTCACCTAATTTTCTCTTCCTCTCCATTAAAAGGATCCTTTTTCTTTTTTCAGTTTCTTCCTCATATCATGCTACATCAATTTGATATCAAAGAATCTTATTCTACATAATTTTGGTATCAAAGACAACCTGGAGAAACATTTCTTTCCGCCGATCTTCTCAGCTTTCCACTGCCAGTGATCAACCCTGCCAATCTTAGCTTGGTGACCACATATCACTATCGCCAATGCATTGTTTACAGCTCTCCACTGGGAGTTCAATTGCTTAAATCCATTTGCAAGTTGTGGTACCATCTGAATCTCCTTTCATGCGATACACTTTCACAGTCAAGTAAATTTTCTGTTGTCACTCTACTGAGGGGTTCCTGCTGCAGAAGCCATGGGCTACAATCCCTACTCAACTAGCAAACATACAACAATGTCACTTCTGCTGCTCTGCATTTCCTCATGTTGTGCTGCTCTCCATAACCACCATTTAGAGTAAATTTGACCTCCCCAGAACTCTAGTGCTCCTCCATTAAAAGCAAATACACCAAGGCTCGAGCTGAAAAGGAAGAATACATGACCCAATGTTGCCCTTCCTCCTCCTTTACTGTCAACAATTGATTGGACAGAACTGATCGATAAGCGCAATTCAAATTTCTCTGTTCTAGTTTTTCTTCTTTTCATCAAATCCTTATTTCTTTTTTCATTTTGGTCCTTATTCTTCTCGAATTATTCCTTCTTCCTCTAATTTCTTCCCCTCATACCCTTTAATAGGGATTCTTCCTATCCACCATCTCATACTAAAGCAAATTCTAATTATCGTGTCTTGTTCTACGTTACTGAGTAGATGTTTGATTAGAACTTAATTATTCCGAACACTGAAATACGAAAAACAAATTAAGAACCTCCGTGCTTCTGAGCTTCTTTAACAATGTGAAGTGCCAATGTTGTTTTGCCAGATGCCTCTTGGCCATAGATTTCAACCATCCTCCCCTGTATTAACAGACCAACATATGTTAGAGATCTGTCTTTCAATTCATCTGGGTAATTAAAATTTTAAAAAGTCAATTTCCGCACAATAAAATACATGAAATTCAGTCTTATAACAAGCAGCAATGGATTTAGTGATGTAATGGTGGCATTCAATTGCAGGTAAGCATATTTGTAGTTTGATATGATTCAGTTTTGTTTCAATGATAACAATGTGGTAACATCAATACTGAATCACAGATTTCATATGCATTGACAAAAAAAGATGGATGTAACATAAGCAATAGAAATCTCAGTTCTTAATAGTTCAGATAACTTGGGCGTCCACTAGGTCACTGGTGCTCACGGACCCTTCTTCTCAGTTTCCAAACTAGATTTAATCCAAGCTGGGGATGACAACAAAAAGGTTCAAGTTGGAGAAGAATAGAAGAGTAAACAAGCAGCAGATAGTGGGGACTAAAAGAATAACAAACAGGATAGTGCAATGGAATATTACTTGGCAGCTTGCTATATTGGTGCATTTGGAAATGCAGGAAAGAGTGATGAAAAAAGGAATACGGAAAAATGAGGAGAGAGAGAGAGAGAGAGATGCGACATGGAAAGGGTAATGACTAGAGTAAAGTGAATAAAGACAAAAATATACAAGCCATCTTTATATAGAAGAATGTGAATGGATGATTGGAAATTTAGGCAATAATGAGAAAAACTAGGGTGTGTTTGGCAATCATAAAAACTGGTCAATTTAAAATTTTTCAGGGTATGTTTGGGAAGTTATAAAACTTTAAATAAAAAATTTTTAATATAAAAGTTCTTAAAAAGAGGTAAAACGATGTGATATGATAGGAGTAATGATTAAAACTAAAGAGAATAAAGTTAAAATAGGTAGATTAGTTGTATGGGTAGTTGTGTAGAAATGATGGAGAAGTAAGGTAATTTATATAAGAAAATATAAAGAAATAATTAAAAATAAAGTAGGTGAAAATTTTTATCTTAAGTCAAACACACCATCAATCTAAAACTTTCCACTCTCCACGACTACTCTATTTTTTAATCAAATATCTTCACATCTTCTCATACAACTATCTTACTTTTCAATCATTTCTCCACAACTTCTCTATCTATTTTAACTTTATTCTCTTTAATTCTCATCATTAACCCTATCATATCACATCGTTTCTTCCATTTCAAAATGTTTCACACCAAAAACTTTCCTTTCAAAAGTTTTATCAAATGTCAAACACACCTCCAAGGTTGTCAAGTAATTAAGGTATTTACTTGCAAAAAAAAAAAAAAAAAAAAGGTAGTTAAGATATTAGATTGCATCAAAAAGTGTGAAAAAAGGGTAGAAAATTTTTCCACCCTTCTTTTCCTCATTACCAATAAGAGGACACTTTTTTCCATAAAAAAAAATAATAATAATAATAATAAGAGCAATGGCTCCAAAACCATGTACCAGCTGCTTACCATGCAGTGAAGCCAGCCACTCAGGGAAGAGGGCTGAATACTTAACTGCATAGTTTTTGTTCCAAGAAACACAGTTTAAAGTAAAGATTCCTGTATATCTCTCAGTTTCATTTCACTTAGGCTTTCTGCTGGTTATCATACATGATGCTAAGAATTTTGTACAAAAAAATTGCACTATAGCCTTTCAAAGGTTTTCCCGAATGATATAGCTTATGGTGAATCAAATCCATGTTTCACCTTTGACTAGCAATTAAGCAAATGCCAAGTTTTAATTGGAAATATTCCTCAAAGAAGGCAAGAATTGAAAGTTTTGACAAGAACTAGTAAGGCATAAACGATGATTTTCTAAGGGTGTGTTTGGGAATTGATAAAAAAAAATTTGATGTAGAAGTTTTTGAAATGAGAGAAAATGATGTGATATGATAGGAGTAATAATTAAGAATAAAGAGAATAAAATTAAAATAGATTGATTAGTTGTATGAGAAATTGTGTGAAAATGTTTGAAAAGTAAGATAGTTGTACAGAAAGATGTGAAGAAATAATTTTTTTGGTTTGCCAAACATGCCCTAAGACAAAAAAAAATGCACATTCAATGCTCAAATTTTACAGAATCTATCTAGGAAAAATATATTCAATGTCAAATCCAACATCCAAATATATATATACGCACACACACACAGTGAAGTTAATAGCCATGATCACCTTAGGCAATCCTCCAACTCCAAGAGCCAGATCAAGCTTTAGAGAACCAGTAGAGATAACCGCCGCATGTCGTGAAGCATAAAAACGACGCAATGACAGCATGGATTCTCTACTAAAATCACCGGAAAGTCGAGAGAGAGCCAGATGAAGCGCAGCATCCTTCTCCACCAACTTTCCATCATTAGCATATGGTTCATCCATTTCATACCCAAACAAAGACTCAGCTGCAAAATTAATAAGTTCAAATGCACCAGATGACACAACAAAAATTAAGTACCTACTCTCATCTCAGTAAATTATCTGAAGGAATGGCCTTTTGTATGCTAGTATTTCATGTGGCAGATACAAGTGCACACAAAAAATAATTTATAAATGCTGGATCATACCTTTCACTTAAACTAGAAGAAGATGAAGAGGATAATTACGCAAAAAATGATCTTCAAACAACATGGACTACTAATGAAAAGTTAAAATGTACCTTCCGTAGAAAGGCATCGAGTGAGCCCAGCAGTAGGATTGCTTGCATCACGACTTCCTCTCTGGAGGTCAAAATGTAAAGACTCACATAGAGGAACCATAGAGAAAAAGCGAAAAATCAACATGCACAGAGAAAGATAAAACATTCGCGACATCCCAGGAAATTGATATAAATATATTTATCAATTTGCGGAAAATAGATGGAATAGCCAGCAATCTACCAAACACAAGCAAAAACCGCATAGGTTTCAATATTCAAATGTAAATAACAGAACCTAGAAAATTCAAATGCATGAAATCTTTATGAGCTAACAAGCGAAGTATCTAATGTTTATTAAAATTTTGAACAAAAGGAAATTTTACATTTGCCGATGAAATCCATGAAACAACTACCAAGGCCCAAGAAACTGAATCCAACGACATACCAAGGCATAACGATACCCAGGACAAACAGAATATGACATCTCAACAAGACAAAGTGTGATAGCTACAAAACCCGCAAAGTGCATCCACTCAATGGCTAGAAAAACCTATTCAAAATCATGATAAGGGATATCGCTACAAGGCAATGCCTTGCAATCCCAATGTATAGAACTTGTGAAGCACATGGCATCAGCAGCAAAATCGAGTTTTTTTCTGCGGACAGCCACACAAGCAGCACTGAAGCCCACCTCAGGCTGTTTGTTTGTGTCATTAAGAACCTCAAAAAAGAAAAGCACAACGAGTAAATTGAGGAAAGATATATCTTTTACAATCCCAATAAAGGCCCCACAACCTAAACCAACGAGGGCTGGCTTGGATGATGGCATTGGCAGCAGCACGACCAAGGCTTACATGCACACGCCAAATAAACTAATTACCAGCGAAAACATCTCCCAAGCATATCGGTATCAAATGTTCACTCCCATAAGAAAACAAAAAACGAAAAGCTGGAGAGAGAGACAGAGAGAGAGAGAGACCTGTTGTAAAGACCTGAGAAGCAATGAAGCAGAAGACTTAGAGCTGCCGCTGAAACGGAAGGACTGCAGAAGTACAGAAGAGAAGGAAGCCAATGGGAAGAAAGGCGCTTTCATGAGGGTTTGTCTGGACAGAGACAGCGGGGAGCAGGGTTTAGGGATTTTGAGCTAATCGAAAAATGGCGCCATTCGTCAGTTCGAGCCTCTGCTTCTGCTGCCTCTGCCTCTGCCTCTGCCTGGGGGAAAAAAAGCGGCAAATGTCAATGCTCCGGCTGAGTACATTGCTTCGCACTCGGGCGCTTGAAAATATGGTCCGCTCGGTATGCTCGGATGCATGTTTGTTGGGCCTAGAGACGCTTTGCAATTGAATCATCGCATCCCCAGCAGTACCTAACCAAATTCTATGCGTACCATGAATTTTATCTCTAATTATGTTGCTCATAAATTTTTAAAATTTCTAAGGGTGTATTTGGTTGGAGGTAAAACTTTTGATGAAAAATTTTAGAGGTAGAAGTTGTCAAGTTGATAGAAAATGATGTGATATAATAGGGGTAATGATGAAGAGTAAAGAGAATAAAATTAAAATAGATAGGTTAGTTGTATGGGTAGTTGTGTAGAAATGATTGAA
>JAXCLR010000063.1:37378234-37408943 GCA_035584095.1 Annona squamosa | reverse complement strand
AAATTATATTTCATAATTAATTATTTGATCCTTCAATTCCATATATTACGAAAATTATATATTAAAAAAATCAATAACCCAGGGTTCATGACCTTAGGGTTTCATAAATTATCATAAAATTTGGGGTTTCACAATCCTCCTCACCTACCCTGTAATCTAAAGACAAAGTAATAAACTACATGAGTCTAAACAGACTCAATAAGTAGATAGCGGTTGACACAAAGTGAAAAAAATAAGACTCCGGATGCACATGCCATAACAATAAAAAATAATTCTTAAATGACCATACAAGACATATGGGTTCAATACCTACACCCAAGATCATATACATATATTCACATATAAACCAGAGATGACATACAATCCTCTCCTTATGTCAACTAAGGGTCATGAATAACCATCTCCTCATGTCAATTAAGGGTAATGAACAACTCTTTGCAATCATCCAACTCAGATAACACATTATCCATAACACACAAAAACGAATGTCCCGAACAATGCATACAATATTAGCAAAAATGAATAAAGTTTACTTTAAATCTAGCATATCAACAGTCACATAAGTATTTTCTCGAACACATGATGGATACCAAAAGGGAAAACCTCTAATCCCTCGTCCTGGTTCAACCCACTCGACAAGTGTTATATTCTAATCATGAAAGGACTACTAATTGTTCATCTATTAACATTCGATTTTTTCTTAAACCCTATTAACCATAAATTGTCACGAACCTAGATATTCTAAACCATGAAATTGTTGGACACTACCCTTTCCCACCTGCTCTATATCATGTTTAAGATGAGATTTCATCACTAATTTAATGAAAGATGACATATACTTACATCATTCATAATTCCACACAAAATAGTAGCTTTAGATTCAGATTTTTCGGATCTCTAGCTTTCTTGGTGTGAACCGAAGATCTTCAAAGAGATTTGAAAGGATTTATGAAAAGACCTAAGGCTACCGAGGCTAGAAACAAGGGAAAAAGGAGAGAGAAAGAAGAAGAGGGGAGAGGAAGATGGGCATGAATGAAACCCTAGCCAACCCTTCTTTTAAATAAAATCTCATCGAGACGAGCAGGCACGGGTTGGGCCCAAGCATGGACCAAGTCCAATCACGATCTGTGAAGAAGAAGATAGTCATAGTGCTCTAAATAATGTGTCAATTGTACACTCCTAAATCAATACTGAATAAATCACATCATAACCAAGGGTTGCAGCTACAGAAACATGCAAATGTAAAACTCGTACTCATATCTAACATGCTTGTGAATAGTGTCCCACACAACCTTATGTGCCAACATTATAATACATGCATGTATACACTACACGTCCCCTAAATGTCACACCTACATATGTTATGTATCACACTAAAATCATTAATTCCTAACAGCGTATTCATAAATTATCTCATGGATAAGGCAAGGTTATATTATATATAAATACCTGGTTCTCACACTGATACAATTTGAAAAGTGTCAAGCCTAAAAACTATATGAAACAAAGTAAGAAATTCACCTCTAAGGTGGAAGGTGGAACATGATTTGAACCATGTTCCCCTATCCCACCCGACAGTGTAATTAATGCGTTGTTTTTGTGGGTTATGCACCATTTTTCTTGGAAAAACTATAAAATGCCTTTTTAACATGAATTGGGGACCTTTGGATCATTTTTTAAGTAAAATTTGGAGGCTATGGCTTAGATAAAGAGATCTGCTAAGGAGAGAAGAAAAAAGATGCAAGTTGAAGAGGGAGATTCAAAATATCATTTAAAAGTTAAAAATAAGCTTTTCTTTTTTTGTTTCTTTTAATTATTTTTCTTAGACTTGATGACTTCTCTCGATAACATTGTTTTATTGTTTAGATTGATCAAAATTGTGTTCGACTAAATCTCTATTTTCAGGTTTAGGAATATTGCACGTGAATTTGTTCTTAAAATGATTGACCCTAATTAGCATAATCTTATGAAAATAGGTTATTATGTAGATTAAAGTATGTCTTGTACATCTTGAAAGAGGATATAAGATTAACCAAGGGTTTATTTTTCTTTAAAACCAATTATCTTAATTAAATAAGCAATTCAATTATCTGCCGCAAAAAGTCACATTTAAAACCCTAAATCTCAAACCTCTCATACCCTTAACTCTAAATCCAATGTAAGCATTTAAATTTACGTAGAACTTTCTTTCTACTTACTTACCTTAATTTATTCACCAATTTAGTTAGTTTCAAAGTAGCTACATTATCCAAATCATATGTTTTCCGAATTCTCCGTGCGATCAATATTTATATACTATAGGCTATGACTTATACACTTACAAAGACCTAATACATTTAAGGATAAATATGTTGGACTTAGTCTATTAGTGTTGGTTTATAAGTAGGTCTTAGGCATTATTAGTGGGCTACTTGTTGTTCGTAATCTTACCTCAAGTGCACGGGTCATAGATTGTAGTATATAAATTATCGATCCATAAAAAATTCAGGACTATAAATTTTGCTTTTAAACGCTTTCGTGTCGAATATGGAGAGAATATAAAATGAAAAAAAAATAGAAAAACAGGAAGAGGAGATTGAAAACTATAACGAGTAGAGAACGAGAGTGCAAGTACCTAGGGTCTAGGGTTTCACATGCATCTTTTGCAATGGGTAGTGATATAATTATTTAATCTAGATATTATTTGTTAAAGGAGAATAAATGCTAATTTATTGTTGCACCTTCTTTCGAAACCTACAATGTATCCCTAATTTTCGTAACTACATATTCTCATGGGATTAAGTTAATTAGAATCAATTAAGTTCTGTGGTTTATTTATGAAATTTCTCAAGATCATCATGTCTATTCTCATGATCTTAGATTTTCAGGTTTAATATCTTGATTATCGTATATTAGATTTTTACCTCTCGGTTCCATAACTTGATATATGGAATTATGCCAAAGTACAGGCCCATGTACAAAGCAAGCATAAGAATAATAAGATATTAAATTAACAACAATATTCATTATAAATAAATTAAAAACCCACACTTCGCTACATTGTACGAATGCTACATCCAAAATCCTAGATTTAGGGTTTAACTAAGTATGTTTAAATCCATAATAAAATTAAAATCGAAATCCATATTAAACAAGACAATTAAAATTAAAGAGGAAAAAGATAGGAAGGTTTATTGGTTTGAAGCTCCCAATGGTACGTCGGCCACTCCACGCAACTCGTCGGTCCACATCTTATTCGTGCTCTCCACCTCCTTGGTTTCTCTCTCTCTCTCTCTCTCTCTCTAATTTTCTCCTCTTGAATTTTTATGTGTGAAAAATTTGTCGCCAAATTTTTCTGCTCTTGAATTTCTAATGCATCGCCTATTTATATGTGTTGCATAGGCGTTGCTTTGATTCTATGTTAATCATACGCATTGCGTTGATTGTTAGAGTACATAGTCCTTCCGGGCTGCTTTGCATTGATGAATTGCTTATGAATTTCGGAAGAAATTTCTACAAGCGGTAGAATGCATCACTTGAATTTTTGGACGGATTAAACTTGATCTAGTATGGTTAGAAGGACACTACGAAAATTTGGTAATAAACTGCTTTGCTTGGATGGCTGTGGTTTGCTTGAATTAATTGCATGTGTGGTGGTGGGCCTTAATTTATGGCAGTTGATTTTCTGATGGACTAGAAATTTGGACGGCTTAGCTTGTATTGATGGACGTTCTAGATGGTTTTAAGTGGATGGCCTGGATTTAATTGGACGGTTTCAATTTATAAAAGCTGGACGGCCAGATGTGATGATCTGATGGACGGCTAGGATGCATTTGATTTGCTGCTAAATTACTGACATGCTAAAGGAATTTGAATGGTACAGATGCACCATTTGTGGTCGTTTGGATTGGACGGCTAGATGGCATGAATGGCTGGAATTGGTTGATCTGGACAGCAGCAGAAAAATCTAGACACAATTTGATTAAGCGGTTGCATGATCTGCATTGATGATCAAAGATGGTTAGAAGATCTGGACATTTTAAATTTCTTGTAGAAATAAAAAATGGACAGATGAATGGGTGGCTTAGATCTTGCTTTGGACGGATAAATAGAGAGAAAATCTGGACAGTCCATTCTTAGGCTTTGACAGCTAGATTGGATAATTGGATGGTAAGATTTAAACTTTGGTCGTTGAAATTCTTGACGTTATGGATTGGTGGTGGGCCCTAATCTCATCAGTTTCTGGACAGCTTGAATTGTTCGTTTATAAGGTCGACCCCACTCAATGGACGGTGAAAAATCTAGTTGGATCTGGACAGTTTTGGACAGTTCAGATTTAATTAACTAGACGTTGATGATTTTGTGGGACCCACTCTTGAACTCGCAAACCTGCATACCAAAAAATATTTAAATCATTAATTCATCAAAATCATTAGTGGGTTATCACTATCAAAAATTAAAAAAATATTTTAAGTCATTAATTGCTCAAATTAATAAATGGGTTTCCAATATAAAAATTATTCAAACTCATTTAATTTTATGACAACAAATAAAATTATAATTTCAAGCCAAAAGATCACAAAAATTATTTAGATTGCTTGAAATTAATATTTAATATCTTTTAAAATGTCACAAAAACATGTTTTAAACCAAATTTCACATTAAAATCAATTAATTGCCCACCAAATTGGTATAAAATACCCACAAAATATATTATTAATTTTCAATTATCACTTGTTAATCCATAATGTTTTTCAGATTGATGCTAGGTGTTGCCGAAATGCTACTTTATATGAAGCATACACATAAAAATTGGAAATGCAACTATAAGTGGGACCTAATATGTTAGTGTTTTTTTATCTAAGTCCAAGGCTTAGCCGAACAGTTACTTATTAATAGTTTGAATGTAAGTTATAGGCTTTGCTGAAAGGTTACTTGTTGACTGCAAAGTGATTTTCAAGTAAGTCTTAGACTTATCGACAGGTTTTCCAAAGCATTATATAAGAGTAGGTCTTAAGCTTTGTTCAAAGACTACTTATTAATAGCGGAGCAATTTTCGAGTAAGTCCTAGGTTTTGTTGGAAGGTTACCCATTATAGGAATATAGAGTAAGTCCAATACTTTGCTAGGAGGTTACTTGATAAAAAAGATATAAATTGAGTTATTGAGTTTTCTTGAATCCCCATATCTAATGATGTTGTTACAAAATTATATTTTTCCTATAATATATATGGTGATGAAGTTTACCCAAGTATGTTACTATTAAATGATGTATAAACTCCTATTTATTGAGTTTTAGAAACCGACCCGATGTTATTTATATTTTTGAGGTAATGTTGAATCATTTGGCTTGTAAATGTGTGATAAAAAGATTAAGGATGGACTCTAGGAATAGACTAAAATAGTTTTATTTTCTTTATTTTGAGTTGTGGTCTTCCGACTCTAAAACACTAATTTATAAGTGTTGTTAGAATCGGATTGAACCAGCAAGGCGACCGACCTATCCGATTTCCAATTGAGGGAAACAGGCCACCAGGAACTGGTTGAACCGTCCCTATTTCCAATTTTGAAGCCGCTTGGTTAAGCCGGTTTGGTCATGCGTGCATACATTAAAGGGAACCTGCCAAGCTCAAGTTGACTTCTTGATGAATCGATGACTAAAAGCAAACGCTGTGAATTGCAAAACCCATTCTCCTTTTGCTTTCTGAAAAACTCGTTTCCCCTTTGCAATTTTTTAAAAATCATTCCCCCTTCATGATTGCAACTACAGCTTGTCTTCTCTCTACTTCTAATCAATATTAACATCATCGGCAGTGAAGCTACATTCGATGGAATCCTTAATTGATAACTCGAGCTACGTCTTCTTCTTCCCTCCAGTCGGCAACGCTGTAGTAAGCAACACGAGCTGCTCCCCGTCTTCTTTCTTCGGCATTGGCAGCATGTTGGCCCCTTTAGTCATTGTCGACATCATTAAATTTCATTCGCCTTCAACAAATTTCGGTATCTGCTTGGAAATGATTTTTAGTTCTCGGTTTACATCCAAGCTTGAGAGTATTAGCGTTAATTCCAACAAGTATAAGGCCAACACATACAATTCTGACACCGTGGTATTCTTAGCTAGCATACGGAGAGCATGCACCGCACCTATTAGCAACACCAAATGCAATTCCAATGGGGTTAGCTCAACACGTGTGTGAATGATGGTTTGCGTGCTACAAATGGGCAATTGGTGGGAGTGCAATGGAGGGATGCCTTTGAACTTGCCATGTGTGGATTAGCCATTATGAGGCCATTAACTCCTCATTTTCATGTGTTTTAGAATTGACGTTTATACTTTTTTAAGTTTAAGAATTTATTACATATTTTATATGAATTATTATTATTATACTAATTTAATCCAATTTTAATATACGGTTGAACCGATTAGACCAAAACATATTTTTTACCGGTCCAATTTTGATAACATTGATAATAATTATTACATGGATTCTATGGATAAGCCATATTTATCATATTTATGCATGAATTACTGTGGATTGTTTACCGAACATCAGGGTGTGATTGAAAAAATCATGTTATGTGCAAGCTTGAAGCATTGCCTTAGGTTGGGGTTATGACAAAAATGAATTTTTCATCAACAATGAAAATAAGAAAAATAGATGAAATTATATGAAATCACTATCTAAACAACTTTAATAAAAATGGAACATATTTTTTATTGAAATTTTCAAAATAAAACGCATTTGGCATTTTTGGACAGTTTCCAACTGAAAGCTTTTGTGCATTCGTCAAATTGAAAACGGTGGACAATTTCTGAGCGTTGGACGGTTTCTAATATCTGAAATTTATTTTGAAAATATATAACGTTTGAAAGCTAATGTTTTTCTGGTCAATATATATATGACAAGTTTGCTTAGAAAAACACGCATAATTTTTTTTAACCATATTATCTCCAACATTCTCCTGCTCTTTAGTTTTACTAAAGGAAGTTGTGAATTTTTTCCTTGTTTTCCAACTCCATTCAAAGCCTGTTATTTTAATATCAAGTGCTTGAAATCTAAAAGGGAGGTTGTTTCCATTCTAGATTAGGTTCTCTCTTTGTATCATAGGGGCAAATTGCTATAATTCTAAACAGTTGTGAGGGTGCAAATATTGTCTTAAGGAAAGTGACGACTGTAACACGCCTGGAGGAGTAACCTATTTTTTGGTTTGCACAATTTCTACTTTCCTTAAATTTTTCTTCTCTAATTTCAAGTCTGTGACCCAATATTCTTAAGACAATATTTGCATTTTTTTCATTTTCCTAAATGACCCCCCAATCTACCATTTCCATTGCTAAGCCTGATATCCCAAGGTTGGATGCCTGTGTTAGCACTAACTTCAAAATGTGGCAACAACAACTTCACCTCTACCTAACTCACCTTGGAGTTGTCTACGTTCTTACCAATCCAAAGCCTGAAGAAACCACGGATGAGACGCTGCAGCAGCAACACAAAAGAATAAAGTGGGAGATGGACAACTATATCTGCAAAGGTCACATCGTCGAATCTCTATCTGACTCTCTCTTCAACGCATACCAGAAGGGGGACACGGCTAAAGAAATTTGGAACTCACTTCAGAACAAGTATAACACGGACGATGCGAGTATCAAGAAATTTCTTGTAAGTGATTTCCTCAAATACACTACGACTGACGATAAGCCAATCCTTGATTAAGTTCATGAGATCCAGCATATCGTCAATCAACTTGAGTCTTAGGGCAGTAAGATAGATGAGTTCATTCTTGTAAGTAATATTATTGCAAAATTGTCACCTAGTTGGAATAACCACTGCAAATATTTAAAACAAATGAAAGGTCTTATGAGTTTAGATAAATTTGCTCTTAACTTGCATACTAAGGAAAAATCCAGACAAAGTGAAAAGAAAGACAAGTAAATTCAATCTAAAGCTCATATGGTTGAATATCAAAATCGGATGACAATTAACAATAATCAATCCTTTAGAAAATTTAACTTAAATACTAATAAAACTATTGCTTAGAAGAAAAAAGAATCTTGTTATTATCACAAAAAATGAGACATTTGAAAAATGAGTGTAGGCTTCTCAAAAAGAAAAATAATACTCAAAAGGGTCCTAAGACACATTTAACTGAAGAAAATTTTATTGCTGTGATTTCTAAAATTTATGCTGTGAGTGACAATCAGACCCAGTGGCTTGATTCTGGGGCTAGTAGGCATGTATGCAACGATAGAAATTAGTTTAAAACTTATGAATCTAGTAATGATAGAAATAATTTATTCATGGCAAACTTATCTACCGCCAAAGTGGTAGGGTCGAAGACTATTATCCTAAAATTGACTTCTGGGAAATTACTCACCCTTACAAATATGCTTCATGTACCAGAAATTCACAAAAATCTAGTCTCATTTAGCCTTCTTAGCAAATATGATTTTAAATTAATATTTGAGTCAGATCAAATTATTATTACAAAAGAAGGTATTTTTATTGGAAAGAGTTATGTTGTAGATGACATGCTTCGCCTGAACGTGAATAATGGATCATCTTCTTCTGCTTATATTGTTGATTCATTTTTTATGGCATAATAGACTAGGTCATGTTAATTTTAGAAGTATGAACATTATGATGAAATTAGGATTAATTTCTAGATCACCAAACGAATCAACTGATAAATATAAAGTGTGTGTTCAAACTAAAATTACTAAAAAGTCATTTCAAAAAGTAGAAAGAAATTCAGAATTATTGGTTTTAATTCATTCTGATATATATGATATGAAAAATAACCTAACAAGAGATGGTAAAAGACATTTTATAACATTTATAGATGATTTTAGTAAATATACTTATATTTATTTGCCAAGAACTAAAGATAAAGCTTTCGAAAAATTCAAATCTTATAAGGCTGAAGTTAAAAATCAATTTGGTAAAATCATTAAAACTCTAAAATCAGATAGAGGTGGTAAATATTTATCAAACGACATTAATGATTTTTTAAAAAATGTTGACATAATTCACCAAATAACAACCCCATATATACCTCAACAGAATGAAACGGCAGATAGGAAAAACAAAACGTTGGTTGAAATGGTAAATTCAATGTTAATAAATACAGATCTAAGTATAGGTTGGTGGGGGTGAAACTTTATTAACAGTTTGTCACATTCTTAATAAAATTCCACATAAGAAAACTAAAGTCACTCCTTATGAATTATGAAAAAATAAGGCACCTAATCTTAAATATTTTACAGTTTGTGGTTGTAGTGTCTTAGTAAGATTATCCGATCCTAAAAGACCTAAATTAGGACAAAAATGAATAGAATGTATATTTTTAGAATATGCAATAAATAGTAAAGCTCATAAATTTGTAGTGGTAAAGCCTAACAATCCAATTCAACAAAATGCTATTATCGAATCCAGACATGCTGATTTTTATGAAAATACTTATAAAACTATTTCTAAGCTCAGTAATAATGATGAAGCTTCTTCTTCTTAACCATTGGATAAATCTATAAGTAATGATTTTGCATTTGCAGATAAACCTATAGAAAATGATAATGAAAATATGAAAAAAAATAAAAGAGTAAGGAAAGATAATTATAATCGTTTTGGGCCTGATTTTCAACTATACCTAGCAGAAGGATTGAAAGATAATATAAATGAGGCACACATGATTGTTTTTTATACCGAAGGGGATCTAACTACTTATGACGAGACCATGAAATCTCCAGATGTATCATACTAGAAAAAAGCAATTCAAGATGAAATAGATTCAATAATGGGAAATAGAACTTGAACATTAGTTAATTTACTATTAGGCTCTAAACCTATATGTTGTAAATAGATTTTTAAAAAGAAATTAAAAGTTGATGGATCAATTGATCAATTTAAAGCTAGGTTAATAGCTAAAGGGTTTAGGCAAACGGAAAGTATAGTTTCTTTGATACCTATGCTCCAGTAGCTAGAATTTCAAGCATTAGATTATTAATGGCCATAGCTTCTATCTATCACCTTGAAATTCATCAAATGGATGTAAAAACTGCATTTTTAAATGGAGATTTAGATGAAAAGATTTATATGGAACAACCTGAAGGATTTATAATACCTGGACAAGAAAAGAAAGTTTGCAAACTGATAAAATCATTATATGGTTTAAAACAAGCACATAAGCAATGACATGAAAAATTTGATCGAGTTGTATTATCAAATATGTATAAATTAAATCAATCAGACAAATGAGTTTATAGTAAATTTACTGCAAATAGAGGAGTTATTATATGTTTATATGCAGATGATATGCTCATTTTTGGGACTGAAGTTGATATTATTGAAGTAACTAAAAATTTTCTGTTAATTATTTTTTATATGAAAGATATGGGTAATACAGATGTTATTCTCGGCATCAAGATTATCAGACATGGTAATGTATTTTTTTCTTTCACAATCGCATTATATTGAAAAGGTACTCAAGCGATTAAACCATTTTGGCACTGACGTAGCCTCAACTCCTTTTGATTCTAGCATTAAGTTGTATAAAAATGATGAACGATCTATAGCCCAACTTGAGTACGCTAAAGTGATTAAAATTTTGATATATGTCATGTATTGTACTCGACCAGATATTGCTTACGCTGTGGGTGTATTAAGCAAGTTCACTAGTAATCAAGGATATACACATTGGAATGCAATTTATAGGGTATTAAAATATTTTAAAAAGACCATTACTTATGGATTGCATTTCAGTGGCGAACCCACTGTATTGGAAGGATACAGTGATGCAAGTTGGCTTTCAGACACCAAGGAATTCATGCCTATTAGTGGTTGAATTTTTATCATTTAATGAGCTGCTATTTATTGGGTTTCTAAAAAGCAAATCTGCATTACACATTCTATTATGAAATCCGAATTTGTTTCCTTGGCCACAACGGGGAAAGAGGCAGAATGACTTAGAAATTTATTAATTGAAATTCTCATTTGGCCTAAGCTAGTGCCTTCTATTTATTTGCATTATGACAGCGAAGCAACTTTATCAAGGGCATATAATAAGACTTATAATAGTAAATCAAGACATATTGCGTTGAAGCACAACTATGTAAGGCAATTGCTCCAATTTGAAGTGGTAAACATTGATTTTGTAAGATCAAGTGAAAATTTGGCAGACCCGCTTACAAAAGGCCTTACTCGGAACGTGATCAGAAAAACAGCAAGAGGGATGAGACTTAAATCCACATGTAATGAGTTGCAATGACTGAAATTCAACTCTAAGCTTGTAGCCCAAGTGTAAAGTTCAATGAGCAAAGTATGTTATTTCGCAACTTACAAGCATTAGTTATATTTATTTAATTTTGCATCCATCGGGCAGTGCTTGGTTCCTGTAATGTATTTATGAGGATGAGTGTATTATACTCTTAATGGATCGAAAATAATTGCGTTTGAGTATTTAATTACAGGGTACTCTAAATAGATCCACCTATACGAGTGTTGGATGTGAGACCGCTTCTGTTTCTAAAGCGTGTGAGTTCACTCTGATGTGCTCATGAAACTGGGATATTGACGCATGGTCATAAAATTTCACCTTTATAAACACTTGATACAATTTGAAATCTTATACGTGGGGTATTTCCGAACTATCAAATGGGGTCAACAGTTCAAAGCCCTGGTTACTGAACATCTCGCTAGATCTTGAGATATTTTCACTAAATAATTTTTCAAGTTTACCCAACACCTTTAATTAAGTATGAGATTTCTTTGGCTGAAATGGAATTGATTTTTAATTTTGAAAATGGTGGGGGAATGTTGGAATTTTCAAAATAAAACGCATTTGGCATTTCATGCGTTGGATGGCTTCCAATTGAAAGTTTCTGTGCATTCGTCAAATTGAAAACAGTGGACAGTTTTTTAGCGTTGGACGGTTTTTAATATCTGAAATTTATTTTGGAAATATATAACATTTGAAAACTGATGTTTTCCAAGCCTATATATACATGACGAGTTTGCTTCGAAAAACACACACAAATTTTTTTAACCATATTATCTCCAACATTCTCCTGCTCTTTAGTTTTACCTAAGGAAGTTGTGAATTTTCTCCTTGTTTTCCAACTCCATTCAAAGCTAGTAATTTTAATATCAAGTATTTGGAATCTATAAGGGAGGCTGTTTTCATTTTAGATTAGGTTTTCTCTTTGTATCCTGGAGGAAAATTGCTATAACTCTAAACAGCTGTGAAAGCGCAAATATTATCTTAAGGAAAGTGATGACTGTAACACGCCTGGAGAAGTAACCTATTTTTTGGTTTGCACAATTTTCACTTTCCTTAAATTTTCCTTCTCTAATTCCAAGTCTGTGACCCAACATTTTTCATAGTTAATTAGTACATATGTAGCAATTTTAAAAATTGGCATATTTGCAATTATTTATAAATTGATTTGACAAAAATGCAAAAGACTTAACTTTTTATAGACAAATGTAGATAACATTTAGGTTTTAGAATAAATGTTTTACAATTTAATTAGATTACGATTATATGAAAGTACTTTTATTATAATTATAATTATAATATTTAATGTATAAATCTTGATAATTTTTTTAACAAATTAGAGAGAGACATCAGGTTTGGACCAAGTCAAGTTTTAATATCGAGTTAACGTAAACATGGTATTAATTTTGATTTCTCTCAAATCGGATCGAAACCAAATTTACTTTGAAAAATTCACAAAAAATTAATCCATACTTAGTTTTTCCCTAGGTCAAGCCAAGCAAGTTAAAACTAATCTAGTACTAAGTTGCATTCCTATTTTCCTATTACCTTTCTTAGTTCTTTGTATGAACACTTAGCTTTAACTATGTTAGAATGATTGGAAGTTTTGCACTAAAAAAATCAAACACCCATTTAATAAGAAGAAATTAGTCCACGACAAATTTTAGCTCCAGATCTAGTTTAGCAAGATACTAATGTAGTGCTATATAGTTACTCAATGATTAAAACGACTCAAAACTGTCAAAAAAATATGTAAAAGATAAAAAAGAGATTTGCAATCAGTGTATTGATTATCTTGAAGGTAGGGGTGGGAATTGGGGCGGGTCGATTCATGACCCGACCCATTTTTGACCGGGTAAAATTAATATATTTTTTTACTAGGTATAGGGATGAGTCAGAAATTTTGAACCGAATTCAAAAATAGGGTCGAGATAGGTTGACCATGTCCCGACCCGAAGAGTCCACCCCGCCCCGCATATATAAATTTATTAAAAATTATAAGACTATTTTGAAATATTATTATTATTTTCTTTCAAATTTCTCAATTTTTTTAATCAACTCTATCAACAATAAAAGAATCAATTTATTCAAAAAATAATATAAGAATCAATAAAAAAATTTATACGTGTATAACCCTTATGTGTAATTGTATATTAATATATTTTAATAAATGTATACTATATTTTCAAACGTTTTGTTTTCTTAATTATGTGTTTTTTAATAATTAGTGAAATATTGAAATATATAATATTTAAATTTAGTATAGATGTATACTTATGTTTGATAAATATATAAATTTTGAAAATTATCTTTTTTGACCTGTACTGTTTACCTGATCAGCTATCCCGATATCGACTCGAATTTTATCCGTAGACCTGGTAGAAAAAAGTAAGGGTCAAACTGACCTTGTCTCCACCTGGTATAAAAATAAGAGTCAAATAAGATTTTTGAAAAGTAAGGTCAATGTTAGGCAAACTCTAACTCGTCCTACCCCGATTCCCACCCCTACTTGAAGGTTTCTTCAGCCAAAAGTATAACATATTTTGATATAAAATACAAATTGTCTTCTTAATATATTCATCTTTTCATTTTCTAGCATTATCTCCCCCCTACTAATATATTAAGAGTGCAACTTAAATAGAGTACCGATAGGTCAACCCATTGAGAAATCAAATTTGCATATAAGTCATATTTGTTTAAAAATAAATATATTTATATGATGAATCCATTTAAATACATGTTAAAATATAATAATACCTTATTGAATCTTTTATTCTCATTGTAATGATATTTTGGATGATTAAATATTAAAAGTACTATTTTGAAATTGATATTTAGCATTAAAATATTTTATTCCATTAAATTTACGTGTTTATAAATGAAGCTTAGTTACTTAATATTACTGTAAATGAGCTTCATTTATAAATGATGATAAGTATAATAAATAAAGTGAATTTTTTATTAATTTGACAAATTAAAAATGAAAAAGGTCATATAAAAAAAGTTCCATGGACACATTCCTAATGCATACATATTCAAAAAATTATAAAACTTAATATATGAATGAAAAAAAACCTAAAAAAAGTTTTTTAAAATACATGTTTCAACCCAAACAAACATTAGTCAACCTAGTCAAACTAAATCATAACTAATACATCTAAATGATTTAAACATTCGAGGAGGCTTTTATGCAAATGAGTTACATAAACTCAATTTCACGTCAATTTCACGTACTTCTCTCTATTGTTGAGACATTGATGATTGGTGCAAAATGTAATCCATTCATTATATTCAACATCATTTTTTTTTTTAATTAAGAGACTAAGTTTCATCCAAATCGATATGTATAAGTCACATTTTTACCAAAAATAGGTATGTGCGTTGCAAATTAAAAAAAAAGACTTTGATACATTCACAAATGCATTAGAATGTACTAACACTTTACAAATCATTTTCCTACATAACGATGATATTTTAGATGTTTTAGATGTTAAAAATACTACCTAAAATAAACATTTAGCATCAAACGATTTTATTACGATAATTGTATATGCTTGTAGATGAAACCCATACGCAATGACATTAGATAAATAAAAAGAATTTCCCTAATAATAAGAACAATGCTAAATATAAAGATGAAATAAATTTTCTATCAACCATTAAAATGTTCAAAATTGAGGAAATTATATAGAAAAGAAGTTTTATGGAAACATTCTCATTACACATTTAGCATAAACTTTAAAAATTATAAAGCAACCGATCGGACCTCCTCTTTTTATTCAACCAGTTGTTTACAATCATTCCCATCAATGGACTTCCCTGCTCCTCCATGGCATATGCGAGAAACGATGATTATCGCAAGTGGAAAATCCCCTCAATTTACACAAAAATGATACATAGCCACATCCCAATTCTGACAAAGGAAAACGGAAGCAAAATGCCTCACAACCATACAAACACAATCTTAGCAAACAATAATTCAAATGAAACAAAAAACTGAAGGGACGAAAACAAACAAAAGAATAGTATAACGTATCCACCCAGCAACTGTATAAATCGTCCTCCATGCTGCTCTTCCCCAACTGACAGTGCAGGAAACATGGCAACATATCCTCGAATAACTGTGCAATAAATCCCTTCTCGAAAACAGTCGCTTTTCCTCCGCTACAAACAGATCCTTTACACTCTATCAAGCTGAAGTCTTTTGTCCCTTCCATTCACAGACATGGCTGATTCTCTAGGTTCTTCATGTATCACTATGATGACCAATATCTTCAATCGAAACCACCTTCAAACCCATCATATGCTCATAAATGCCCTCGACATTCATGAGAGCATGAACTTTTAACAATAAAAGGAGTGCAGATTGATTGTGTGCGTGAACTTTTAACCATTATATGCTCATCAATGCCCTCGACATTTATGAGAGCATGACCTTTCAACCATCCCCTCCTAACTTCCATCTTGTATAGAGTGTAGCCGTGAAAGGAGTGTAGATTGATTGGCCTGAATTTGGGTAAAACAATTTTTCCTCGACATCTTGGCAAGAAAGCCTGCCTTGGTTAGCATTGCTCACTCAACAGACAACCTTGGTTAGCATTGCTTGTTGGAAAGTTTCCCCTGGGTCTTTCTTTGCCCGATGTACACTGGCTATTAGAAAATGGAACGAACATACTGTATATCTCACAGCACACCAGATGTAATCTACTTGCGACCTCATTCAGGAGTGCCACTTGTTCCGGTTCTCCCTTCAGTCCTGTGCATTCATCAAGCATGCCTACGTGATCCGGGCCTCTCTGACCATCTCTTTTGTGCACTTCCATACTTCCATGTGTCCTGCCAACGCCACCTAGTGCCGCCTTGCTCAGACGAGTAATTGTAAGCATCTCTTGGAGACCTAGGAGTGCTATTCCCATTTCCTTTCTTATGGGCCTGCCTTATCTCCTCGTCAGCATCATATCGCAGACGCTACAATAAATATCAGAACATAAAACCAACAAATCAATAGAAATTGTAGTTGCTGCATCACATTTGATGCGTGACCAAAAAAAATTTCCTGGAAGACAACATGCAAATGACATTATATGACATTATTTCTGCTGTGCTAACCATTTCCCATCAGTATAGTTCACACATACAACACTGTCAGAAACTCCCTGAATCCTAGCAGTTCACATGTTGCTTTTTCCCTCTTTCCATTTTTCTCAATGGATCCATTTAACTGTTGGTTGAACAAAAACCTCACCGACCACAGCCGCAACCCACCCCCCAGCACACACCAAAAAAAGCTTAAAGGCATAAAAGTATTTATAAGGGGAAAAAATGAGAGATACGGACACGCAGGAAAATTAACTCGAAACAGACAACAACACATTGAAGTACCTTGGTGGGGTCTGAAATTACTGCATATGCTTCTCCAATCATCTTAAAAAGCCTATCTGCATCCTTGTGGACCTCCTCCACCACTTCTTTTCTAACACTTTCATCACCATTCTCAATTCTTGCTAAGAGTTGGCCAGCCTATACCCAAAAGAAACTGAATGTAAAACAGATGGAAAAGACAGAAAAAGGAAAGTAGGAGAAGATATGAAATGACCTTATCTGGATGATGTCTAAGAGCAGCTTTGCGGTAGGCCTTTTTGATGTCTGATGCAGAGGATGAAGCCTCAATTCCCCTGTGTCACAATTGAGTGTAAGGGAATTTGCAGATGTATGAAATAAAGAATGAAGTCTCATCATGAATACAGAAGAAGATAAAATCTAGAAAACAGCTGTGCATCATGTAAAGCCGAGAATTCAACATAAACAGAAATTTGTCAGATACAGCATGTATTCTTGGCAAAAGAAGTGTCCCTGGGACCACAAGCATCTCCATGTCTCCCCAAGCAACAAACATGCACGGCAAATACATTTGGCACTTTAAAGGCAAACTATGTTCATAATCAGGTCCCAAAAATAAAATAAAATAAAATAAAAGATAATCAGCCAAACAAGTAGGTGGCAGCTGCAGAGCAAGGAACTCAAACTTGGTCAATGGAATCGAAAGCACACAAATATTGATTGGATTTGAAATGTATGATGCAGCACGATCCTTATGGCCAATAGATTACTCAGCATCAGAAACAACTTGTAAATGACATCAAAAGAATGAATGACATGGAGAACTAGCTAAACTCCACATTTAGCATCTGCATATGGCAAGCCATTGCAGCCGCCTATTGTCAATTCTGATGGCAATTAGGAAAATGAACCAAATACATTCGCCAATATGACACAATTTCCCAATGTTCCAATTCACGGCCCATGGGTTGTCAAAAAAAAAAAAAAAAAAGACAAACCACAAATCAATAATAGAAGTGAAGAAACAGTGAACTCGGTGATAGAAATATCCCAGAAAAAAAAAAAAAAAAAAAAAAAAAACCAATCAACCAAATGATAGACATGTATCAGAAACAAACAGACAATTAAACAACCCACACACTAACCAGTCAAGACTCATAGAACTAACTACATCAAAGCAGAATAATCGTTGAAAAAGAATCCAAAAAATCCTTTTTGGGATTCTATAAAGAGAGAATATCTAAGCAAACATCTTGAACAAAAAATACAAAAAAGCCTGTACTACTCTCTAATCAAGATGGTAAGAACAGTGCACAAGAATTTAAATTACCATGGGATATTTAGATAAGTAGAATGGCCGACAGTGCATTGCAGTTTGCAACCTTGTAGGATTGCGGCCAAATCTAAGACTGGTTCATGAAAAGATTTGTGGTGTCATTTGTCTTACTCTAGACATAATATTGAAATCATCATCATCATCATAAGTCATTTCCCACCTAGGTGGGGTCAGCTAGACACAATATCGAAATACGAAATATAAACACATGCATACCTATCATGAATCGTAGAAGTCATTATTTTTGTATCGACATGCCTATTAGCTTAGCTTAAGAAATATTATCATAAATTTCCATTCTTTTTATTTCCAATTTGTGTTGAACTAAACAATAGTTCAGCATGTAAGTGAACTTTTTTCAAAATTAACTTCAAGACACAAGGTATGGTAGTTTAATCGTTTGGGCTACAACAGTTGCAATGATTTACTGTTAGCAGATGATACCTATGAATTACAACTATCAATAATTGTTAAGTGGTGAACCAAAACCAAATAGTAACTTACAATATCAGGTACATATCCAATGGGATTTCCTTCTTAGCCTCTTCTTCCACACTTGCAAGTCGTATACGAGCCTGCCTTAAGTCATTCGCACTAGTATTTGATCTGCCTGATGTTCCGGCCTGATTAGGCTTGTCCTCGATTTGCTTCTCAAGAAGAGAAATGAGTCTCTGAAGGTCATTCATAGCTTGCCCATAGTCTCGAATCATCTCGTGTAAGGTGGCCCTTCTCGAAATAGCCTAACAATCAATAGTTGTGCGATTAGAAGATGAAACCAAATCTCCAAATAACTTAAACCAAATGACAGGAGTAAGTAACAATTTTGCATTGGCAGCCACACCCAGCCCCTGACAGGAATAAAAACTAAGGAGCAAGGGTCGCAAAGATGGTGCTCCCTTAAACTAAAGAAACTAATGAAAAGAGGACTAAAGTCTAACAGAAATTTCAAAAAAGCAACAGCTATGAGAGCTGGTGCCAAAATTGTTTGATGAGAGTTATGTCCAACAAAGGGGAAAACAAGCCGCTAATTCCCTTGCAGTCAAAATAACCCTGATTTGCAAAATCCCTGGCCCAGCAGCAATAAAAAGATTTAACTTTGCCCAAGAAATCATGAATTTGAGGATAAAACGATGAAGGAGAAGCCAATGATGGTGATGGTATCAGTGGTGACAGTGCACTTAGTCTTTTGAACCAACCTTCGGATAACTAGCATCTAGAGCTATTGCAAGACTGCAATCCGCAATGGCCTCTGTAATTTGGCCTAAAGCTTGGTATGCAGCAGCACGGTTGCAAAAACATATTGCAGCAAAAGGCCGGGATTCCACGCTGCATGCTATTGCAGCAGTATAATGTTCAACTGCTTCTGAGTGTCTTCCTGCTTGAAAAGCTTCATTGCCTGCAGCCTGCAGTTGAAAAGTGAAAAGGTTTTAAATGCCTACTCCCAGAGAGTAAAGAACATGAATGGAAAAAAGAAATATCGCACATGGATATGAGTGACAGCAAAGAAAGAGTGTATCCATCTCTTCATTTTTGAAAATGCAAATAATTTGTTCTTATTCAAGAAGTAGAGAAGTACTTACATTGACGTATCAAAACAGGCTAACAAACAGAGGAGAAGGTTATGGCACATAGATATGGCTAAGGCTTTGTACCTTATCATCCCAAGTGAAAACATCAAGAGTAGTGATGATACAACCACCTCCCCCCCACATGACCCCCGCTCAACACAAAAAAAACAACAAAAAAGGAAGCAAGAATAGAGATGCAAACCAAAGCACTCTTAACTAAAAGGCAGTCGTACCATTAAAACGTTTCAATAAATTCATGAGGAGGTTATGGCACGTAGATATGGGGTGTGTTTGGGAATGTATAAAACTTTTGATGAAAAGTTTTTTAGAGTAAAAGTTGTCAAATGATGTGATATGATAGAGGTAATGATGAGAAGTTAAGATGATAAAGTTAAAATATATAGGTTAGTTGTGTGAGTAATTGTGTGAAAATGATTGAAAAGTAAGGTGGTTGTATAGGAAAATGTGAAAAATGATTAAAAAATATGATAGTTATAGAGAGTGAAAAGTTTTCAGTTGACATTTTTTAACCATTGTCAAACACACTCATGGCTAAGGCCTAGTACATTATCATCCCAAGTGAAAACAACAAAAATAGTGATGTTACAACCCCCCCCCCCCCCCAACATAAAAAAACAACAAGAAAGGAAGCAAGGATAGAGATGCAAACCAAAGCACTCTTAACTAAAAGACAGTTGTACCATTAAAACGTTTCAATAAATTCATGAGTGAACAATAAACCTAAAAGGAATGAGACAGCGTACTTTATGATGTAATAGCTCCCGCACAGTAGCAGCAAATGCAACTGGAGATTCTGGCATCCTCCTTCCAAATCTAGACCAGGTTTGTTTAGTATGAGAAAAGACCATGCCAAAAAGAAAACACACGCCAAATTTAAAATATAAAACAAAGGATTTGCAGTTACTTCTCCACAACTGGTCCCACTTTCTCATGCTTTTGAAGAAAATCAAGAGACTCCTCGAGCCTTCCCATGTAAAAGTAGGACTTCGACATAAGGCGCCACCGCCAAAGCTTTTCAGTGGAACTATTGACGCTTACAGACCCATTCTCAGTTTTTAACTCTCCACAATCACTGCTTATAGCAGAATTCGTCTGCTCACACAGCTGAACCACCTCATCGTACTTCCGCAGCTGTGGGGAATATCAGAACAAAATTGTAACACCAGCACAAAAAGTGCACAGAAATAAATAAAAAGCTAACATTTTCACAGAAATAAATGCAAAGCTAACATATCATGATCAACCGAGATTTTGCTCCATCCAATAAATGGGAGATGTCAGTACCTCAACAACAAAATCAGATTATCCATATTGTCAAGCATGACCAACAGGATATAGAATGGAATTGAATTCTTTGAAAAGATTCATTTCCCAAAGGTTAATTGACATGTATATAACTTTTTTTTTTCACTGCTATATTTTCATTCATTACCTCCTATGTATTTTAATCTTATTCACTTTATGGTTTACATTATCCCTTAAGTTTCTGAGATCAATTTTCTTCCAATTCAATTTCATTCCAAGAAATCCACCCCACAGACCAGGTCCTTCAGAAAGGAACAGGGGGACAGAATGATAGACAGAAATAAGGGTGCAACTTGAGCAAACATGGCCCAAGGAACCAAATGGAAAACAGTGTCAAGATTGGCTTTGAAAGTCCAAACCAATTTTCCGTACTTAAATCTAATAGAAATATACCATCTACATAAAATCTAACAGTAATTGTACATATTTATTTATTTTATACTATTGTATTATCATTTTTGCTTACATAATTCATCAGCCATTTATTCACATGAAGTTTAAAACTTCGTTTATTCACATGAAGTTTAAAACTTGTCACTGATAGATTACAATAAAAAACAACTATCGACCTAAATTCCAACCCAAACTCAATTTACATAATAGAGTTAGGGTTTAGTTCTACAAATAGAGTTGGGGTTGGGGTTATTTTATATTTCAAAGATAAGGTTAGGGATGAGGCAAACCCTAGTTTAATGAACCCAAGTTGCACGCCTAGACAAAAGAACAATAAGGAAGACAGAACAAAAATATGCAAGATAAAGAAAAGGAAGCTAAACAAAGCATGGGCATAAGAAACTGCGCAAGTACTGGGATGCCCGAAGGAAGAAAGTACCAGTAAGAGAGCCTCTGCCTTCATTTCCAACAAGTTATCAGAATATGGGCTTATTGATAAAGCTTCAGTGATGTTTTGCAATGCATTCACTGCATCCTTTGATGTTCTTTGACAAAGAAGTTCAGCAGAAGAATCCATGAACTCAGCCACTTGCTGCCAGTCAAAAAAACCATTACTAAGAGAAGAATAAAATTCAATAGCTAGTAGTCCAATTTCTCATTAATTTTGCATAAAACAAGACACACTTGACTTCAATCCAAAATGAAATTAATCTTAACTTGCCCACATGTGGCAAATGACTCACATGCAATAATGAAAATCATTCACCAAATAAGTTATGACATGGCCAGAGATACAGCCAAACAGAAAGAACAATTTGCTTTCAGTTCCCATAGATTACCAAAGATTTAAGCTGTTAAATACTAGAAATTATAAATGGGCTCAGCTCCCTTACTTTGGCCTTCAGAGGTAAAACCAGGTTCATTGCAATTCAGTTGCAATTACTGTTGTGATTTGAAGAAGATTCAAATGGAAATGCGACCAATACTAAGGATCCCTACTCACAAGGTAAATTGGCACCCTACTCACAATGAAACATGGTCATCCCCATTCTGCACGTTCGCAGAACTTCGTATTGTTCATTAAAAAAAAAGATTTGTGAATTATTAAAATTGTATCCAAAAATTTGCTGAGCATGATAGAGCACATCCTGAATCATATGCATTCAGTATGAAGCACTCATTCCGACAAACAAAATATACAATGAAAATGCCAGCTAACATAACATGGAAGGAAACCAGTTCAATTGTGCAAAAAGTACTGCATGCTCAATCACTAACCACTGCCATAGAACGTATAGCACAAACATGTTAACCACCGCCATAGAACACAGCACAGATATGCAAAGTTGCTAACGTAAGGCATAATAAAGATTTGCCATACCTGGGCCTTTTGAAGACCATCAGAAGCTTCTGTTCTAATTTTTTGATCTAAACTCCCTTCCTCTACTGCTTGTAAGCACTTCTTAAAATGTTTTGATGCTTCTTTAATGTCCCCAAGTGCAAGATAACAACTGTACAAAGAATTACAACCATTAATAGAGAAAAGGTCACATTACCAAAATGTGTTGGGGCCTTATGAGCATTAGGAATTCATGGCAGGGTCTGGCACTAGATATACATGAAGACAGAAGGGTTTGGCACTAGATCTAAACAGTCATCAGAAAGGATTAGAATTTTAGCATAAATAAATAAACAGCTTTTATACATATCTATTTAAGAAGGGAAGTGATCTAATACAACCAGCTGCATTGAAATTTTCTTGCAACCTCAGTTTTTTCATTTTAAAATTTGTTTCTTTTTTAGGGGTAGTTTGGCAAACAATATTTTTCAACCAAAACTTTTCAATCTCTACAACTATCCTATTTTTTAATTATTTTTTTACATCTTATCATACAACTACCCTACTTTTCAATCATTTCTACGCAACTACCTATACGACTAACCTATCTATTTTAACTTTATTTTTTTACTCCTAATCACCACCTCTATCATATCACATCATTTTCTATCAATTCGAAAACTTTTACGCCAAAAACTTTTCATCTAAAGTTTTCTCATTTCCCAAACACACCCATAATCTAAACTATTCATAGCATTCAACTATGTTTATAAATTTGGGAAGTGGGAAACAAGTTCTCCCTACTTATCCACACATCTTTGCATACAACTTCCATACTATCTAATCATTTCTTCACATCTTTTCACACAATTACGTTATTTATTTCAACATTATTCCCTTTACTCGCAATCATTACCCTATTTATTTCAAAAAAATTCCCATCATTCTCAAATTCAAGCAAAATTTTATAGTTATATATTCACTCGCAAATGGTAGTAAATATTCATAAGGGTTAATTCCAAGTATGACCACAATTTATACTCCTATTTAGAGATACGTCTGGCAATTTAGAAAAATTGCCAGGTGAACACAGATTCTACTCCTAATTCCAAATATTACAACCTCATTATGTTCCATTGGGTCATGGGGCAATTTTTAAAATTACAAAATTGCCCTGAATCTGTATGAGGATTTGCTGGTGTGAATGCAATAGCTGCTGTGTTGGGAGAAGATGGGAATGGCGTGATCCAATTTGTAAATTGTTGGTTTCAGTGCAGCTTGCTGCCAGTGGATACTGATTGTGATGAGGCTGCCAGAGAAGAAAACTGTGGTTGATCAGATCTGAGAATGAATTTTTTCGCAAATTGCAGCGTGATGAGTCCAATCGGCAGGTTGGTAGAGGGGAAACAGTTGTCAGCTTTTATATTTAAATAAATAAAAAAGCAGGGTTGCATGTGGTCTTCATCCTGCAATTCACTTAATGAGATTAGATTTCCGATTGGAGCCACCAGTGGGTTGAATTGAAGAGTGGTGGTGCTGCTGGCGAGATGGGTACCAGACTGCACATCAAAAGGTTGTTATCGGTGTTCTGCTGCTTACCTCTGCCGGCGATGAGAGAGGACTGGAAAAAGGGCCACACTTTTCGATTTCTCATAGCTACTTGGAAGATCTGCTGGCTAGAAGAATAGAGGAAGATGGCAGCATACGACAATCGATTTCTGCCAGGCCACCAGCAGATTGTCGCCGATGTGGAACAGTGGTGATGCCAGCAAGTTCATGCTCTATCCAACAATTGATGAAACTACCCAAATCAAAGAAGAAGAAGATGAAGTTGCAACAGCCATGCATGCTTTGATACCTGGAAGATGGAGCAGGCATGGGAGATCCACCATAGCTTCGTTGACGTGCCCACTTCTCCATCCAAATTGAAAAAGTCGGCCAGCAAATCAGGGGACAACTCATTATGCCCAAATCCAGCCACCACCACATGAAATTCAGAGAGAACTCCATGCAACTAGGCCACCGTTCATCTAGATCTGGCACTATGATTGTACAAACCACTTGTCTTCATCAAATATGGCAGTAAGCAAATATGGCTGGACAAACCCAAGCGGGTAAATTTGGCATCACAGCTATGGCCTCAGAGCTCACAGCATCAAAATTATCCCAAGATGGGCATTCCCCTTGTTGCCACTGATGAAGACCTATACCCATCATCGCTCTCCCCTTGAGCTCCAGTGTCTCCAGCGGCAACCATGGCCACTCTAGAAGATAAAAAAAATGGCTGCCTTTGCTTCCTCCTTTTGCTTTTAGAGGGGAGATTTTGTAACTTACATCATTTTCAACATCGGTCTTCATGGCATCGTCATATTTGGAGTAAAAGTAGAATCTGTAGTCATCTGTGTTATTTTCTAAATGTGTGGTCATATCTATAAATAGGGATATAAGCTGCGGTCATATTTGGAACTAACCCGATTTATAAAATACAAATTTCCAATCAAAGTGGTTCATGACATCAAAAATATGCAGCGAATAAAAAATATTATGCATGGTTTAGATTTTTTAAAAAACAAAGAGGTTGCGAGGAAATTCCATACAACCAGTTGTATTAGATCACTACACGTTTCAAAAATAAAATAAAAAAGCAAGAATATGCAAGAATACCACATTAATAGTTCTATATATAAGGTAAAATTCATCCTTGTTAGGATTCTGGCACCTGAATTCAATCAAAAAGTTGCAACTGCAATAATCCCATCCAACCACAGTTAGAGGCTGATGGGTAACTTGGATTTGATTGGAATGTAATGCAATGAAAACTGGAAAGGAAATGATATCAGCAGTGTAGGGGATGATGTCGACGATGTCAGTCATAAAGCTGATGTAATTAAAACAAATGAAGGATAATGATTAGAGATGACAGCAATGATGGAAAGATGTAGTGTGGTTACTATTGCACATGAATCAGTACTTTCTTGAACTAAAACATTTTTTTTTTATGAAAACTAAAACAATTTTTAAGCACAACTGTAACTGCTTTCTTCAAAAGGAAAAAAGTTATAGTTCCAGTGCAAAATTCACAGCTTCATGATCGTTAAGCAAAGAAATCATTCCATCTCAAGATCACAAAATGCCACCTAGTCAATTAAGGCAAGAAAAACCTTACTTTGCAGCTCTAACTTGGACTCTGGTGAAGCTGGGATCAAGTGAAGATGCTGTCAGACAGTCACCAAGTGCTGCTCTCATTCTTCCAAGGGACATCCGTGTTGCTGCACGGTTGCTATAACACAGCATCAAAGCCCTGATGCAGCTTCCAGTTGCGTCTTTTGGAGATGCACAACTAACCCCCCTTGTGTAGCATTCCTCAGCTTTTGATAGATCACCACTTGCATAAGCTTGATTTCCTCTGGTTTACGTCAGATCAACCAATTTCCCAATCAGAAATTCGGAACAAAAGGATAGCCAATTAAATTGGACTGAAATGAGTTAAAAATAGTACAAGAAGTGTACAAAAATGCAAACCAAAACAATCAGGGAATCATGTTCTGAGATGAGAACGTAATAATCAACTTAATGGTCAGACGATGGCAATATATTTGAGTGATATAAACCTTCGATCTTATGCATCCGTACTGATCACAGCCAAAGATGTTCCTTAAAGGCCCGCTTAAATTGAAAACAATATACATATATATGACACTGGTGGTGGTGGTGGTGGTGGTGGTGGTGGGAGTGGTGGTGGTGGTGACATAATAATCAACTCAAGGGTCAGAGGAAGGCAATATATTTGAATTATATAGACCTTCAATCTTATGCACTCATACCAACCACAGCCAAGATCTTCCTTATAGGCCCACTTAATTTGAAAAGAAAAAAATTATCATAATACTGATGGTCGCGACAATGATGATGATGATGTATGCCAACAACAGGATTGCTGGATTATCTGCTGACTCATGCATCCCTTCCAACCAAAATGAGAACATGTATCATGCGCATATCCATGTGCAAAGGATAAAATAATTCATCGATCAAAGTTAAGATAAAAACAGAAACACACCTAAGCCGCCATTTTTCACAGGCTTCCTCAGCTGCAGTTTTGGTTGGGATTGTGGCAATAGACTCCTTCCTAATCTCCTGCTCTTTATCTGCTACATTCTGAGGGATAGCCACAACTCCATTTTGGGATTCACTTGGTCCTGGATGCAAAGAACTAGAAAGTGAAAAGAACTGAGAAGACGCAGAAGCCAAGCCAACTTTCGCATCTGGAGTCGAGGGATATGAATCAGGGCCGACAACTTTCCCCCTATTTTTCTTTCTATTGAGGCGCTTCGCTGCTGATAATGAACCTTGTGTGGGTTGTGTTGCAGCAAATGTGAAGTTGGTCTCACTAGTGTCATGCGAAGAAGATGAAAAGCGGAAGACGTTGCCACCACCCTTTTCTGACATATTTATATTAATATGATCACCGATAGTGTTATTTTCTTTTCCCAGAGGTAAGCAATCCATACCAGAGTACCCATCGATATTATGCTTGGATCCTTCACTGCTTAATTCTCCAGATTCCATATCGTTTTCATCAGTATTCAAATATTGTGCCACACTGATCAGATCTTCATCTTTCGCATTCGCATAGCCTGATCCATGGGCATTTGTAAAAGGAAGAGACTGATCAGAAGCAAAAGAAGTCTCTCTCGAAAGTTGATCGACCGATGAAATTTCTTCATTGTAAGGAGAGAAATCCATTGGTGAATAACTTCCAGCAGACCCTGCCTCTGAATTTTCTTGTGAACTTCTCTCCCTGGAAATAAAATGGATCCCTCCCTGCCGGGTTGACTTCATTTTGCCCCTTTTTTTCTTTGATCTCACACTTTTAACTGTACCCTGCTTGGCACTGAATTCCAAATTTTGGGGTAAACCAGAAAACAAGGTATCTCTTGAACTACCAGCATTTTGGTTTGTTTTTACATCTGATTGAGATGTCTCGAACACTTCTTGTGTGCTTCTAAAACAATACTCAGGCTTTTTATCAGACTGACTGGTAGTGGATCTGTTTTCAGCTGATTGATAAATGGGTCCTGTTGAAGAGAGCAATGAGGAATCACCCCGCAGTTCATTGGAAGGAATCTGACCCATGCCCAAACTGTTACCTTGAAACCCTGACTGAAAAGAGGATGCTTCAGAAACAGAGGCAGAGACAACTTTTGAACCACAGAAAACTCCATATCCTGAATTTCCAAATTGTGCATCTTCCATAAAGGTAGAAAAAGAATGGCTAGTACCATTTCCACTAGATTTGTCAGGGATAATTTTGTTAATTCCAGAAACAAAATCGGTTTTTTCATCCAATTCATATCTAAGTGAAGTGTCCTGAGAATTCTTTTCAAATCTGAATTTCCTCAACCCACCTGGAAGCCAAGAAGATCCACCCTCATTTTGCGAAGCAGCTGTTGAGGTTGAACAACTCGTATCATTTCCAACAGTGTCCATGCTCCCACCTAAAGATCGAGGGACATTCTTAATGCTTCCAAAGACAAAATCAGCATTGTTGGACTCATTCTTATTAGAGCCGAAAACAAAGACAACATTTTCATCCAACTTGGAGCTCTGATTTGGATCTTTGATTTTTCTTTCAATTTTCAGCTTCCTCATCTCATCAGTTACACCAGAGACCTTATTTTCATCTTCAACAAACATTGATGCAGTAGAATGCTCTGCATCAGTTCTACCAACATCCATCCTTTGACTAGTTGAACTCCTGCCATTCTTGTTGGTGCCAAAAACAAAACCAATTTCTTCATCCATCATATACCTCACATCAGAATCTTTTGGCTTTTCTTCAACCTTCAACTTCGCCATCTCATCCGGTAGCCCAGAGGCTAATTTTTCACCTGCAACAGTCTTTGGAGCACTAGAATGGCTTGCACCGGTTCCGCCACCATCTGCAGTTTGACTGGACGAACTATTACTACTTCCAGAGGCAAATTTGACATTTTCTTTAACCTTAGTGCTTTCATTGGCTTCTCTAGGTTTCTCTCCCACTTTCAATTTCATCAACTCATCCGCAAGACCAGATGTCATGGTTTCACCTCGCAATGGAACCCCTGAATCCGATCCAAATTTTTTCTTTGTGCTGCTTCCAAATACAAAAGCATCACCCAAATTTGAATTTGAATTTGAATCTGAGCTGGAGCTTGAGCTTGAGCTTGCCTTACTGCCGGCAGTAAATTTGAAAGCAGAACTGTTTATATTTCCAATTTTTAACTTAAGCATTTCATCTGGTAGCCTGTTTCCCCAATCCGAAGAATCTGCAACTGCGTTGGCTCCAAACTTAAATCCCAAACTATTAGGTTTCCCGGATCCTGAGGTTTCAGCCTTCGCACCGCCAGAACCATCCAAACCCTCAACATCCTGTGATGTGAAAGGCTTCCAGCTATACAACTGGTCCCGAAGTGTCTGTGTTCTGTCATCCAGACTAATTCCAACATGAGCACTTGGCCGAGGTGGTTCCATGCCTGAACCAGACCAATTTTCTGTAGATTTCCCACCATTGGCTTGATCAGAACCATCACAAAACAAAGACCCCGACTTAAACAAATTTCCAGCCCATTCTTTTGTGGCCTGCGTTTTGACATTATTGATTCCATCAGAACCATCTGAAACGGGTGCCCTTGGCTGATGAAGATTAAAATTCAAATTACCCCAATTCTCCATTGATTGCATTCCAATGCCATCCACTCTGCCAGAACCATATGAAACCGACCCACCTGTTTTCAATTCATTATTACAAGTCAAATTAACTCCGCTACCTGCGCCCTGGGCCGTGCCATCGCCGGATTGATCCAGACCATCTGAAACCGGCACTCTCGGACGGTACATTTTGAATCCTGAATCAACACCACCCTCAGCCCCCATTTTGAATCCTGAATCGACACCACCCTCAGCCCCCATTCTACCTCCATCACTGCTATCAGAGCGATCCGAAACCGAAGCAACCGGCTGAAAATGATTAAAATTCGAATCTTTCTTATTCCCCGCATCCCGCATTATGGCAACACCCGCTTGAACCCCGCTGTCCCTGACGCCTGCAGCGGTACGGAACGGATTGAAACCAGGATCAATGCTGCCAGCCGGGGCCGGCATTGCGGGCTTGCTCTGAAACCCGACATGGCGCCGCAACTTGATGAGCCTGGGCCTGGACGAACCCTGGGCGACCTTGACGCCGCGAACACCGCCGTCGGCATCGAGATTGCGGGAGCTGCCGTCGGTGGGAAAAGCCATGCTGGATTGGGAGAACGACACAAAAGTGTGGGGGGCAGCAATGGAAGTGGAGAAAGGAGCCTGACCTTCGGAGCTAGGGTTAGGGTTTTGAAGAGGGGATCTGAAATCTACCATCGCCGACAACATTGGAGTGAAGGGGGCCGCAGGCGCTCGGGAGTCATGAAAGCCCTCGGATGGAGATCCAACGGTCGGGATTGCACGGAATTTCAGATCTTTCTTTATTGCCCTTTCCCGTCCGCCTGTTTTTTTTTACCCCCTTTGTTCTGTTCGTCTGGGAGACTAGGACTTTGATCGGTGGAGAGAGCGGCGAGGCAACTGTTTTAGACGTAACTGACCGACGTTGGCATTCGCAGGATACGTGGGCGGAATTCATACGCGTACTAGGGCCTGCCCGCGATACACCGGCGCTGTTCAGATGTTTTGGGTTGGGAGAATGGGAGAAAAAATGATCCGCCGTACGTAATTTTTCTTAACTGGAATTTCGGGTTTTCAGGGGATGGATGCATTCCTTTTTTGTGGACCGTTTAACACCAGATTGTGGCTGTGTTTGGCAGTGGGAGGTTGGAAAGTGGGGCCAAGGGGCCTGCTCGTAGACTACGGTCTGGATCACGTGCTATTTTGGCGAGTGGGATATTGAGACTGGAGAAGGGCAGAGAAGTGGCGCTCTGGTTCGGAATGCCGGTTGTTTTGCATTTTCCTGCTGCGTTTGCTTCTGCCCGAAGAATGACAACGGGCATGAAGGGAAGGACCCTAACCCGAATACGCGACCCGAAGTACCATGCTTATTTTGTTAGGGCACGTTTGGTATCAGGTGTATATATATTGCACAAGGACCCTGACTCAATGCACCCGGGTGTACTTTACCCATTTTTTTATT
>JAXCLR010000063.1:37326500-37369466 GCA_035584095.1 Annona squamosa | reverse complement strand
ATTCTTACAAATACGGAGATATATAACTCCCCCAAAGAAATTTGGAGACACAGCTCCACCAAAGAATTAGGAAGACAAAGTTTCCACTAAGCCAAAGGGAGACCACAGCTCCCACAACATTTTTCGGGCCGAAATCCCAACATGGGATTCGAAGCCATGACCATATCTCTGCAAATGCCCTATTACCGCTGTGGCCACCAACTGAGCACAACTCAGTTAGTTCAATCAATAAAAGTTGCATGCATCTAATACATTTTAACTTTTTTTAATGAAAATGATCATTCTCTATCCCAACTCCCTTCAATTATGAAAGGAGGGAGGGATAAAGGGGCCCGAGCAATGCATTGTCAAAAAATTATCTGTACAAATATTTGATGTGATGGCTTGGGGGGGTACCCCACCACGTATAGCAATCCAAAAAAGAAACAGAAACAAAATCAACAAGGGAATGAGCTGCACAGTTTCCCTGCCTTAACACATGATGAATAGATACGAGGGGTGAACTTGCAAGTATAGATTTAATTTCCGCTACAACAAACCCCACTGGGGATGAAATAGTGGCATCCGTAGACAAGAAGTTGAAAGGGAGTAGAGAATCAATTTCAATCTGTACTTGGCCAAGACGAAGTTGAAGGGCCCATTCTACACCCAAGAGAATGCCTTGGCTTCCATGAGTAACGGCTCCAATTCACCCCTCCTTTGCCACCCTTTCGCCGCAAAAAATTGACCCCTCGAATCCCTAATGACCGCCGCAAACCCCACATACATCTTGCCACAATGTTTCCTGGAATCCACATTCATTTTTGAAAGCACCCATCGGCGGCTTGGTCCATCGGGGCACAAGAGGGCGATCCATAGCCCCGCTCAGACAAATACGTTTCGCCCTCGTGTGTTGCTCCATAAAATCAAGACACCACTCAGGGATCCCTACAAACTCTGGGTTATGCCCTTCTTCCTTGAACCTATTTCGCATAAACCACATCCGCCAGCAGCAAAGAATAAAGAGAGCTAGGTCCATTAGTCTGCCCCTCTGAGAGAGAGATCTTAGCACTTCCTGTATAGACCTACCCATAGTGGTGAACTGAACAGCCCCGGTCCATGCACCCCTCGTGCAGGCACGCTCCAAGAACAAGTGGTTTGCATCCTCCACATCGGTCTTGCAAAATAAGCAGGTGGGGTCAACAGCAATACCCCTCTGCTGCAGATTCATTAACGTTGGAAGAGCATTTTTGAGAAATCTCCATCCAAAAATAAGAACCTTACTAGGGAGCTTAGTCCTCCACACAGCCTGGTAGGTAGCCATGTTCAAGGAGGGGTCGACCATCGACATGAGAAACCTATAAGCTGATTTGACTGTGAAAACGCCGTTAGGTTCATGTTTCCAAAACAGAGTATCCTCCTCACCCGATTGAGGAAGTGGGATAAGGTTGATTTGCTGCCATCCATATTCACCCGTTGCAGCCACCACACGATCCCTGCTCCATGAGTTCGTGTCCATATTAATAAAATGGTTAACCAGCACATCATCAGGGATTGATAAAGGAAGGGGGCCCGCCTTAGTCACCCATGCCTCCATCCACCTATCCCTAAAAAATCGAACCCGTGTTCCATTACCAATTCGCTAACTACACCCCGGCCGGATAGCATCTCTGGCTCTCAAGATACTCCTCCAAGTGAACGAATCAGACACTTTCTCCTGCCATTGCCAAATATCTGTGTTTGGAAAATAGCGGGCTTTGAGGATCTTGTGGCAAACGGAACTGGTACGGGTCGATAACCTCCAGACTTATTTAGCAAGAAGCACCTTGTTGAAGCTAAAAAAATCTCTGAAACCCAGTCCTCCAGATAACTTCGACTTGCACATTTTGGTCCACGCAATCCAACTCATTTTCCGCTTGTTTCCCTATTCGCCCCACCAGAACTGGCATAGCATACTATTAAGATCTTGACAAAAGGTCTTGGGCAGAAAAAAAAGGTTCATCGTGTACGACGGGATAGCCTGAGCAACAACCTTAATTAGGACCTCTTCCCCTCCCCCCCCCCCAAGACAGTAGCTTGCCCTTCCAACCTTGCACTCTTTGCCATATTCTCTCCTTTAGGTTCATGAAGAGCCCCTTCTTAGTTCTACCCAGCCATGCTGGGAGCCCGAGATAATGTTGGAGCCCATTGCCCCTAAATCCAAGCAAATGGATTATTTCCCTCCTAGCAACACCTTCCATGTTAGAACTAAAGAAAACCGCTGTCTTGTCCACATTGACCACCTGCCCCGACGAGACCGAATACTACTGTAGGATATTCAAGAAGTTGGTGATATCCCGCTCCGAGGCCCTGAGAAATATAAGAGTGTCATCAACAAAAAGAAGGTGAGAAAGTGAAGGCCCAAGAGGGTTAAGTTTTATGCCATGTATACATCCCTGAGCAACAACATCCAAAATAAGAGCAGAGAGACCCTTGGCACACAAAATGAATAGATAAGGGGAAAACGGATCCCCTTGCCTTAGGCCCCTCGTAGGGTGGAAATAACCAAAATTAAAACCATTTATATTGACCCTATACCGGACCGTCGACAAACAACTCATAATCCAGTTGATCCACGTATGACTAAAGTTCATCGCCACCATAATCTGCTTCAGAAATACCCATTCCATTCTATCATATGCCTTTGACATATCAAGTTTGAGAGCTATCTATTGCCTCTTCCTGCTTCTACGTCTTCTAAGGGAGTGAATGGTTTCATATGCGATAAGCATATTGTCGGTGATAAGCTGGTCTGGAACAAACGCACTTTGCTGCTCCTCGATAACATCCCTCAACACCATTTTGAGCCTATTCGCCAGCACCTTAGCCAGGATTTTGTATAGAACATTACATAGACTAATAGGGCGAAAATGAGATAATTCTTGCGGAGCGACTCTTTTTGGGATCAAGATCAGGGTGGTAGAGTTCAAACCCCGAAGATGACCTTCCAGCTTAGACAGGTTATCACCACTCATAAACGATTTGCACCAGTTGAAAACATCCTGACCCACCGTTGACCAGTGAGCGCAGAAGAAACCTGTTGACATCCCATTCGGTCCCGGGGCTTTTGTAGGGCTCATACGTTTCACGGCTCTGTCAACTTCAACAAATTGGAGTGGTTTGGTCAAAGTCATCCTCTGGTCATCAAATATCTTCCTAGTAATGAGGTTGGAGATCCAATCGGCATTTTCCGGGTCCAAAGAGGCGAATATTGATGAGAAGTGGTCGATCGCAAGCTCCAACATCTCATCTTGATCCCGGACCCACCCCCCATTAGGGTCTTGTAGGGCGTCAATACAGTTTGCCCTTCTGCGATTTAAAGCCACCCTGTGAAAGAAACCCATGTTTTTGACCCCTCGTGAAGCCAATGGGTCTTTGCATGTTGCTTCCATAATTGTTCCTCATCCTTCAGCAGAAGGTTGATATGAAATTTGAGATCCTTTATAACCAAATCCCTGCGGTCTGAGGGGCCAAGGTTCATAAGGGATGCAAGCTCCCTCTGTTTCTGTTCAATGACACACCTAAGATTCCCTCTCTTTGGAGCTCCCTTCTGCAAGACAGGATCTTTCGCCCAATCAGATTTGACGTAGACATGTCCCCATGAGTTTGTGTGGACCAAGAGTGGTGAACAATGCGGTGGGCCTCACTATCTTTTGCCCAGAACAACTCATATCTGAACTCCTTGGGAGGCCTCCTCTTACGCCCCATAGAGTCAATGACTAGTAGAAGTGGGCAGTGGTCGGATGTTGAGGCAACTACATGAAAGATCTTTGCAAACGGATAGCGGGATAGCCAATGAGCTGTGGAGAGCCCCCTATCTAATCTTGCCTGCACTCTTTGAGCTGCACGTCGGTTATTATTCCAGGTCATAGGGGGTCCCACAAACCCCAGGTCCAATAAGTTGCATCATCTGCCGTATCGCAGAAGAGATCCATCTGACCTTGCACGCGTGTCCTCTAGCTAGAGTACTCAGTTGGACCCATCACTTCATTAAAATCGCCCATCACAAGCCACGGGGAGTCACTCTGCTCACATAATTGAATAAGGGTCCGCCAACTATAAGGGCAACACTGAGTATCTGGATGACCATAGAAGCCAGTGAAGCGCCAATCAAGAAAGCCCGCATCAATATGGTGTTGAGAGAAGCTGTGGATGTTCACTAGTTTCCCATTATTCCACAAAAGTGCCAGACCGCCCCTTCTAGCAATCGGGTCAACCGTAAAGCAACAGTCAAACTTTAACTTGCGTCTAATTCCCTCCATCTCCTTAGTATTACTCTTTGTTTCACAGAGGAAAACAAGCTTGAGCTCTTGATTCTTGACCATGTCAAGAAGACACCGAATTGCACGTGGGTTCTCAAGCCCACAACAATTCCAGGCAAGGAGGGCCATTTTAGGCGAGGCGGGGCTGGGGTCCCCCCTCAGCCTCCACCTCAACAATCCTCGTATTCCCACATCCTTTTAACCGCTTCAGGTTTTGGTGCTCTTCAACTGGTCCTTCGGCTTGCACTCTTTTTGCCTTTATCCCTTCAACACCCTCATTCAGGCCGGTGTCTCTAAACCCCTCCCCCCTCCTTGCTTTCCTTTTCCATCTCCCTTTAGGTCCACATGATGGCTTCTCCTCGATAGGTATTGGAGTTTCAGATGGGCCATCATTCACAGATGGATGCCATTCTACACCAGCAGGTACTATCTCTCTTCCAAGCCCCATGCCATCCTCAGCCTCAATGTGGTCCTCAGATCTCCCGTCACCTGCATCTTTCCCCCTCCTTGCATCGTTAGATCTGTTCACCATGCAGCCCATGTCCCGTTCCGACAGCAATCCCGGATCAGCACCTTGGCCGCCATCCATAGCCAGTTGGTCAGGTGGACAGATCTGCACACGACACTTGTTTGAACTAGCATTTTCAATTTCCACCTCAGCAGCGCACTTCTGTCCTGCACACCTCACCTTCCTGCATCCGTCGCCAGTGGCACCCCTACCCACCCATTCCCTCTTCTCCTGCGATGTCTCCCTCAATCCATCCATTCCTGGCACCCACACCATGGGCCTCGCTGCCTGAAGACACTGTTGGTGCTGGAAGCACAAGCTAGTTGGAGATAAATGCCGCCCTTCTTCTGCTTTGCTGCTGCCATAATTTGGTTTAGATGCCGCATCCATCATTCCCTCATCCAATTGTCTGAACTCAGTCCCATCTCTCTGCTCCATGCCTTCCCCTAGTTGCAATCTGTTATTGAAGAACTGGCCTCCCAAATACCTTGTCGGATTCACCCTATTCCCTTGGTCCTTTTCAGACTGAAGCCGCATAGGCCTGGTTCCCACTCGCAGCCCACTACCATAAGGCAAGTCAGCTTCAGCCATCATCATCTTCTCCTTCGGTACTGTGGTGCAATCCTTGAGGGTGTGACCCATAACTCCATAGAAGTAATAGAAGAGAGGAAGCTTATCATATTGGAAGCTCACCCACTTCCTTTGCTGTTCCCCGATTTTGATAAAGATTCCTCTTCTCAAGGGCTGTCGACAATTTATCACCACTCTGAGCTTCAATTCTGATTCAGTAGCCACCATTGCCTCTACGTCGTCGAATGATTCCCCAATGCTAGTGCCCAGAACTTGCTTATCCATAATGTAAGGAATGCCCAGAACATGAACTCATAGAGGCGTTTTAATAAGCACCAAATTTGCAAGATCAGTCTCTTCTCTCAGGTCTTCCAAGAGGACAATACACTGCTCGTACAACCATGGTCGCGCTGCTAGGATTCTGGCCTTGTCATTTGGGTCCGAGAATGAGATCCTAAAAAGGTTATCCTCTACCTCCAAGAAATGGAACGTGCCCTTCGTCATCCACAGTTGTCTCATCATGGCTTTGAAGAGCTCCCTATTATACTTCTTAATTGTCCATAGAGAACAGAGAACAACGTCCTCCTCCCCTGGCTGGATTTTCTTTAAGGCCTCCTCTGATATTGCTATGGTCTGTAATTCCACTCCTAGAAGATCTCCAATGCTCGGATCCATGACCCCTTCTTCCCACCTCCCAGAGCACTCAACCAAAATGCAGAACTTAATAGGCATCCCTTATCGCCCGCAACGTGCCGTTGGAACCCATCGATGGCCCCTGTCCTCACCACCTCGTCTCCTCCACTCGATTCCGAGCGCGTCTGCCACGCCTATCAGAGCCACAAGGGGGAGTACTCGTCCCTCCACCCTGAGTAATACATTTTAACTTTTAGACGTGCTTGACAATGTGTAAAAAAGTCAAGTTAAAACTTTTTCACTGTCTATAATTATTTTATTTTAAAATTATTTTCTTACTATTTTTATATAACTACCATACTTTTTAATTATTTTTTCACACCTATCTGCGTATATAACCTATCTATTTTAAGTTTATTATTTTAATTTCTCACTATTACTCCTATTATATTATATTATTTTATTTTAATTTAAAAAATTTATATAAAAGGCTTGTTGGGTTCGTTTGTCAATCAGTAAATGTCGCGTGCATCTAAAAAACTTTTCAACTTGAGGAGTGGGGGCTGTGAAAAATATGTCACTTCAGCAGCTAAACTTTCACTTTACATTAGACTATTGTGTTGCCGTACTTGAGCTACTTTGTAAAACCATGTCATTGCTTAAAGCGGGATTATGATCTAATGCTTCCCGCATACACCTATTTTTTTATTTTAAATTTTTTTTTATCAACATGTTAGCCCAAATGTATTTAATTTGTGTATACCATTTTTCAAGTATTTTAGATATTTATTTTTTGATTTTTGAAAAGAAGTGGCATTTTAGGTAATTTTAAATTACTAAAATGGCACTGATTTTCAAAAATAAAAAATCAATATCTAAAAATCTTCAAAAATGGTAAAAATTGATACATATATTAAATACACTTTGGCTAATAAGTTTACGGAAAAGTTTCAAAAAAATTTTTAAAAAATTGGTATATGCACCCTGCATGCTCTCGGGCGTATATGCAACTGAGGTCCCTTAAAGTACTCTAAATAACACATCAACGGCTTAAGTTTATTTTTTATTCAACCATTAATCTATGTATATTTAACCTGAGTATCCATTTTTACCATTCCTGAACACTTTTAGATATTTAGTTTTTATTTTTTAAAATCAGTGGTAAAAATAAATATCTAAAAATCTATAAAAATGATAAAATTTGATATACATATTAAATAAATATAAATTAATAGTTGTATAAAAAATTTTAAAAAAATTAGTTTTTGCACTCAAGTACACTAAAATTTAGTACATGGTGTGCTGGATTAAGGTTCACACAATGTCGTCGAAAAGTGTCTCACAAGCTCGCTAGTTTCACATTTGCAAAGTTGTGAAATTTATAAATAAGAGCATGTTAGTAGTGTTAGAAAAAAGCAAGAAAATATTAAATTTTTAAAATTGTAAGAATGATATAACATGATTGTTGACACCCCACCCCCGGGGCCCAAAGATGGATAAATTGAAATAGATTCCAAGTTCAACCAAATTTAATGCAAAAGGAAATTCAAGCAACTAAGCGGGTCATCCCGCGCTCAGCCCATATAAGCGAAGCTCCACCAAGCCTCGAAGCAGGCTTTTCAACATCCGGCCCACAAAGAGCGAAGCTCCGACCACCTCAATGGGCTCCACAAAGCAGCCCACCAAACGAAACAAACGAGCTTAGCCAAGCTCTAGCCCACCAAGCCTCAGAAGCGGGCTTCTCTACTATTTTGGGCCTCTACAATGGCCCACCCAAAAGACATGGGCTAAGTCAAGCTCTAGCCCACCAAGCCAAGCTTATGGACTAAGTTCAAAATCACTCAAGAGGCCTAAAGCCCATGGCCCCAACTCAAGACCAAGTCCATGATCCCACTTAAGCCCAAGCCCATGGACCAAGTCCATGACCTCGAGGGAGCCCAAAGCCCACTCCGCCATCTATAAAAGGAGGAGCTCCCCCTCTCATTCCACACACTTGAAGAGAGGCATCCCAAGGGGAGGACAGGAGTCTGCAGCAACACCCCGGCATCCTGGCTTCTATGCTTCACGCGCTCTACGCCTCTCTTCCCATTTTTCCCTTTCCATTTCTCCCGTTCTCTTAAACCCTTTTTATTTCCCTCCTTTATGCCGTGTAAACCGCCTCGGATTGGCAGATTTCTCCATATTTGCTTCAACTTGAAGGCCGAAACCCAGATTCTGTATTACTAGCGCCTTATTTCTTTAAATAGGGCCGATCTCCCTCTAAAGATCGGTGGTGACTCCATTTTCTTTGTTTTCTTGTGTGCGTGTTTGAGCTAACGCCGTCTTAGCCGTCATGCCGCCAAAATCCCGAGAAAGCGCCCATATGCCCGTTTTTCTAAAAACTTTGAGGTCTAACTCATTTTACCCCGTGTGAATGCAGAAAATCTAAGCCCAAGTTGCTACCCACCACGATCCACATTTTCAAGGCCCGGGAAACCATTCCGAGCCTATCGTAGCGCTCTCGGCGGGTGCTACAATGATGTATAAGGTACTTGTAAATGAGGTAATTGAGGAAACACGTTGTAAGGTGACATTTTTTAATGTAAATGGAATTTAAGGTGTGTTTGGAAAGTAATAAAATTTATGAATGAAAAATGTTTGCGTGTAAAATTGTTCAAATTAAAAAAAATAATATAATATGATAAAGATGATGATGCAGAATAAAAAAAAGTAAAGTTAAAATAGATTGATTAGATGTGTAAAAATGAATAAAAAAATATGATAGTCTGTATTAGAAAATGTGAAAAAATAATTAAAAATTATATAATTGTGGATTATAAAAAGTTTTAATTTTAAAAATTTTATTAAAAGCCAAACACACCCTTTTTTTCATGACAACTAGAAGGAGATGTTTGGTAACAAATTCTTGCCAAAACGATGGGATGATGCAGAAAATTGCATGGCTATCATATTTGTCAACACATTATTTAATAATCTTTACCTTATTTTTTAAATTTTATTTATATATTTCAATCATTTTCTATTTTACTTACCATATTTGTTCAAATTTTACTTCAATTATTTCATATCAATCACACATTTATTAAAATATTTCATTTTTTATTTCTATCTCATCCTAAAATCCCACAGATTTTTTTCATCAAAAAAAAAAAAAAATCCCACAGGTTTTTACCTCGATTCCCTCTGTCATTCTTCTTTACTTGAGATAAAAAATTTTGCATTTTGACTATTTAATAAATATATATTTTCAACTTCATTCTTATATTTTAATTAATTTTTTCCTCTATTATCCTAGTTTATTTTTATCATAACAATGATTAATCTGTTTTTAAAAAAATTGCTTTTTTCCATGTAACTACACTGCCACAAGCCACCGTAATGGTAAAGATTAGAAAAAGAATACAGTAGTTAAATTTGCTAAAGCAATCGAAAAATCTGAAAAATTGTTTTCTTTTCGCCATCTTTCTGTTAACCTGATCAAAAGTGTCTTAAAGACCCAACTGTGGCGAGGAAAATCAATATGGAGAATGAAAAATGTAAAAATCAGCACCAAACTAATTTACTTTTCTCAACCAGCTGAGTCGTGCTCAGTTGGTGGCCACAGCGGTAATAGAGCGTTTGCGGAGCTGTGGTTAGGGGTTCGAATCCCACGTTGGGATTTCGGCCTGGAAAATGTTGTGGGAGCTGTGGTCTCCCTTTGGCTTAGTGGAAGCTGTGTCTTCTGAATTCTTTGGTGGAGCTGTGTCTCCAAATTTCTTTGGGGGAGTTATGTATCTCCGTATTTGTAAGAATATCTCAAAATTTCAATGTAATATGTGTTAAGATGTATGTAAATATAATCATAAAAAAAATACTTTTCTCATTTACTTTTATGTTTTGATAATTTTCACTTATGCTTATAATTATATTTTTATATATTTGTTTTATCTACTTGTCGTATTTATTATAAGGCAGTGATACGGTGTACTAGGGTGTTTTAACTTATTTATTTATTTTAAATTTTTTTTATACAGCTACTAATCTAAATGCATTTAACATGGGTAACGAATTTTATCACTTTTTGAGATTTTGAGATTTTTTTATTTTTAAAAATTAGTAACAATTTTGTAAATTTAAACTAAACAAAATACTTCTCATTTTCAAATTTTTTTTAAAAAAATCTAAAAACCTGGGTGTATTTAGCCCCATTCCATTTATTCTATTTTACATTCTCACTATCCAAATCCTAAACTCTAAATTATTTTAGTTCATGCTATGCAAGTACTTTTCTAAATGAATTTTATTCATAATAAAATTAAAAATTAATGATGGATTTGTTGAAATTTATGCAAAAATATACTTGGGGTATGCTTGGCAATAGTTGAAAAATATCGAGTTAAAAATTTTCAATATAAAACTTTTCACTCTCTGCAATTATCTTATTTTTGAATTATTTTTTCATATTTTCCTATACAACTACCCTACTTTTCAATCATTTATATATGACTATCCACAGAACTAACATATCTGTTTTAACTTTATCATCTTTACTATTCATCATTACCCCTATCATATTACATAATTTGACAACTTTTACTCTTCAAAACTTTTTATCAAAAGTTTTACTCATTCCCAAATACACCCTTAAATTCATTAATATAAATTAATATTGTCAGAATTGAACCAATGATTTGACAGATAAAGGAATTATTCTGGTTCCAACTAGTTTGACCATTTAGTAAACTAGTTAAACCCATGAAATAAGTAATGCATATTTATAATGTTATAAATATTTAATTAATTATATTTTAGTATTTTTTCATATTCATAGCTACTACTAATATATGTTAAATTTTTCATCAAAAAATATATGTTCAATTTAAAATATCCAAATAAAGTCAATAGAATCCTTTTTGGATGTATATTAATGAAGCACAAATATAATATATTAAATAAAAAATTAACGATGATGATGATAATATAATGTACAATAATTTATAAATTACAATAATTGAAGCATAGGAATTAATCAACTGAATTATTCAAAATTTCCCAAACCAAATCAATTGAAATTCATATTGGGTTATTACACCTTAAAACTCATGTTTTAACAACACCTCCGTGTGTGTGTGTGTGTTTTTTTTTTTTTTTTTAGCGTGGCTATGTACGGGGGAACTGAATCACAGCCGCGGAACTACCCGGCTGTGAATGTTTACAAAGCGTTGAGCCTGTGGAAGTCAGCAGCACGCATGTTTGTTCTTAAAGAGTTTAAAATTTCCTGAACTAAAACTTTCCACTCTCATAATTTAAGATTATTTATTGATATTTTCTTATATGAATATTTTATTTTTTAATCATTTTTCACAACTACATTACAACTAAGTTTAACTGTATTATATTTAAATTTCATCATTACCATCATTACATCATATTATTTTATCATCAATTGAATAAATCCGACATAAAAAATTTTTCGTCTCAAATTTTTATCATTCACTAAACATACCTTATATATGCATATTCATTCAGCCAATTGAACCAATTATTTTTTAAATTTTTGAATTTGTTTTACGCAACTGTTAGCCTAAATATATTAATGTGTATATCAATTTTTACCCTTTTTTGAGATTTGTAAATATATATTTTTTAAAAATAATGGTATTTTAGTCATTTTAAACATGTTAATTAGTGGCATTTTAATTTAACAAAATGTCACTGATTTTAAAAATCCAAAAATCTATAAATCTTCAAAAATATTAAAAATCAATATGCAGGTTAAATACATTTAAATTAATATTTGTATAAAAAATTTTAGAAAAATAAAAAATAGTGTTTGCACTAAGTGCACCGAAGTCGAGTGTGACTCGAGTACAAGAGATAACAACCGCGGTTGGAACCCATTCCGGTCCAACGCTGGTTCATCTAACCCTTGTGATCTTTGGGTGTGTTTGGCAATTTAAAAAAGTTGTCAAGTTAAAACTTTTCAATTTAAAACTTGTCACTTTTCATAACTATTATTTTTTAAATTAATTTTTACACATTTTTCTATACAACAACCCTACTTTTCAATCATTTCTACACATCTGGCAATACAACTGACCTATTTATTTTAAATTTATTCTCTTTACTCCTCATCATTACCCCTACAACATCACATCATTTTCTATTGATTTGACAAGTTTTACATATAAAACTTTGCATCAAAAGTTTTACAACTTTCCAAACACACCCTTTATAAGTCGAACTAAGTCGTACGTAAATGAACCTAAGATCAGTTTGCAGTCTAACTGATTGAACAAGCGGGTCTAGCCAGTTCTTACAAAATTAACATAAATTTTATCTAAATATCAAACATAGGACGTGCTTAGGAATAAATAAAATTTGTAATAAATTTTTTTTTTGTGTAAATATTTTTAAAATGAGAATAAATAGTACTACCTTACGTGGCTAATAAAGCAAAGAAAATAAATTTAAAGGACATTTGTTAATACCTAATATTTTTCAAACTAAAACTTGTCACTTTCGACAGCTATTTTATTTTTGATTTTTTTACTTGTTTTTATATAATTATTATACTTTTCAGTCATTTATTTATAACTACTCGTACATCTAATATATTAATTTTATTTTTATTTTATTTACCCTCATCACTACCCTATCATATCACGTCATTTTCTCATATTTTAAAAACTTTTACACAAAAATTTTCAGCAAAAATTTATCACTTCTTAAACATGCACTTAAAATATATAGGTTACACATATGAGTAGTTGATTGAAAATGAATGTAGTTATATAGAGAAAAATAATTAATTAATTAAAAATAAAAGTAATTATAAATAGTGAAAATTTATAGATTAAAAAGTTGTAGCTTAATTTTATTTTATTTTTTTATAAACAAACACCCCAGGTGTCATTGAGTGCGTTATCTTTTTGTTTAGTACTTCTCCCACCAGTATTTGCAATTGACAGGATACCACGAGAGAGAATGTCCTTCCCACCATGACTTATAAACGAAGAGTATTTTCACCTTAGCGTACATGTCCTTATACGCTGGGTTGGAAAATTATTATTTTATCCGGGACATCTTGGGCGAGTCAGTTCAAAGATAAGATGGAATGCGATGAGATAGAAGTCTTATTTTCCAATACACTTTTATTTATTTTCGATCCAACTTTATTCATTCCCAATATATTTTTACTCATTCTCGTTATATTTTCATCTTAAATTCTCATCGCATCCTCATTCTATCGCGCCTGTGAACTGTCCATTCAACCTACACGGTTGATAGAAATGCTATGAAATTGATAAGAGTGACCATGATCGTATCTATATGGAAATTTTGTGCATTTGCGGTCCATTTAACTTCGGAATATAGTAGTATTAATCTTTCCACGAAGAAAAATAATGTTACAGATGATGAGAGACTTATAAAGTATTGTCTTATACGAAAATAATTTAGTTTTTCACAAGCACAATGTTAATGCTCGTTTTATTGTTAATATATTTTTCTGTGAATGTTCTTATCATCATATTTATTTTATAAATTCTCTTGCATTTCTATACAATCATTATTTATTTTTTACAAAGTTCATTTTTTGATAATGATACAATCATTATTTATTTTTTTACCAAGTTCATTTAGAAATATAAAAAGGGACAAATTTTTAGTGAATGTAATTTGACGTTTTAATTACCCATTGATGCATTACTTTTTTCTCATACTTCGTAATATTTTTTTATGCAACTATTCTCCTTCTTTCAATTTTTATTTTATTCAGAATCATTATCCTATCACATTACATTATTACCTTATACATTTTTCCCATTTCTAAATAGACCTTAGTTATTTTGCTTTTTTTATTATTTATATATTTTAATTATTTTTCCATATTTTCCCCTGGATGCTTATTTTAACTTCGGACTTTGCATATTAGAGACTACATTTTTACGTAACCATTCTACTTTTAACATTTTGTGGCTTTTATGTAATTTTTGTATTTTTAATCTCATATGTTACCATGTACTGATCTTTTATGCAATTTGTAAAATTAATATAATATAATTAAAAACTCCACTTTTTCGGGATCCTTCTGCTTGTGCGGGTATATTTTTTTTACACTCGAAACTCTTCCAAATTTTTTTAATCCAACTATTTTTGCTCCACAACTATTTAGTTTTTAAAATATTTTTAAATTTTTTTATATAATTACTCTATTTTTCAATTATTTTTACATAATTATACATGCAACTAACCAATCTATTTTAACTCTACTTTTTAACACTTACTATTATCCATATTATATCACATTTTTTCTCTTATTTAAAAAAATTTTATACTAAAAATTTTTCATTAAAAATTTTATCACTTTCCAGACACACTATATTTTGTCACCTTAAGTAAATTTTCCATTTTTAATATCATGAAATCCATATATATTTTTTTTGATTGAAGAATATTTTACATCATATCTCAATTCATATTACATTTAAATTCTGAGACAATTCTAACAAGCTTACAACGGAAGACGACAATAAACTTTCACATATCAAGTAGGGAGACCACTAGCTCCCATCTAAGTATAAAAGGTGACCAAATGCCCCCACCTCAAAATACGGTTCGAAATCACTCACCGACTGGAAACAAGAATCCCATTCTATAGCCGGTGACCAAACGAGTGTTGCTCGTTTGGCATGAAATTAATATTTAATATTACTATGTATAAAATATAAATTTCATTTACAAATGTATAAAATCAATATAATAAAATGATATAATATAAAATATCAAATTTAGAGTAATATTATTTAACATTTAAAATGTGTAAATTATTATTTCTATATAGATAAATAATTTTATAAAATATTGTTGTATTTTGACATATGTGAAAATTTATATGAAGTATGAACATTTTTACTAATTTAAACACGAATATGTTGATAAAAAACACGAATATATCAATTTTTAAGTAAACATGGCTATCCACAGATTTGATTTGTATGAAGCTTGGTTTTTATCATATTAAAAATACAATTAATGAATTTAATTTTGCATTAATTATCAATACATTAAAAGAGAATTTTTTTTAAGGGAAAAAAAGATGTTGCATAAAACCATTTCTATATAACCTCATTATCTAAAAATGAGAATGTTTAATTTCATTTTATTCTTATACTTATTACTCCAGCAAGATGATATTATTCTCTTACTTTTCTAAATTTATTTTTTCACATTTTTTTTTACTTTTACCCTTTTTACCACTCATTCCACATCAATTATTCTGGTTCACTTTTTTTAAAATTGTTCCTTTTAATTTATCTTTTTTTCCCCACGCTGTAGGATGATATGCATTCATATTTTGAATTTGCAGAATACGCCCATTTTTACTCCTTCACAGAAAGTTGGATCACGAATGTTTAAAATATCATCGTGCACTTAATCTAAGGGTGCGTTGGGGAAGTGATAAAAATTTGTAATGAAGAATTTTTTTTAGTATAACTTTTTTAAATAATAGAAAATAATATGACATGATAAAAATAATAACGAGAAATAAAGTTAAAATAGAGAGGTTAAACTTATAGACAGTTGCGCAGATATAATTGAAAAGTAGCTTAAAGAAATATAACAAAATAGAATAGTTACAGTGAATAAAAAGTTTTAAGTTGTATTTAAAAGTGGTAAAATTTTTTATGAAAAATTTTTAGTGTAAACTTTTTTAAATTGATAGAAAAATAAGTAGTAATAATGACATGAAATAAAGAGAATTGAGTTAGAGAAGTTAGTTATGGATAATTATGTAAAAATAATCGAAAAGTAAAATAATTACGTGAGAAAATATAAAATAATAATTAAAAAATATAACAGAGGTAGAGATTAAAAAATTTTAGATTAAAAAGTTTAGATGAGAATTTTTTATTTATTTTCGGGCAAATGCTCCGGAAAACAACACCCCCTGAAAATTATAAGATTCACGGGCAAAAGCAGTGCCTTGGATACGGATATCAAGATACTCAAGCGATGTTAAGCGACGCGACGCGATGACCTTGAAAACACACTCGCGCAAATCTTTCTGCATGTTGTTTAAAGGGCTCTCTTCCTTCCTTCTGCTTTGCTCATAGTCGCTGCTCCCAGCGAAAGAAGCCGAAGCTCGCTTACAAAGCTCGAGGGAATCACAGTTTCAGGTATCCATTTTCCTGATTGTTTTTTCTTCTAATATTCGTTTTTCTGACATTTTTTTCCTGCATTTGCGATTTTATTAGATTTTGCGTAAATCGTATTCCTTTATGTTCCTAATATCGATTTGGTGAATTCTAGTTTGCTTTCTCAAATCACTGGAACCCCATTTTCATCATGAAGTTGATGTGTATCATTTGACTGTCATGCAAAAAAATGGAGAGAGAGAGAGGAGTGAAGGGAGATAGTGTCGGCATCCCACTTCTTGATTGGGACACACCCACCCATTTACCCTTTTTGGGAACTGATAAGAGTGTTTAAAGATTTCAGTATTTCAGTTCCACTATAGTTGATTCCTTTCCTTCTAAGGTTGAGAGGATTCCAGGGGTATTCCTGTGGAGCAGTGGGAACCATTGCTCCACCCACCGTGGTTGAGTTCTAGTTTGAGAATGGAAGGAATTTGTGGGTATGGCTCTGTTTACCCGTAGAAAGTGAGTTGAGAAAAATAGAAGCTGAAGTAAACTAGATGAGGAAGACGAGGGAATGCCAATGGGAGATGGGTAGGAGGATATTTGAGAAGGCGCCCTGGAGATTTTAAGAGCTGTTGTGGAGATTTTATCATACATTTTATGTATTTTCACGTGTGCGTGCCTGCAGTAAAATTATATTTTAAAAATGTTTTTAAAAGAGATGCTAAGGTGCAACTAGCAGCACCCAATGCTTTAATGGGCCCTACTTGGTGAGTAAATCAAAACCTAACCTACTTATTGTATTTAGAATTATTTATTAGAATTATTTATTTAAGTAGCATACAGAATTTCGGCAAAATAAGATATCTACGGGCTCCACTTATAAATGGCACAAATCAATGTAATAAAATGGTTTGGTTTGAAATTAATTTTAAAGTTGCATTTTCAGCATGTAAATTGTCCAAAATGTTATTTTGTGGACCAATAATCATATGAAGTATTGTTACATTCTAAGACATCAATGAATGAATCTAGGCATTATTTAAGAATATATACATTTTTGAGCAAATATGACCCATCCAAGATTCTAAATGAGATGATTTCTAGTAAAATGTTTAAACAAATGTTTTTAAGTGATGTGACTAGTGAGATTTTGATTTTGTATTGACGTGGACCCCATTTGTAGCCAGCAATACCCTAGCTATAACCTAGCGTATTTCATTTTATTGCATTAAATTTGATTTTTTTTTTTTTTTTGCTGAGAATTTTTAGTAAAAAGTCTATTTTCTTTCTCTTTTCTCTACTTTAACTTGATATCTGTTAAAAATACTTTCATAGTTAAATGCATAATTAAAATAATGATTTAAAAAAATTACGTACAATTCTTATGTATTTAATTTCTATTTGACTATTCTTTCAACTAATGAATGTAATATTACCTTGTGTTGATATAACCGTTGTATATGTATATACCAAAGGAAATAATATATTTGATTCACCGTACATTTAGCAAACACCAACATAGATCCATAATGATATTTAAAATTTCAAACAGAAACACCCGCGGCACAGGTATGTTGGACTGGACTAAAGTATTAAGAAATTTTCTGAAATCCTGAATTATTCATATTTAACTATTTTTTAGCTAGTAAAAAAAAATATAATAGGGCATGGGTACTTTGCCATATGCGCAACCATTTCCAAATAAGCAGCAGTAAATTATTATACATTTTACTGACCCAACCAGAGATCCATAGTACAAGCAACTAGTGACTAGCAAAGCAATAGCTAATGATTTACAAGATTAACACTAAATTCACTAACATCAATATGCATTTTTTAATAATCACTTCAACATCATAATAAGAAGAATAGCACATATAACTATCATATTACAATAGATTTAATGTTTCTAAATTTCATGTACTTTGACATTATAAACAGGTAAAAAATTTGAAATAGAGAAAGAAAAGCATATGGGAAATCTGACAAGTAAAAAAAAAGCTGTTGAACCAGCATTCTAAGAAGTGATTTGAATTTTGGGATATAAGCAAAAGAATAGAAGCCAAAAAGGGAATTGTTGTGCCATCAGGGCAATGCCTTGGTGGTATGGGCAAGTTGCTTCCAAAGGAGCAGCACATGTTTGAGTCTGACCTAGTACAAGTCGATTAATTGCATATTCCCCCTTGGAGGTGGGAGTCTTTATAGAAAACTCCATCCATGGTGTGAGGGTAGTGAAGGTGCCCGATTGTAATATTGGTTGTCACATGTATAGCATACCAATAAAAAAAGGGAATTGTTGTTATCTTACAATAAAAGCTAGAAAGATGATGGATTGCTCTTGCTAACCTGAACCGTGTATAAATAGAATTTCCAAACTGTCAGAATTAACTCTTGTAATTAAATGCATGCAAAATGTTATTTATGAGTTGTAGGTTATTTTAGTTACCAATGGAATATTGTCAAATTCAAGACATCTTGATATAAGATATATTGGCAAAATCCATAAATATTTCGAGTTTCAAGATAGAAATAATTTCCTAAATCGTTCAAGATACAAAGCTATGTTGGATAGGACAGCTAGGTGAGGAGGCAATAAGCTAACATGAATGGGGGCAATCTAGTCAAAATATATTTAATCTTGCCAGTGAAGGTGCATGTGGATCTGTCTACGAATGTAAGGGCGTAGATGAAATATGATATCATGGGAGAATGCAGAATAAATTGCCGCCAAGCATCAGTTTCTCATAGGATGCGTAGTCTGGGATCCTCCAACAATGCAAGTGGATGGTACTTAGGTAAGACTTGGTAATGTGATTGTTGAGCTCTACTGTTACAGTGTCGTTTTTGTTAAGAGTTTAAGACAAGCAATGGAAAAGGAACATTCTTACATCTATCAAATTGAAAGCATGGAAAAGAAATTCCTGGTCCTCAGCCACATGCCTCTCTCTCTCTCTCTCTCTCTCTTCCTGGTCCTCAGCCACATGCCTCTCTCTCTCTCTTTCTCACCCCATTGTTTATGCTTTCAATTGCTTCCTTTTTTCGTATTCTTAAGTTCTCCTCTCCAAGCTCCATCCTGGTGGTAATTTGACTAGTTCAGTTGAGGTTGATGCAAATTGGCAGCCGAAACTATTCAGCCGTTCAGCCTTCATTCTGAACTCTTGATCAAGACTTAAGCAACTGCGGGAATTTTGTTGAGCTATTATGATTTGTGCGGGATCTTAATGCACTGGGCTGCCCCCCATTTTTAAAATCAAACTCAAATCCAAGAATGGTTTGATCCAGGCTAGAGTTATTGCAGAAGTTTCTGCAAGCGCTCTTAAAATCATAAATAAAATCTAAGAATGGTTTAGTTTTTTGCTTTCCAGCTCAATTTCCCTTCTTCTCTTGATTCTTTATTGATTAATCTTTAATCCTTTGAATCTCCTCCTCAATTTCTTCTTCCTTTGGCACTTAGTGGTCATCTCTGATTTTGGGACAACATCTTGGTAGTCAGTAGTAATTACAGGTCTCGATTGGCCGGACTCCTACCTTGCTTAATTGTAGGATTTTCTTTTTTCGCACTGCTAAAAGTTGCTTTGGTTGGATCCTTAAGACTTGGACAGGAACCCCTTATAAATCAGACCCTCCTTTAGGTGTCCCAGCAATATACTTTATTTATGTTTGCGTGACTAAATGCATGGGATCCACACAAATCTTTGGATGTAGATGAAGGACATAAATGGAAGAAAATGGTACATAGGGAGGCAAGCAACAATTTCATGCAAGGAAGAAATGTTGGCAATTGCCTCTTTTCTTCCTGTTTCCATTGAAGCCTGACATGGGAGTTTACCAGATTGATATTGTTTCTCAAGCTTGAATATCAAGCAGGTTATTTATGAGATCGATAGACAGAAAAAACACAAATTTCAAAGTCCAAGCTCCAATTTTTTCTCTGGGTCAATGTTTCATTCTCTTTCAACATAATATTAATGGTTAGAAGCAAGATGGGAGAGGGTACCAATAGGTATCATTGATAATGATAGTGGTTGGAGAGTTTGTGAACAGTTTCAAATGTTGTTCCTTCTGCCTCTTTCTAATTAAAAAATGCAGGCCATATAGGATAAGCCTATTGTCTTTGATACCATGATCCAAATCAGAACACAATCGAAAGAGTATAAGATTATTTTTTTAGATAAAATGAAGAGAATAGGGAGGATGGAGTAAGCAAAGGATGGACGACTTAGATCTTAGAATTATTTGGGAGGAAATTTAAATTGCAATTATTTAGAAGGAAATTTACAATAGAATCATAATTTTCATTTGTTCATGTTCATGTCGCGCTGATGGGTTTAGTGCAATGCAGAGCTTTTGGTCCAATGTTTTAATCTAACTATGTTTTTTACCTGCAAATGCTGGGAAAAATGATTTGCTGTTTTGTTGTTGGTTATTAGTTAGAGCTTTGTATAAGTGCCATTAGTTAGGGATTGGTCGAAGTATATAACTGGATGAGTGGAAGGTTTTTTGCATTGAATATGTCCACTTTCACATTCTCCACTTGATCGTATTTTTACTCTAAAAATTTCTTATTAAAACAAAATGGGATGCTCAAGATGTAATGCAATAGTAATGTGAAGTGCAATATTAAAATTATATTGCAAAATAGAGAAATGGAGCTTAGTTAGAGATTTTTGTAAGCTTGAATTCATTGAACTTTCAAGTGGATGTCATGGTGAATCAACTGGAGAAGAAAGACTGATGGGATTTTTAGTAATCTCGCACTATGGAGTGTGGGCTGCCACCTTAAAATTGGATGCTTATTTTTGCCCTCTCTTTTTGGGAATATTTAAGATATTATTATAGGCTTTGAAATTTATAGGGTTGTAGGCTCGTAGCCACTACGTTTAAAAAAATACCCCAAATATACCCATTTAATTTAAAAAATTCACAGCATGTGATAAATACCTCTGCCTAAGCGCCTTTAACAACTGTTAGTTAAAATTCAAGTGACTGTTAAGCTACCATTAAGCTGAAAATAATGACCAAGTAAGCAACTTTGACTTCAAATATTAAGTAATGGCTTCAACTCTGGAACGACCAAATGAGACTTCCAGCAAAGAAAACTCTAAGTATTTAACCTTCAAATATCCAGTCAACAGTTGCAATGGTAAGTACATATGGTATTAAAATAAGCCTTATGTAGAACTTAACTCCACTTAAGCCGCTTAAATGGGATCGGGTTCAACTTTGGGATTTATACAATCCATATTTTTCATGTGTACAAGAATATTTGAAGATTAAGTTCATTGGAGGTTTCTATTTCAGGGGACTCATTTCACTGTTTTGAAAGATAATGTCATTGTTTAAGATTTAAGGCTAAAGTAGCGTACTTGGTCACAAATTTCAATTTGGCAATGGCGTAAGTGGGGTTATGTTCAATTTGGGCTCATTTTTATAACGCTTATGCTTATCATTTGGGCTGTCTAGAATATGTGATGATTAGATACTTCTGACGTTTCTTTATGGGAGTATTGTTTGGTTGTTCCAAATGATGATGTTATTGTTCAATGGTCAAGTTCAACTTTGAGCTCATTTTATGTCATTTTATACCTCTCATTAGGTTGAATTGAAATATTTGAAGATTGGCGTTTCTGTTTTTTGAATTCTTGCTAGAGCCATGTTTTCAAACTCTACCTGATGACTGTCTTCACCCAAAAATCTCTAAATTCCTGATATCAATAATTTTAGCATTTACACAATGCATCTTCTCCATTTTAGATCACTTGTGCAGTATTAACAGCATGCATGGTATATTACATTGTTTGATGTATACAAATTACACCCTCAGTGCAATGTTCTTGGAGCCAAATATGATTCATTTCTTAATTCTCAGCCTTTGCATCTACTGATCAAGCTACAATTTCATGTTCAATCTAAGATCATAAACTATTTTGGAAACTACATGAAAAGAATTTTAACCTTCTGAATCATGGCCTTGGTGCTAAAGTCATTGTGCTTGGTTCGGTGAACCAAAAATTCAGTCACATATCTGGTTTGCAAAGTCATGCATACTCTTGGAAACCTGTAGAAGCAGAGTTGCTTGGTTCGGTGAACCAAAAATTCAGTGACATATCTGGTTTGCAAGTCATGCATACTCTTGGAAACCTGTAGAGGCAGAGTTGCAGGTGATCAATTGACATTCTAAGTTGCAAGGCTAGTAAGGATAATAACCTTAGTTGAGCTGAAAGCTAAAAGACATGGTTATGATTATGAAGCTTTACTAATTATAAAAAATATCTGTTTTATATTATCACATGATTTAATGGTCCTATTCTCCATCTCAAACCGTATCGATAGGGCCAATTCCTAAAATTCCGGCTCTACATGCGGTTGCTTTGGGTTATAAATTGTCAGCAAAACCCTTAATAATTCTGCCTTGTAAGAAGGTTCTGCTAAGGAGGAATTATATTTATGAGTGCTACCATAAACAGTTTTTAACATATATTTTTATATTCTTTTCTTTTTCTTCCTTTTATACAATGCTGGTAAGAACAAGAGTATTTTGGGAAAACGCTTATGATGAGAAATGATGTGTCCTTTTTGCAAGTCACTTAGTAGCATCTATCACACGCGTGTATATATATTTTCCTAGAGAAATACATAAATGCAATTTGTTGTAAGTTACAACCACTTAATTTTTTATTGTTTATTTTACATCTAATCTATTCATTATGTTTAAAACTGTTTCTTTAGAATACATAAAAAAAGTGAATTGGAAACTTTTATTATAAATAATCTTAAAGAAATATAATTAAAAATATCCTCATATATTTACACTTGTTCTAGATTATGTAGAAATCCAAATAATATGATTTTTTGTGTTATGCAAGTATAAATGGAGTAAAATATGATGGATGACTTGGATTTAACAAAACATCAAAAAATAAAATAATCAACCGATTGTTACAATTGGTTGTATTGAAGAAATCCTCATTTTCCCATTTTCTATATATATGAATGTCGTCTCATCTTATGTTGTCCAATAATTACCGTGCCTACTCTATGGATGCCATTTATTAGTTGTTCATAAATAATGCCACGTGAATGGCATGAACTTGTTCTTTTTATCATGTATTTTTTAATTTTTTGACAAAAATTGTGAAAGCCCCATCAACTTATTTTTTAGTGTTTGCATTTTAAACCTTCTAACTATGCATATTTGCTTTTTAAACCTTAACATTTACATATTTGCATTTTAAACTCTAAAACATTTGATTTTGTTGTATTTTATAATGTGTTAAAAGAATATGGTTAAATTGTTTGAAATGTCATTTTGCAGGTTATCTTAATCTTCCCCAAATTGCCACATCAAAAATGTCCATTTTTCTATTATAAAAAAGGGAAATGATCTTGTTAGCTTGGTCTAAGTAAGTGACTCGGTTAGCCCACCTAAAAAAATCCATTTAAAACACACTTTTTTTTACTTTTTTCTTCGTATGCTTGTTTATCTAAGTGTATTTAACATATAAATCAAGTTTTATCATTTTAGGATACGTGTATATATATATATTTTTTTAGATTTTAAAACATCTATGTGTATATATGTTTGAAAATCTAAAAAAAAATACATACACATATCCAAAAATGGTAAAAATTGGTTAAGTAAATACACTTAGATAAACAAGTGTATGAAGAAAAAAGTGAAAAAACTATTTTAAATAGGTTTTTTAAGGTGGGTTAAGTGAACCATTTGCTTAATTCGAGCTAACAGGATCACTTTTATATAAAAAAAATGCCCATTTTACATGTCATCTGTGTCTTCCCCGAACCACTGCATGTGTACAGAAGACAGGGCTGCCTTCCTATGATGGCGAAGATCTATAAATTCAGTAGGATTTGCCTTATGCTGCCGCCTTTTCCTCTTCGATAGAAGCCACCTCCTTTGAAGTGGCTAAAGACCCATCCGTGTTGCCGCCCGTCTTCCCTATCCCAGTTGATGCTGATCACTGCCGATACCTTATGCTGTCCAACTTGTCTGCTTAACGCCAGGAGCAACATCTCCTCCGTCACTGTTCGACATGATCTATGTCTCCCCTGTCCTCCTTATTTCTGTTCTTATTGCATTCAATTACAGAAATAGGAGAGCCAAGGCTGTTCAAAACTTGGATTGGATGAGGATGTGAGATGTAAAAAGTGTTGTCATGTGTTGAGAATGAGAAAAGTTGAATAGAAAATTGGAACAGTAGGCTGTTATTTTTTTGGGAATGATAAAAGTGATTTTGGGAAATTGGAGATTCCATTCCATCCTCATCCTATCCCTATCCTATCCCAAGTTGGTAAAACCGCCCATCAACATATATTGCTGTCCAAAACACAAACATCAAGCATAGCCAAGTAACCAGAAAAAAATCATAGGAAACTGGTGCACGAAAGATTGGACAAACAGGTGCAGTTAGAGCCTTCAATTGTTTGAGCATGACATCCTCAAAGGAACAATAGATGCACCTCCATCCTTGCTTAGTCTATCAAGTTTTTGTATGAATATAGCTACATCATGGTTGGATTACAGGATGCCTGACCGAGCTATTGGATCTTGTCAAATATTTGTTTGATGATGTCATTGCCTTTTTGGTGAATCTTGCATATATTGGTGAAGCATAGGATTATTTAAATGGATGGCACATTTGCAAGGATAATTTGGGATCCCGCGGATGGCAATTTGGAATCTAATAGCTTAGAAATTCATTTATGTCATGTCATTTTTGTAATCTGGTTTCAGGAGTTGTTTGCTGTTAAACATGAGAAAAAGAAGCATAATAAGTTGGTAAATATTCTGACCAAGTGTGCTTCTCCGCATGGCAATTAGTGATAAAATTTGTAGTGTACCTAACTGGTGGTTGTACCAGATAGAAATCTTAAGCATTTCCATCATGAATTTTCTAGATAGAAGGTAAAAATTTCCTGTGGGGGATGAAAAAATAAAAGAAAAAAGAAAGAGACTTTCTTTTATAAGAAGTTATCCAACTTATAGCATCAATGAGCTCCAAAACCATTGTCAGCAGTTACAGGCACCATGGGTTTACTGCAGCAGCTAAGACGGACAGAGTTTAAGGGCATTGAAGTAGTGATTCTTGAGGCTAGTGGGTCTTTACATTGGAGGTAGACAGAAGTGAAATTTTAGCCAAAAGCAATATGGTGCAATGGTTTCTTGTAGTAGCTGTGACAGAAGGAGGAAATGGATTTTTCCACCTTTCGGTGAGACAAGGGTATTTTAGTCATTATATGGATTTAACATTGGTCATAAGCCCTAGGATTTAAAATGTAACAAAATCAAAAGCTTTAGGGTTTAAAATTGAAATGTGCAATCGTCAGGGTTTAAAAAGCAAATAAGCAAAGAAGGTTTAAAATGCAAGAAAGTTGGGTACGTGCAAAGGCTATTACAAAGGAAGAGTCAAGTGGGTGACAGTACTTTGTGATTGGTTGACTGCTTCTATATCAATGAGAGGAGGGCCCTATTTATGTTGGTTTTTTCTGCAGGATGCTAGTAGGAAAGTTTGGATCACTTGTTTGTGTTATTTTTGTGTGGCATTGTGGTTCCATATGATCAGTGCATGAGTCCATTGGATGAATGGTCTTGATTGGATGTTTGTAAAAGCATTTTCAGCCTATTGCAAAGGGGGCTTTGATATTTTCTTTCTGTATTTCCCAAGTACAAAAAATTATCTTTGCTGAATGGGCAGAATGTAATGCAATTTGTCTTATGAACCCTTGGACAAGGATGGATTATTCTCTGAGATTGGAATCATTGACCTTGGTTTCTTAGCTGTAGCTATAGATAATGCTAATAAAATAGATTCTGTACATGATTTTCAATTGGTTACATTTGTAAATCAACTTGGTTTGTGATAGAATCTAAGCCACCAATGGCACGTGTGCCATTAAGCACTCCCACATGGTGTGTGAGTTGACATTTGGTGCTAAGTTGGTTGATACCAGGTGTTGGTGAATTTGTTTATAAAAGGCCAAACATTTCAAACGAAGGAAAAACTTTGGGATTCAGAACTTAGTGCTCTTATCTGTCTTCTTCAACTCGTCACGAGTGACTTCCCTGTTCTTCTATGTCCTTTTCCTTTCTTCTTTCAATTTCCTTGTAATATCAGTGAGAATTTCTCTCACAATCAATAAAATTACTTTCCAATTCTCCATTCAAACCAATCGGATCCTAACAAAGGTATCAGAGAGTGTTTCTGTCCTACTGAAAATTCTTTGATGGCTTTGATCAAACGACTAGAGGGGAGAGTTATGCGCATGGAGCAGCATCAAGATGAGATGTTTGAAAAGTCAGGAGAGTTTGATGAGAAGCCATTGTCGGTAGCATCGAAAGTGGAAGCAGTCGAATCCAAGGTTGTGGTAATAGAGGTGAAGGTAGATGCAGTGGGAGCTAAGATCTCTGTTATCGACTTAACTACCGCATCACTTGATTTGCAAGCAAAGGAGACTTTCGAATGTGCTTGAGAGCTTGAATCGAGAGTCGAAGCAAATATTTGAGATGCAGGAAAGACATTTAAGAGAATCCTCTTAGAGGTTTGATTCTCTTGAACACTTGATTAAGCAAGATGATAAAAATTGGGGTGATGTTCTGAACCAGATGTTAGGTTTGGGAATTTTAAGGCCATCAAGACACAATCCGGTGGAAGTTATTGGGCTAGTTGTACGAGCACAATGGTAGACTCCTATCAGTCACGAGGAAAATCACGGATCTCGGTAGAGCGCGAGACAATTTTCTCATTTTGAGCATGGTGAGACTTTGACTTATCGATCTAATGGAACTAGAGCTCTGAACGGCAATATTAACAGGTATGTTAAGGTCAGTTTTCTTGGTATGGATCATACAAGCCAACAACTACTTTGAAATTTATGGAGTGGAAGAGTAGTTGATGGTCAGAATTGCCAATCAAAACATGCAAGGTGATGCTATGTGCTGAAGCCGTTATGTTCGATGCTCTAGGCCGGATATTACCTGTGAGGGTTTCTGCAAGGCCGTGTGATTGATTGGAAGCGCAGAAATGAAGAATGTTAATATGATGTTAATGAGATTAACACGGACTTGCAGGTTGGAGGGTTATGTTGTGGAGTTCAAAAGATTGTTAAGCCGTACATCAGGATGGTCAGAGGAACAACTCTATGTCGTTTCATGGCAGGGTTACGAGGAGATCTCCAAGACGATTTGGATTATATTACTCTTGGTTCCTTGAGGAAGCTATCGAGGGAGCTTAGAATCTTGAAAATAGAAGGATACATAAGGAGGTATGGCAATAGAGGCTCTTGGGTAATGTTGCCAATTCAACAGCGGGCAAGATAGTTATTCAAAAAACTGTAAAGGAGCAGCTCGACTTCATTGAAGTGTTTGAACCAATGCAAAAACAGTCAGGTTTTCAGCAAAGTCAAGTAGTAGATGCTGAGATTATCAATTATGTAGTTCAAGCCCAGTTTGTATACAGATCTAATGTTATTAACAAAGATCCGAACCTGAACTTTTGCTTGCAGTTCATGCATCTTGTGAACTACCCATTGCGTGGTAATAAGCTTGAACAAAAGTGAATTTCAGGGGAATCTTTGGGTACTACGGATTTCTTTTCATGGGTCTAGTTGATATGGGACCCAGATGGATCTTCAGTTTTGCTTTTGTCTACTATGGAATTTGTTGGGTTTTCATGTTACTCGTTAGATGAAAGTTTTCATTGATGGTTTAGAAGCTTGTAACGAGCACATTGTGATTGTTTTGCTCTAATAGGTATAAGTTCTTGGCCTGTGGCTACGAGGGATGTTCCAGTGGTTTTGTGCTGCCATCATGCTATTCTCTAATCGTAACTAGTAAGATTTGTTCACCTTGAGGACAAGGTGGTTCTTGGGGGAGTGGGTGCTGATAGGATTGCAGCCACAAATGGCACGTGTGCCATTAAGCAGTCCCACATGGTGAGTGAGCCGACATTTGATGTTGAGTTAGTTGATACCAGGAGGTTGGTGAATTTGTCTATAAAAGGCCAAACATTTCAAATGAAGGAAAAACTTTGGAATTTAGATCTCAGTGCTCGTCTTTCTTCTTCAGCTTATCATGAGTAACTTTCCTATTCTTTCATGTCCTTTTCCTTTCTTCTTTCAATTTCCTTGTAATATCAGCGAGAATTTCTTGTACGATCAATAAAATTCCTTTCCAATTTTCCATTCAAACCAATTGGATCCTAATAGTTTGTAAATCATAAAAGTGATTCCATGTAAACCTCCTTCCTTTTTAATACATTGATGATTAATAAAAAAAAATCTACTTTGTCTATTGTATTTAGCATAATTTATTTAACTAAGAGGCTGTGTTTCATTGAAATCAAAGATGCGTATGGGCCTCATTTGCTTAAAAACATATATGTTCATGTGTAAATTATGAAAAATGTTTACATCCATTCGTATGCATTAAAATGCAATGATACATTATAAAATCATTTATCCACTTAGTAATAATATTTTAGATTGTTTAGATATTGAAAAATACAACTTTAAAATTTATATTTATCATTAAAATATTTTATTATGTTTATTTTACACATTTTTAAATGGGGCTCATGCACAGTAATATTAAACAAATAAAAAGGTTCCTATGATAATATAAATGATGTTAAATAAAATAAATAAAGAGGATTTTACATCGAATATTAAAATATCGAGAATGTAAGGGCTTTGCTTCTATATAAACCCATTTTTATATCTTCGTGATTGATGAGAAATTCATTTCATTCATTCTATTAGCATAATTTATATTAATCTTGAAACCCTTCCATTTTTTTTAGTATCATTATACATCGGTCCCATCTAAAAATATGTAAAATTAATTTAATAAAATAGTTCTAAAATATTATTAATATGTGGATAAATCATTCTATGAAATATTATTATATTAATGCATATGTAAATGGATCTGAGCACTGTTCATAATTTACACGTGAATATGTATCTTTCAACAAATGTGGCCTATGCATGTATTTGATTTGGATGAAACTTTAGTCTCCTTACAAACAAATTATTTTAAATACAATGAATGAAGTGGATTTCCTATCAAACACTAAGACATTAAAAATAGAAGGGGTCATATGAAACTGCTTCTATGTAATCTAGAAGCAAGGCCCAATTAATTATATCTCCCATCTATCAATTAATGTATTTTTTAAATATCTCATTATAAATTTTTAAATTTGTTTGTTCACTTTTTTTTTTTTTTTTTTTAATTTTTTTTTAAAAAATCATCTGTCAATATGAATTCCTTTTCAGCTTATATCACCACTAGAAAAGACTATTTTTTGATGATTTTGAACAGTAAATGATTTGTATAATCATAGTTATTTTGGGTCCAATTTGGTATGTAAAATGCTAAATGGTTCTAGAATGTATTAGAAACATGAAATTATCCTTAAAACAATCATTAGCCATCATACCCATTAAGCGCAAAATGCCTTGAAAGCTGGTTTGACCAACAGACAGTACCTCAATGCAAGCTATAGACCATTTCATCTTCAAGGTTGCATAACGCAGTGGTGGATTAGCAACAGCATCTAATATTTTAGCTCTTATTTATATTTGGAGCTGCCCAGTTTTATATGCTTCTGAACTTGAGAACATTAGAGGGGACAAGGCTGATACAATAACTCTGTTTCCTGTTGGCTATGATGAATATCTTCATTGCACATGTCATTAGGTGAATATCTTCATTGCACATGTCATTGAATGAACAGTTAGATAATGATCGCAATAGCCTTTTGGCAACAGCTGGAATTCTATCAATTTTGGTCATTTTTCTTACCATTCTTTTTAGTTTTTTCATCCCATCACAACTGTTTACTTTCCCATCCTTTAAAGTCCTTTTATCTCCATCTTTTAGTTGATCTGACATATATACACCCCAAGTCTCCAAAACTCTCCTACTTTTTTTCTGTGTCATTTCCCATTTTTTTGACTATGACCCTGTTATCTTTTTATTCCCATTGATTTGGTCTTGAATCCTATCCTATCTTATTTTATTGTTTCCTTCTCTTCCTCCACTTTTTTAGATTTAATACTTTTCTCCTCTTTTTCTAACTTCCAAACAGACTCTAAACATGACTGTAAGATACAATCACACTTTGCTCGACTACAAGACTTAACACTTGCACCTTTGCCACATGTCCTGGGAAATATAAACAGAAATACTTAGAGCCATTTTTTTAAAAAATATGACGACTGTTAAGAATGATAGTTCTTACTGTTATAATCGATAAAACTTTGGACTTTTTCTATTGAACATAGTTCCTTGTTGCATTTCCTTTTCTGTTTGCCATCAATTTCTGAGTTAAGCGTTTCCTTGGGCATGCTTGGTACACAACCGAACTCACTGTTTTCTCACCAAAGCACAAATTCTCCTTTGATTGGATGTCAGTCCAGTTCCTTAGGCTTCATGCTAGAGGAAAATATTGTAGTCCTAGCAGTTGATGTTGACCTGATACTTTAGAAGGATAGCATGAACTGTTTGAGATGGGGAAAATCCTGCAGCCAGGTTGCTTCATTATATTATTGATAGATCTCACAAGGGCAAAATTTTGGAGTACCAACAGAAAAAAAGTTATGGTTGAATGTAGTGAATTTTTGTTTGGCAACCGGTGTTGACATCAGAAATGCATCTGTCTTGATGGTTTTGGGTCAACTTGGCTAACTCTTCTGCTTAAGTAACAAGTTATACATTGTTATGAATTAGGAGGAAGCATTGATCATAGGAGTAGTAAATGAGTTAAGCAGGAGACAAATACTAATGTTATATCACGTGCACTGACCATTGGATCTGCTTGAAGTCAGCTTGTTGGAAGTGTGTTATTCTTGAAATATGTTTGGGCATGCCCTACTGGTTTCTCTGCATTGCAACGAAACTTCAGTTTGCAAATTCACATTGCCAATTTTTTTTTTTTTTGGCTTCTACATGACAAGACAATCACCCAAGCTTTAAATGGGAATTAAGTTCTGGTATAACTCGCCAATGCTTTCTAATTTTTTCCAGTATTAATTGGCCAAAGTTAATATATAATGCAACTAACTTGCCAATGCTTTCTATTTTTTTTAAAAAGTTTTTATTGGTCAAAGTTAATACATAATGCAACTACCAATCATCTGATCAAGGATATAAGCAACAAACTGAGGTACTTGAAATCTATTATTATTCAGAATTGACAATATTATTTTGCTAATAATGTACTGGAAAGCTACTTCTAAATAAAGGATGCTTAAGCACTTCGGCCTGCTGAAAATTTATTCTCCACTTATGTTTTTATTTTTTGTGGGGGTGGAGTTGCAAGCCTGTGAGATGGCTTAATTATGAATAATACTCCTAATCAATCCCATACTTTTATAAAAATTGTAAGTTTCATCTGTTTGTACTCATTTTGAATTTGTTCTTTAACTTATGGTTTGCTGTTCTATTATTTAATCTCTTCATTTCTTGTTCCTTCTATCTTTTACATAAGTTGTGTTATTATTTAATCTCTTCATCTCTTGTTCCTTTGATCTTTTATGCTACCGAGATACCCATTCGAGTTAATAGATCTCTTTAAAGTCTTTAACATTGCTTTTATTTATTTTTTCTTATTTTCATACAACTTGATTATTTTTTGTTCTCCTTGAATTTCTGTTCCAGATAACTAAGATTGTTTGATAAACATGAGCACTGAAGTGCCAAAAGCTGATACTGTCAGTAGGGAGGTGAAAGCTGATTCCTCCAAGGATGTAAATACCGTGAAAACTGCAGCTGAAGTAAAAAAAAGCCCCACCGTTGGATGTATTCAGGCTTTCAAGGAGCCCTCTGCTGATGGAAATGATGAGTCGAAAGGTGATGTCAACATGGAAGCAACAATAACAACTGATGAAGTTGTACGGGCTGGTGGCTTAGGGGCCACGGATGATATTAGCAACTTTCTTCCTGTAGCAGTTGATTCCACTGATTTTGAGGCTTCTCTTCGCCATGCTCGTGATTTCGAAGAACCACAGGAAGAAATACTCCGACCAGGTCTTGGTTGGAAAAGTTAAAGAATCAGAAGAACAAGGAGATCTCATGAGGGCTGTTAATAGACCACGGTGGTATTGGCTACCTGTTATAGACAACTCAATAACCATAGAAAAATCCCATAGCTTGTGAGAAATGGGTAACTTGTACTTATATTGGTTAAGGTATGCTTTGGAACACGACAGATATGAATGTTATCTAGATGCTGCTAATATCCACAATCTTGTATTTATATCACTTGTTTGTATTTCTCAAGTTTTGTTTTATTTAAGAGAGCATCTGGTATTGTTGCTGACATCTCATGGGATTGCATGTTGATGGAGATCATGTTATGCTGTGCTTGATTGGCACATATTTTAGGCGCAATTCTGTAAACTAAGGTTTATTTATTTGATTTCATATATGGTTTAGATCAGTATTTTGTTTCTATGTAACGTTTGAAGGATGCATTCACTTTTTATCTTCTAAAAGTAGGATATCTTTGTATCTGTTCTTCTGAGTAAGTTCTTAATCACTTGAATTTGATATTGTTTCTCCATTCCCTTTATTTTATACATTTTTTCCCTTAAGTCGTCTTGTTTTCTTCCCCTCCATCTCTTCTTTTCCCTATTGAGAGGATCTATCTCTTTCTTCGAACTTCTTCCTTCCATGTCATTGGTCTTATTCATCTTGTTATAAATTAGTAAAGTCTTAATCACCGACCTATTTTTATTTGCTTGGATTGCTTTCAATATGGTTTCCAAAGCCCCTCTACTGTGGTTGCTGTGGTTCTCTTTCTAAAGTCAATGAGTTGAAATCAGTTTAAACCGCTGTAAGAATTTTGTGGACTAAGATTGTTGAAATTTGCTTGTGGTCACTGTAGTTCTGTTTCTGCAGTCAATGAGTTGAAATCAATTTAACTTTCTGTAAGAATTTTGTGGGCTAAAATTGTTGAGATTTGCTGCCAATTCTCTTCTTTGCGTGGCCAAATCCATGTGTTTGCTGTGGAGAAACATGTCCATGGCATTGTTTTCATGCAAGTTTGCAAAGGAAACACAATTCCTATTACTTGGATATTTGCAGTTGATGCCACTTTCTTTCCTTTCTGGTTATTTTGAGATTGCTGCATATTTATATAGTTTATTTTCTTTCATTTACAATGCAGTTTGCATGCATGAAACATCTCCTCTCTGCTTTAAGCCATCTTTGGAAAGAACGTTCTACTTTTTATATATACACTTTCAATAGGCATGCTACTTTGGCTGGATGTCACCTAAGCTTCTTTACAAGTCATTTTCTTTTTCTCATATAATATTTGATCCATCTTATCTCAACCGTCTGATGAAATGACAAGTGACCTTCATGGCGGGCCTGTATCGTCCCTGGGAAGCTATGAATTGGATTTTTACTGATTACTGCTTGGATGTTTTGCCTTTGTTGTGCGGCCTCATTTTCTTCTGTATATTGAATAAGTTTCTGCTATGAATTGTCTACTGTTATGAGAGAGAGATCGAACTAGTGATGCGGTATGGATACTGCCTCTGGAAAATCCTCTGTCCAGGACTGAGCATCGCAAGTGGGTCATACGTGGATTTTCTCTGGACAAATGTTTCCCACTGAGAACCAAAATGAGCCTTCCACTCCTCTTCTGTGTTGTAATGTGGAAGATACTGCTTCATACCGATATTGGCTGTCCCGCAGAAGTCTAAGACCTGTCTGTTCTTATTTAGTAGTTGTTCTAAACCATCAGGACCAGATGAAGATGGCAATGCCGAGGATAGAAATGCCACCAGGTAGAAAACATCTTCGTGAGGAGTGACTGCTGATGTTCGGTTATCCCACCTGCAGCACAACCAACCAGTGAAGAGTTAGAAATTAAGACCTGTTAATTGTGTGAATATCTTGGAAATTTGCTAATGGGAATTTGGGTAAATGAGTAGGCGATGACGGCCTGCAATTCTGTCTGCATCTTTGGGGCTGCTCATTAGGAGGCCCATGGTAAACATTTCCATGTTTGCATAAGCAGAGTTCACTCATGTATGGTTATGAAGAAGATGAAACATTGAATGACATACATGATCTGCCGACAAATGGAAGATTGTTACTTATAAGCTTAGGTGTTGTCATGGGTAACCTATTTGATTAATGGTGTGGGATGTCTCCTGCAAGTGTCCGCTCATATCTCACTTTCTGAAAATTGTCTGGTTCCTCTACATCTGTGTTTACATATTGTGTCGAAACAAGCTGTTGAATTTATACCTGGACTTGTTTAGAGGGTAGATGAGGATGGGGCCATTGCTATTGTCTGTGAGAATGTTGCTGAAGACTTCTGTAGCAAAATCATGGATTCTGGTTCTTGGGATGAGAAGGTTGAGCCATGGGTGGGGAACTTCCCATAATCCTTTTGATCTGAGTTTCATTTCAGAAACATGCACTCTGTCTAGGAAATCAAGGTAAGATACCTCTGACATGAACAAAGTTGATGGGATGTAACTCAGCTTAGACAAAAGATTTTTGACTTCCTGCATCCAATATAGCAAAAGAAGAGATTAGATTTTATGCTCTGGATTGCATATGAATATATATCAAATCTCTGAAGGTATTGTTGTGTGGAGAATTAGGTGGTTTGCCTGATTCATCATGTTTGTCTCATCTGGGTTGAAGTTCTTGGTCAGTTCTAGACAAAAGAGTGTACGTCCGTCTGATCTAAACTGGCTGGCTCGCAGTGGGTCTTGTGGGTTGAATGAAGATCTCCAGTTATTCAGAAGGCCAGTCTTGTTTATTATCACGAAGCCTTCAATGTAGTCAAATGTTTTGTCTGATGATACAAGCAACTCCTGATCCTTTGCAAAGGTGGTGAAATCTGAATAAAGGACTCTTATCCATTTAACCTGCGAAATCATGGTGAGTAGCTGAAATTGGAAAGTTCTCCTCGATCTAATTCACTTATAGAGGATTTTGGTTTACCATTTTGGGTGCTGGTTCAAGAGCAATTCTAGCTCGGGTGATGATCCCAAACTGGCCTAATCCTCCTAAGACCGCATGGAAAAGATCAGCATTCCGCTTCTCTGAACAGGTAACTATCTCTCCTTTTCCTGCATACACAGCCATGCAGTCACTTTTAGTTTCAAATGTTGCTGCAAAAGTAACTATAGAGTAACAAGTCCACTGGTATTCTTCTCTGTTATGTTGCCATATTGTTATTGCGTGTGGCAGAAATATTGCTTGCCTGTGATCTTTAACATTCTTACATAATACAATAAGAACGTACATTCCACATTGCAAGAAATTTCATATTAATGGAGATCAGAGATATCCGGTTGGTGGTTTTGTTTATTATTTTACTTTCCAAAAGGTTGACTTATCAGATTTCTGCCACATGTTGAATGCACAGGGACTGCTTTCATCATGTGGGCAATGGGGTCAGCAAAACTGGTGAGGAAGTCAAAAAAGGAAATCAACTATGAAATTTTTGCATGAACAGACCCGTGACTATCTCCAGCTGGTGAACGTTGCTGATCTGAGGTCCATGCCGAAATGCCTGTCCGCTAATTCCCGCATTGGACAATGTACCGCCAATCGTCAGGTAGAGATAGTCAGTCCACGACTTAGGTGCCAGTCCATACTTGAGACTTTCATGCAGGGCATTTATCCACAGCTCCCCACCTGAGACGTCCATGTAAGGAACTTCCCCTGTATGAATCCTCATCTCTGGCCATCTAAGCGATTCCATATTTACCACCACCCCACCAGGAGCCTGTGCCTGACCTCGGAGAGAATGACCATGGCCTCTAGCTGCGATAGTCAGCTTCGAACTGGCACCCATTTGGAAAACATGCTTTACTGTGGCTGCTATGTCAGCAGTGGACCTGGGATGCAGGACTATGGATGGGATGGCGTGGTGCTGATTGCCAAAATCCTTGGCAACATGGTGAACATCATGAAAACTGAAATGCCCTTCAAGGCTCAAAGACATCAGTGATGAAGGCACGTCAACTTCAGAAAGAGGGATGACAGGGGATGGGAGGTCAGACCCCAGGTTGATGTTTGCAGTGATGCTGCTTAAGAACATGACCACGAGTAGTCGAAGGAATATTGCATTGTTTTGTCTAAGGAAGCAAGAGATTGCTGTTCTCATCTTCGTTTCTCTCTGTATGAGAGTAAGCAGAAGAAGAAGGGAGATTTTTGCTTTTTGTTTCTTGTGTGAATAAAAAATGGCGAAGAGCTGGGGGGCAGAGAGTGGAGAGGAGAGGGAGGGAGGGGGAGAGAGCTTGTGGAAGAGCAGAGGAACGGAGAAGGAATGAGGGGGAATTTATAAGGTTGAAAGTCTGGGGGTGGGGCAGTCAAAGCCATCTGTTTTAGTGCTGAACTCCGTATGAAGACTGACTACTAATTGGTGGTGGAGACGAGAGTCTTGAGATTTTGCCTTTTGTTTTGAGTGTGTTTGTTTTCTTTTGGAGGTGGTTGATGTGAGCATATGTCAGCTTAAGATAAAAAGTTCCAAGGCAGAAAAATGCATTCATATCTCCCCCTTCCCTCCCTTCCCTTCCAAATTCTAAATGCATAAGCATTCATGGCATGTCTCTAGTATCTAAAGATGGCTAACAGAGGATCATGAGGCCATACACGCCTGCTGATCATTGTATTGTTAGGGAGACGTAGACATCCTTTGATGGCATGACCAAAGTATCCATTACTTTTTCAGCGAACCACTGCCATGCCTTGTCCAACTCACTCTCCCCCCTAATTTCTCTTTATTTGTTATTGTTTGTTTTGGTGGGCATGAATCTGACAGGTAAAGGGGGTCCCACCACACATTTGGGTGGGGAAAGCTGGGATTTAGTGGGCCCTCATTGCACGTGAATGTCAACACTGTCACGTGATGGCCAGTGCGAAGGGTTTGTGAGCCATCCCTGTCGTTGTAGGGGCCGGGGATATTTGGTATTCTCAAGGCCTACCAGAGAGGGAGGGGAAGTGGACAACAAAATGACAGCTTTTGGTTGGAGCAAAAACTCCAAAAGCCTTCCATCTCGTTTAAAATGTGGGGTTGAAATCATAGTCCCACCCCCAAAATGGGATTACTGTGGCAGGTAAATAAATCCCAAAGAGTTTTTTTTATTTCCCCACTTTTCTTTTTGTTGGGGGGAAGGTGGGAGTTTCGGTTTTCACTAGTGGTAGATAGTGACCATTTCGGTCGGCCGTTTCCAAATTCCAACATTAGCTAGTTTAATATTGGAATCTTCCTTTTGACTATTTGCATCTTTTATTCGTGGCAACAGATTGTCATTTGTCTGCATTTCCCCACCGGTGTGAACTGGGTTTTAACTTTAATTCAAGCTTACTGCAGGAACTAATATTATATCAGACAAGTGCAATGACGCGGTGGCAGCACACTTCTGCCATTGCATGACATGTTGAAATTTCTTCTTGTGGGGCCCTGCTGCAGCCATTCTCTACTAACCTAGGACTAGGCCGGCCCTGGTCATCACAAGAATCCCATGATCCAGTTGTCCATGTGCGCCGGCGGGGTTGAATTGCAAATACGGTATTCTGCTACACAGCTGCAAGTCGTACTACCGGAATTGCGATGGATGCATCTCTTGTTTCAAGTAATTCGTGTTGGAAAGTTGATTTGCACTAGAGATCGTGGAATGATTGGTGTGCAATCCGGCCGGCCACCGGCGAACCAGCGATCCATTTGACACGGTGGCTGGTTTGTCAAAAGGAATATTAAAATGCTAAGTCACTAGTGAAGCAACAGACCCGGGGTTTCCCCTTCATTGTCTTCTAGAAGGAGACCACAATAAAAAGGAGAAATTAGGCCAGAATGAACTAATTTTTTGACTATTTCATTCACCCGAGTAAAGCATAAGTATGCCATGGCCTCTATGGGCCGCGATGTCCGACAAGTGGCGTAGAGTTACGGCAGCCACGTTGCGGTCTCCATAATCTGCAGAGCACCAGCAGCATCATGCCATGTGGATTTGAGGGAATGATAATCTTGGAAAGTGGGTGGTAGGGTCGGGGTTGTAACCAGGGTGGCCTAAGCCTGTGAAATAAAAATTACCACCTCTCTTATCTTGTCTCCTAATCTTGGTACATTCCACTTCTATCGTGTCTTTTGTCCCTACCCAGCTCCAAAAGAACCTCTCTCTCTCTCTCTCCCCGTCTATTCCCTTCCCATATCCTTTTTCTGGCTTCATTTTCCCCCGTAATCCTTTATTTGATATCCAAAGGTGGGCATTTAAAATGGAAGAATATCTGTATTTTTTTATGGAGGGTGTTGATTGTAATCTGAAACCAGTTCCATCAACAGGTTCGGATATTTGTTGAGACTACCAAAGTATTCGTCATGCTGATCAGGAACCTGTAAAATACGGATGGGGGGAATCATGCTCTCCTTGTCTGGAAAACGGATGGCCAGGAAAAAGGTGGCAGATAGCGGGAATTATTTGGGATTTGGCCTTTATCAGTGTCTAACATTAGGGAGACTGTTTTGTCAATGTACTGGTTTGCTAGAGTGCCTTTGTTATCCACGTGTTAATATATATATAGGCGTGTTGGTGGGTGGTCGGATCCTCGATCATCTATTCGAATATTTACAAGTGGTAATGTCTATACGTTCGAATATTTGCAAGTGGTGATGCCTGCGATTAGTTAGAAATGCTTGATTTAGGTCTAATCAAGGTGATTTTGTGAAATCTAAACCAGTCACCTTGTTTGAAATAATGACATTACTGTAAGTCGAACTCGTTTATTAAAAAAAACCATATATGCATGCATCACACTTGAGGTAAAGAGTTTTATCTTATTTATATAGATGTCTAGCTGATGTTAGTATTATAGCATATTATGGTTGTTTAATGGTACAATTTTTAACTACTTGGGCATGTGCCGAGTGGTAGCACATGAAGCTAGGCAAGTGGCGTTCAAATGTTCGAAAGTCCTCCAAAGCAGTGCAGGTGTATCCTCCTAAGCTGTAGAGGTGCTGCGTGCGTGAGAGCTGTCTTCTATAAAATATTAGTTGGGATTTTGTGGTCTCCTAGATGAATGAGCCTTGTCTTAATGTACAATACCATTAAAATGGTAAGTTTTTTATTTACACATGAATGTATTTATTTCTGAGCAAATGCGGCCTATGCACACATTGAATTTGAATAAAACTTTTTTTTGATGAAGAATTTGTATAAAATTTGTTTTCATAACTAAACAAATAATGTTAAATATAATAAATAGATTAAAATTTTCATCAAGTGTCAAAACCTTAATATTTAAGGGGGTTATATGGAACCACTTCTACGTAACCGGGTTACATAGAAGTGGGCTTTTAATATAATTTATTATTTTACAATACTTTTACATATTTATTTTTATTTCTAACAATAAGAATTTTAAGGGGGTGAAAAATGACTTAAATACCTTAAAATTGATAATTTTTAAAATCAAAATGAATTTATAAAAGTATTGTAAAATGGTAAATCTTGATATATGTATTAAATACACCTAAAAAATATATTTATAAAAAATCAAAAAATTTTAAAAAAGGCATCGTATGCGCGCTACATGTGATGCTGTCACACAAAATCATGGTCCATGTCAATCACTGGGTCATCCGCTTTTGAGCTGAGTTGGAAACATTTTCAATTAATCATAACTCATATCTATATGGGAAAACCATTAATTTAATCTTAATCACAAATAATATTATACGATATATTTTTATTTGTGATGCAGAACATTATTAATTAGAAACATGCAGGTGTGAAGAGATTAAAATCATATCATTTGAGAATAAGCGTATGGACATAAGAAAAATTAATAGCGAATGAGGTGCATAACTATATATGTAATTCATAGATAGTCGCGTGATTGAATAGGATGTGTACGATGAAGGCATTGAATTTCATAAGACATTATTTTTATTCTACAATAAATAGGTATGAAGCTATTAACCCATTATATTAAATGGCTTCCTAAATATACATGACTTTAAATAGAACTTCTGAAAACTACCTATTGGAGAATCAAACCTGCTGGATAAGTTAAATTTAATCCATTTATTCAGGCTTAGCAGTGGACAAATACATATCAAGGCATTTTTCTGATTTACATACTTAAAATTTCAATAGAGATAATTTTTTGAGTGTCCAAAAAAGCTGTGCCAAGCATAGCAAATATTCTAACATATAAATCATGTTGAGTCTCAAGTATTTATATTTCATAAATCTGAAAGAGTTTTTTTTCCCTGCTGTTTTTGGCATTATTAAAGGACATTAATTTCATTATTTGCGTATCATAGAAGGTGCTAGCATATCTTGTCAAAAATCAAACTGGTCGAGTAATAGGTCTAGTTCGAACCTACATGGCCGTGTTTATAAAAAATAAAAAACCCGAATACCACATTGAACAATTAAGTTTGCAAATTATATATGATACGCAATTACTAGATTGCTAACTGAAACCTAAAAATCCGGCCACAGTGCAATAATGGTTAAAAATCACAAAAATCCAGCCATCTGGGTGGTCCAAAATCTGTTTTAATTAACACCTCAGGTGGTTAGAGGCATAGGTGAAACACGGCTCATGAAATTTTAATTTACTTCAACTTTAATTCTAACTCCATTTATAAAACATTATCCCTGGTGCAACTTGGGCTTATAAAACTTAGGTTTACCTCAACCTTAACTCTAACCCCATTTATTAAACATCAACCCTAATTCTAATCATAACTTTATTTATAAAACCTAAACCCTAATTCTATTTTTTGAAATTTGGGACTGGGTCATGTCTTGGGTTGAAATTTAGATTGATAAATTTATATTTTATTTAAGAGTGACAAGTTTAGAATTTTATACGAATATATAATAATAATAAATCATGTAAGTAAACATAATGATATATAGTCAAACTACATATTTTAAAAAATAAAGCAATGTAAAAAATATTTCTAGAAGAAAAATGTAACATAAAAAGCAAGATAGATGAAGGAAGTTAATAGATGTAAATGTAGATGATAGAAATAAAAGACAAATATAAATGAAAAATATGCTTTATTTATAATATAATTACAATACGCTAAATATTTATTCAAATATAAATATAAATAACATAAAATGTAAAGAAATATTGTTTAGATATTGCATATACAATATATTTTAACGGATACAATATATTTTATAATAAATATAAAATGAAAAATTGGGCTTTGAGGGTTTACTTTAACACTAACCTTATCATATTTATAAATCGAGTTTGGGTTTTTCATGCTCGAGTTGTAAAAAAGTGAGTTCTAACACTATTAGAAACCAAGTTTGGGCTTAACTTGGCAGAAGTTGCAACCCTAGTTAGAGGCGATGCCTTTGTTTACTGTTGTCCCATTTCTAATCCGGGTTTGGAAGCTCAGTCTCTTCGCTGATATTTGAGAGTTCATGATCTCTCGTTGATATTTGAGAGCTCATGATCTCTCATAGATATTTGAGAGCTTGTGATCTCCTTTGAAACGTATGATATAAGTTGAGACGCGATGTATATACCGTATATAAAAAAATCTGTTTTTATTAGCATTAAACGGGCTGAACCCGAGGAAAACCCTTATTATTAATTTTTAAATTATGTACATTACAAAGAGCCCCATTATTCCCCTCCAGTTTGAACCTGGAAACTCACGCACGCATCCTTTATGAGAAACCAGTAGGCTATGTACAAGTTTGATTGAAACCCTTATTGATAACTGGAGTGGATTGGACTAGTTGGGTGACCAGTACTTGATTGAACGGCTTGGATTGGCTAGGTAGACCCGGTTTTTACAACACTTAAATATAACTATAGATCCTTGGCTGCCTGAGTTATCTATTAGGGAAAAGAGAACTTCCCAAATGAGTGGTCATTTTGTGTTGGAAATTGGAATATTCTACCCATTTAACAGAAGGATTATTTACTTTTTGTGCTGATTTCTCCTTTCCATATGATTAATAACTTTTATAATTTTTTTCTCACCAAAATTTTTTATTGATATGATGAATTTATCATTACTTAAGCATATATTCCAAAACCTAATCAAGGGTTTGAATTCATATATTCATCCCCGAAGAAATTAAATAAAGAAATTTCTCAGAAATCATTACAACAAAATTTGCAAAATTTTATTACAAATTTTGTTATAGTTGGATTGTCTGGGAAATTTTCATTTTTGTTGTCATTCTACTGCACTGATTTCATTGGCAACAAAAGTTGTAACCATTTGATATTGGAAATGCAACGCAGCAATTATAAGAACATTAGGTTTTTTTGTTGTTGAAAATAAAATTTCTTTCATTTAATTGTAAGGTTATCCGTTCCTTGTCACGAATCAAGGCTTCTCACAATCTACAGGACTACGACTCTTTTGAATATTAATTCCTATTATACTGCAGATTTATTCGTACAAACATATACAAGCTTGTTGTTCTAAAAATATTCTTGCTATCCAATCAGTATTACTTTATCGAAAAGCAATAATATATATGAAACGAGCTATTACTTTATCGAAAAGGAATTATCTATGAAAAGAGACAAAATCAAACTGTTCAGGTACAGGACATTAATTTTTCAATGAACCTGGATCTTTTATGTCCCATATAGGGGAGTATCGTCCATTATAGGCTGTCTGAATTAATTTAAAAATCGTACATGTTGCTTGCACCATGCATTATTATTGAGTTGTGATCTTTTCAAACCGGCTTCACGGTGGCCTCCGTAAAGCCAGCTAAAAAACTTATTTTTTAAAAACTTTTTTTGGATTTTTTTTCATGGGTAAGTAAATCTAGGTGTATTAAATCTATAAAC
>JAXCLR010000063.1:37254185-37326400 GCA_035584095.1 Annona squamosa | reverse complement strand
TTAAAAATATCCAAAAATGGTAAAACTTGATTTATAGATTTAATACACCTAGATTTATTTACTCATGAAAAAAAATCCAAAAAGTTTTTTTAAAAAATAAGTTTTTGAGCTGGCTTTACGGAGGCCACCGTAAAGCCGGTTTGAAAAGATCATTCCACATTATTATTTATATGTATATGTGTGTATATAGGCAATAGGTTGGTTCATCCTCAAATGTAGTGACCGTTTAGATCTCCTAGTGCCAACTTTTCATTACTGTGCATGTCAGATCGAGTGCGGAAATTATCATGCCCCAAGTGACAATCACATCGCTCTTTTTTTTTTTTAAAAAAAAATAATATTATTATTATCATCAGTTTTTTTTTTTTTTTCTTTCCAGTAATTCGTTGGTACACCAAATGTTGGAAATGAGCAAAAGCTGATATCAGACTGACAAAATCACTGATCATAATAAAATTTTTAAAAATATTTTCTTATCTGTTTCTATTCTCGCAACAGGTAGTTTTACTTATTATTAAAATTTCGTGATCATAATTTCTTACATTTGATCATCCAAAACGTCTGGCTACACCACCGTTGTCAAGCAGCCCATATATTGGTGTGGGCAGTTAAAAATTAAAGTCGAATTCTATTCAATTTGAGGCTAATATTTTTAAATCTAAGGCTTGTTTCATTTAGTTAATTAACCAGGCACTACAACCAAATTTATTACATGTGGCCACCTTTTTTGTCAGCTTAATTTTAATTTGACTACATTTGGTACACAGCTAATTAAATCCTATATAGTTGCAGCCAAAGTTTTAGTATTATTCACAGCAAAATTTTAGTAGCTGCATAACATTTAATATAAAAAATGACTACATTTAATTAAATACTACAGCTCAAAAAAGCTAGTATTTGTTAACAAAATATTTCTAATGCAGTAAATATATGTAATATGCAAACAAAAAATATACAGCTATATAAAACGAAATTGGTTGTTGTGAGGCTTATTAGCTGATTGTTGATAAGCAACAAATAGATAAGGATAATTTGATAGAATTTAAAAAATGAAATCATGAAGTTACAATATCGTATTTGATGCCTCCACATGAACGGCTTCCCCTCAATTCTTAGGATCCGATCAGGCCATGATGCATGCATCACTACAAGAAAATTCTTTCCGGCAAACCTTCTTAGTAAACAAAAATTCTTTTTTAACAAAGAAAATCTTTTATATAATGAAAAATTTTCTTATAGTAATACTTTTTTTGCACAAGAAAAAATTTCTTTGCTTTTGATGATGCTTCCATAGATTAAGGTTAATTTCCTTTTTTATGGCAATTAATATGTTTACAATTAAATCAAAATTTGATTGCCTAAGCATAAAAATAAATTATTAGCAACCAAATTTCTTATTAGTGGTTGTTATATGATATATGCCACAAATTGTTTGGTGACCAAATATTCTTTAACAATAATCTTCTGCAACAAAATTTTAGTTGCCAAAGGTCAAAATTTGTGAATGTGCATAATAGAACATTCCATGCATGACGAACCAGCTTGCTGAATAATGCGCGCCCAACTCACAGCAACAAACCAGAAAACATACGCATTAATAGTTGGCTATCTTGACCTGAACTTCAAATAAATATTGCATGTAATATAAAAAACGAATCTCTTTTTTGCAAGTTGTTAAGATATTCTCAGTTATAGCTAGCCAGACCCATAATTATGGACCTTGAAAGATCCTCAACACCCAATCTTTGTTTGCAAGCAGATTGTTGGTATGTCTTCTTGTCTCCGTGTATTTAATTTGCATGGATGTCAAGGTGGAAAGAGAAGATAAAAGTCGTCATGGGAATTGAGATTCTAAGAAGATCATTTCATCTCCACAGGTCAATCATGATCATAGCAAGTGTTTGAATAGGCGAATGCTTTGGGGCCCTTACATCATGTGTCTGCTAATTAAGTATTAAACACTGGCACTGTTGGAGATACATCCATGTCTACATGAATTCCACTTCATTTTGGCAAGGCATGCGGCAAGAAAGAAACGAATGGTGAGGTCCCATCTAACCCCCATTAATTAAAAATAATTTTGTAGTTTGCTCCATATATCTCCTTATATATCATGCATGAATTCATTTCCCATCCAAAAGAAGTGCCTCTCAATTAAACAAACGCATGGTGGAATTTCGGCGCAGCCCGACAATAGCAATGAGCAGATCATTGATTATATATTATGGAATGTCGGCGCACCAACAACGGTGAATAGAATAGCAAGGGATCAAATTCAATTGGTGCATCTGGCAATTTTTGTAGTTATTCGGCTTTTCTTATACCCCCAGCTCTTAATTACAGGAAAACTTGCATGTTTCAAAAGATACTGTTTAGCAATATAAATATTGAGGCTAAAAATTAACTTTTAGTGATGATATTGTAAAGAATGTTGTAAAAAGAATCTTTAGAGACAAATAATTTCAAAATTTATCTCTGAAGCCTTTTGTGATTAATTTATAGTGACTTTAGCAACATCGCAATATAATTTAATGCGTTTGGAGACCAAATTTAACATTGCTGAAAAAAAGTTAGCCCATGCATAAAATCCCTCTTGGAAGTTGGAAAGCCCATGCATTTGTTTTTAGAGGAATCATTTGTTGGAATTTTGTGCCCCTATTTATACAATAAGAGTAGAATGCTTCATTTGGGCACCTTGATATCAAGTTCATTTGATGAAAACCTAAACCATAAGATAATTTATGGGGCTTCTCTGAATATATTTATTATGTTTGACCTTAATTTTAAACATACCTATAACATTTTTAAAATCCTAAATATACTTACTATGTTTGCATTTAATCCAACAAATGCTCATTATGTGAGTTAACCCCATTAATTAATAATATGTGAAATTACTAATATGCTTTTCACATTTAGGACAAGATTGAAAAATTAAATGTCATAACTCACTAATGCTCTAATTGGACACAAGTTCTATATTTGGAGAACTCTAATTTTATTAGTTATTATTTGAAATAGGGTATTTTGAGCATTTATAAAAGTCTAACTAACGATTTTTGTCGGAATAAGCATTTTAGGAATTAAATACAAACATAATAGGTATATTTGGAAATGAGTTATTTTGAAATATACCGACTATGTTTTACCTTAATTTTAAATATACTCATTGCAGTTCTAAAATCTTAAATATACCCTCTATGTTTGTATTTAATCCTAAAAATATTCATTCCGTGAGTTAACATCGTCAGAGAATACGTGAAATTACTAATATGCCTCTCACATTTAGGACAAAATTGAAAAAATTAAATGTTATAACTCACTAATGCCCTAATTGCACATGAATTTTAAATTTGAAGTGCCTTAATTTCATTTTCTTTTTATTCATTTCATTATTTATTGTTTTACAACAGGGATATATTGGGTATTTTAAAAAAAATTAACTAACGGTCTTGTCGGAATGGGCATTTTTAGGATTAAATGCAAATGTAGTGAGTATATTTGGAATTAAAGTCAGACACAACGAGTATATTTGAGAACAATCTTTTGAAAATTTAAAAATGTTGTGAGTGTGTTTAGGATTATGGTGAAATTAGATTTCCCAAAATCGCATTGATATATGACCAAACAAAATATTTCTACTTGTGGGTGAAATGGAAATATCTCCTATGAATTATCGCTAATCTTATCATGATAATTGATACTATAAATATATTTTCTTTACTTAAAAAGTAGCTTGTAAGCTAATAATGTCTAACATAAGTTGCAAGGGTACTCGTGTGCATTAGTATTTCACTAATTTGTCACATCTTTTGAGAACCTACTTGTTACCAAGTTTTTATTATAAAAAATTGCAAATTTTTTAAGAAATTTTTTAGTAAACAAGTTATACTTTTTTCAATATTATTATTGCCCATAATTAAATTGCTTTGATTACTACATTGATATATCTACTTACAATATAAGAAAGTTAGATCTTGACAAGCCTTATTAACAGTAAAAAAGTCTTTATAGCATGATCATGACTTTAGCCTAGTGGATGCGTATCTGGACATGAGTTTTCGAAGTTCGGATTTTGAAACCCTCTGAAAGCTAAGTCTAGGACTATAGATCCTTTGATACCATAAAAAAGTTTTTATTAGCAATGCCATAAAAAAGTCTTTATTAGCAAGGACAATGTATATACAAGAAAAAATCTCTTGCTTATGATGATATTTTTCTAAGTAAGAAAAAAATTCATTACATATGATGAACTCTCATAGGTAAAGGTGCAACTCATGCTCACGAAACTCAAGTTTGTCTTAACTTTAACCCTAACTTTATTTATAAAATTTAAATTTTAATCCGTTTGTGATAATCATGGTTGGGTTGAAATTTGAGTTGACAAATGGTAAAGAACTAAATTGCTTCTTATTAGTTGTTATACGACATATTGTATCAGCCACTAGCAAATCAAATTTTCTTTGGCAACCAAATTTTAGTTCTTAGGCCTACCAAAAACTAAAACTTTCGTAGTGCTACATACCACGGCTCTAACCCAAAACCCAACCTCTTGTTTTCACTTGCAATAGAAAGAATTCTTATATGCGACCATGTTTTTGCTGTTAAAGAAAAAATTTGACTACTAAACGGCCCAAATTCGACGTTATTTGCATCAGAAAATTCCCAAACATGTTACACCATATGTAATAATACTTAAGTAGCCAATTAAGTGGAGTAATGTTTCAATGCATTAGGGTGGAAATTTTAATATATTTTTTGAAAATCTTTTTATAATATCGTTAATTTAAGTGCATTTAATCTATAAATCAAAATTTACTATTTTTGGAGATATGTATATATTTTTTATTTTAAAAATAAGGTAGACTTTAGTCATTTTTAAATAACTAAAATACTCCTATTTTTAAAAAAATTAAAAATTTTTATACGTCTTCAAAAATAGTAGAACTTAATAAATAAGTTAAAATACACCTCAGTTGATAGTTTTATAAAAGATTTTGAAAAACATATTAAAAAATGGAATTTTGCACCTTGATGCATTGAAATTTCAATGCATTGAAACATTACTCAATTAAGTGGGCAGAGTGGTTGGATAGGATATTACAAAAAATATGACTTCTGACAATGAAAACTTTTGTTATAAGAACTTATATTTTGGTTGTAATATATTCAGCTAGAGGAAGAGAATTTAGTTGCAAAAACTATGCAGCACATGGGTACTGTCAGGTTTTATTTGAATTACAAAAATTCTAGTAAAGATAATCAACTACTTTCATAGTTAACAATTGATAAAAATTAGGTGAGCTATAAAGCCAATAATAATAATAATAATAATAATAATAATAATAATAGTAATAATAATAATAATAACAACTATTATTATTATTATTATTATTATTATTATTATTATTATTATTATTATGAATATTGTTATTCCATGGCAAAAAACACAACTTACACTAACAAAATAATGGTTGCAAGAATCAACATTTTTTAAGTTGCATTTAAAAGTTTGCAGCCCAATTCATGTCATATGGGGGGATATGGATTACAACAATTCGAGAACTGTCATAATATGCTAATCTTGATCAGCATGCTACCTTCGTACCTTTGTTAGGTGCCGCTGTTTGAGGGTTTTGGTTAGGGGGGGTGGTTTCAGAGATCTTTTGCGGTTGGAAGTCAAAGCCGGGATTCCACTAATATTTTTTTGCATGTGGCTGTCCACGTGAGTTATATGTCCAAAGTGCATCGCATCTTAATTTCGGACAACAATTAAGATCTGGCACGTGCATACCATATTTATTCGTCTGCATGCATACATATTATTGTGGCGGACAGCTATATATAGTAGTTATATGCATCCCTTCGAATCTTCCCCATTGTAGAAGAGTCTCAAGTTAAGATGCACCTCTTAATCGATCAGAAAGTCACAAAAGGAAAACTTTTAGCCAAAAATAGAATCAAACAACCCCACGCACATGCACAGCCCTTCCTTCCACCGGCCACCTCAAGCCATTAAGAATATTCGATATATGATAAATCTGGTAACTGAAAATGGTGGGCTCCAATGCCAACCCACCAAAACAATTCTTCATATGGTTGGCATGCATGCATGATCTGCGAAATCATTGGGCTGGCAACAAAAAATTCCATGCATGTTCTCCAACTGTAGGTACGTAGACCAGACCACTCCACCTTAGTTTATGACAGATATATCAGAAAATGCCGACTGCTTTACGTTGGCCAGTAGGGGGAAGTGTTTGTGTTGGGCAGGACTCTCTTTTATTTATTTTAAAAAAGTCATTTGCCATTTTCATCACGTTTAAGTCACATTGACTAGTTCGTGAAGGAAAGAGTACACAAAAAGCTAGAAGAAGAAGTTTCTTTTGCGTTCTATTTCTAAGTGCATTTCATTCTTAGACTTCTATCACAAGCAAGAAGAAGAATATATGTAGTATCCGAATCAAGAAGGTTGCCCGCAAGTCATAAATTCGAAGATTTCAAAGCAGTACTGAGATTTGCCCCACTTGAAAGTTGCCTGCAGAACTTCATTGACCGCGTCAATATGGAAAACTCTAGTGGCGTGTTTCTAAACATTTTGACTTCTTCAGGTGTAAAGGGCTACGTTTGAATAGGGTTTTTTTTTTTTTTATGGGTATTCATTCTCAACTGGTATTGTAATTAAGCACTGAGATGTTTTTACAATTTCCTAGCAACAGTATACAAATATTTATCAATATTTCAAAGCTTTCCAATGGGCAGGCACTACCACATCTACCGTCATTTGAACCAAAGACGCCAAGCAATAGGGACATATCCTTGTACCATTGCGTTTGAATTGGGTTTTGATATTCAAATATTTACAAATTTCAATTAGGCTTCATTTTGGTGGGATGTATCTTTTCTTTTTTGATGAAATGGTGAGATGTATGTTAGAAAGACAGTTTATTAACATTTAATTGCTTTTGTAGATTCTTGTGGCATTTAAGTATTTTTAATGGTCATTTTAATTATTTTTTAAATTCCATTTTTGTGATATACAGAAGAATGAGTGACTCAATACAGCAAGGTGCAAGGAAACATCTATACTAAGCCTCCCTTAGTTTTTTACTCTAAGATGATTTTTATTTTCAAATCTAAAGAATTTATATTTATATGTATTTATTCGTTATTACAAAATCGTCTATATATTAAATTTTTTTTATATACTATATATAATACGTATTTTGAAAAAAGTTTAATAATCATATACTGGATCCTAGTTCAGTGCTTCAGCAAGCATGGAGTAAGTATTTTCGAAAATAGCTAGGGTATAAATATGATTAACCCAGAATGGGACCAGCACCAAGTTCAGCTTCTTTTTTTTTTTTTTTTTTTTCCCTTGATTAGAGCACCAAGTTCAGCTGGAAGACCTCGTGTATCACAATAATTCCAAGTCGTTAGGTACTTTGGTTGGAGTTGTTCTCAACACGCGTGGATGCTAGTTAAAATATCTAAACAGTAAGTGAGATTGATGGAAGTATCTAGACCATCTGTCTCAAAGGAAAACCCGAACCCACGATCCACGTTTTGATTGTCACAGTAAGGAAACAAGTTTGTTGTTAAAAGTTTGCTTTTACTAAAGAATGTTACATTTTATTGCTGAAAACATATATTATTTTTTAAAAAATTTTACTGTAGTTTTTTTTTTCAATAAAATTATGACAATAAACACTTATTTATGAGTTTATTGCCAAAGCTTAGTGGCAAAATGTTTTTAGCGTAGAATTGAACAATGTTGATTTGCTAGAGGGATTAGTTTACTCATTCTTTGTAAGTTAGTAGAATTTTTTTTGCCAATGATCAACATTTAGTAGGGACTTTTATTCATATGAATATTACAGTTATCTCAACTTGTTTTACAATCAAGTCTTGAGATATTTTTACAATTTTCTAACAATTTTCTTATAATATTCTAACAAACGTTTGACAATATTTATATTTTTCCTAATCGTTGGACACTAAAGACACTGTAGTCATCACCACTCGAAACCATGATCATCTATTTTGGGACAGTCGTGATTACCACTGTATTGCATGCCCCTGCGGTCATTTAGTAGGGATTCAAGTTTTCTGTTAATTTCTAATTTTTGTGTAGCATTTCAAATAATTAATAATTGATTTCTTCAATGCTTAGTTGCAAGAATTTTGTCTAATTTGATGTTTTAAAAAGTCCTCACAAATGTTATTAGAACCAAACCAATGATCGAACCAATGAAAAGTCTGATCCGGTTCAAATTGTTTAATTAAACGTTTTGAACCAGTGATGTTAGTATGACATATTTATAATGTCATAAAGATTTATCTATTTTTAATTAATTATATATTGATAAACTTATATATTCATAACTCATAAATATTTATGTTAGACTAAGAAGTTAAAATGCACCAACGCTCAGCACTATGGCAAGCACATTTGGGGTGTGTGCGTTTATCCTGGTTCGTGTTCCCATGGGAGCAAAATGCTCTATTGTAAACTTGTCATAAAAAAAGAAGTTAAAATGCATTACCACTCTAATATAATAGTCTGATTACCAAAACAAAACATATAGAAAAACTAAGTATTTTAAATTAACTAAGCATATATATAACATGTTAAATGAGAAGAAATCATTCTGATTAACTAACCTGCTTTTTTGATTCGCACTTTTTCAAACATATCAACACAATAAATAATAAAATAAAATATTAATGGTTGAATAATCGAATAATTCATTATAATACTAAAATTACATTAGAACAACTCAACAGTTAACCTTCAGCAAAACACAATAATCGCGTACTATAAAACCACTTAGTGACGAAATTATAAAGTTATGAAATAATTTATCCATCCGCATAGTCTACCATTCTCATCAAATAGCTACTACTCATAATAGTATAATGAAAAAAATTTATAAATTATAGTTATAAGTCAAGCAATCAATAACATTTTCTCAGATACATGATTGAATCAATCAATTGCAACAATCCAATTGAACAATACAATACAATCAAGCAATCGAACAACAATTGAATTACATAATATAGATCTTAATTATTTTTTTTGTTTTTGGAATCTTGATTTTTAGTTCTTATTTATTATAGTAATTCAATGGTCCCGAGAAGCTGCCCAGGAGCTACACGCATGCAACAGATAAATTATAGCTTGCAACAGATTAAAAAAGGTGGTGAAGAAGACAACAAAAGCACTATATATATTTGGGAGTATTCTTTCGTGGTGGAATTGACATGGAAGGAGAACAATAGAGCGTTTGAGCATGAGCCATATTAAACAATTAATTAATAGCCTTTTAACTAGAGCCAGTCTCATTTTACTTGCTGTGATCGAAATAGGCCTTTCGAGATGGATTGGGAATATTATTATTATCCCAATTAAATCTAAATATTAATGATGGTCTTGATTCTCTACCTTTTTTATTGACTTAAATTTTTTACTTAAGTAATTTTCAAACTCTTGGCAAAAATGAGAATAATATAAAAGAAAAGATAGCTAATTGCAAACAAAGATCATTAACCTCTTTGCAATGTCGATCTCCATATTCATATTTTATAGATGACGACTCCAATAACTAGCCATCGCCTCAACTATAGCTACCTTAGCAACTATCATTTGGCCATTAAAGCCATAACCATTTACATAACAAATGAAAATTTTTTTTGATAGATTGAATCCTACTTAGTTTGAAGTTTCAAGGATATATCTTCTCGTATCAATTTTTTTAAAATGATGTTGTTCGTTGGAGATGAAGAAGATTAAAAATATTTGGGAGATGCGAGATTTTGTGTTATCTAGCAAAATCGGTTGAACATGATCCGATCACAATTTGTAGTTTAATCAAGGTTCGGGTGGCCTTTGGTGTTTCATGGCAATAGACTGGACGAGCTATAAATGAACTAGATTCGAGGATTCTCAGTTGAATTGGTCAGAACTAATTCCGCAACACTGGAGTGCACACATCACGCTTTCTCATGTCACAACAAATTGATTTTTTTTAGGTTGTTACGGAGTTCAAACCCCTGAACATAGCTGTCACAGGGTTTCAAATGCTAAATCTTGGGAACTCATGTCTGAATGTACCATCACTAGGCTAAAGTTGTGATCGCCAAGAAAATACATTTTTGACAACTCTTGTTGGGAACAAAAGGTCTTTATTAAAAAAATAATGCATATAGAAATTTTTTTTTGTTTATGATAATGCTTTTATAGGCATGAAAATTTTCATTATGGTGATGTTTTCTTAGACTAAGAAAAATTTTCTTACTTACAATAATGTTTTTACAACCAAATCAAAAATAGTTGCCAAAGTATAAAAAGCATGAACTATTTTTTTTTTACATAAAAATTATGGACTGTTAACAACAAATTTCTTGCCACAAATTATTGATAACAAAGTTTTTTTTTTTTAGCAACCAGATTTTAGTCTTTTGAAAGAAAATTTTTATTCCTAAAATTAAAATTTTGTTGTAATGTAAGACTATGTGAGTTTTTTTTTTAATTTCTTACCATCATAATTTTCGTAGAAGTGTGTTAGTCTTGCGCAATGACTAATAAAAAACCTGAATAATAATCTAATAATTAATCTCAAAAACTACATAGCATAGATCAACTCAAAAAACACAAGAACTTATAGTGGTTTGGTCAATCATAGGCCTATTCTACTCTTTAAGCACAACGACCATAGTTTTACTAGTTAACCTTAACACATAATTTACGGTGGTACAACCAGTTCTATTGCCTTCTGAATTGGTACTAAACTCCAAATGAGCTTGTGAAATAATCAACAACTTTTCTCTTGGTTTGAATACAATCAACACCAAGGTATTACAAAGTTCAAGACTATAAATGACATAAAATCAAACCCTCTTAGCACATTTGCAAGAGTAGCAAATTCAAAATTTGAATTACGATTTGAAGCTTTGAATCATCACAACACCATCACTTCAAAATCAACAACTTTTCTTCAAAAGTGATCTTCACAAAGGAGCAAACTTGAAACGAGTGTTTGATGAACCTTTCTTAGATGCATTCTAGCTCTTTTATATCCTCCTTTTATAGTCTCTTGATTACTTGAAATATGGCCTAGAAAATAGGCCAAAAGTTCTCTATATATATATCTAAACTATATGAAATTTAAAAATCTATTACTTAGAAAACATAGAATGTTTTCTGTCAAAAGACCTCAGAAAAGTTGGAGAGTTTTAAGCATGAAAATGTTAACCTTTTTCCAGACAAAAGGTTAATATTTTCTCATATTTTTCAAAATTCAAAATTTGAAGAAAGGTTCTCCTTCAAACATATTAATCTCCTTAAGATAGTTACAAATAAATATACTATTCTTTATTCAAGATTAAGAGCATCTCAAAAAGAATATTTCATATCATATTTGAAGTGAAGCTATTAGTTAAGCATCTTACAAGATTGTTCCAAGCATTCCAACAAGCATACTCCACAATCAAGTTATCTATAGATTTCAAACTCATTTTATCACAATTTATGTTATAAGCTCAAAATGATAATTCGACAAACACACCATATTAAGAGCATTAAACACAATTTCATAAAATCAAAATTAATAATACAAATGCATTTTTCTGTCATCACCAAAACCAATAAAAAAGAGAGTCACAAAGGTTAAAATTAACTGCTAAAACTTTTTTTTTTAAAAAAAAAAACACATTTGGTTGAAAGTGGCACATGCGCTATTTATTATTATTATTATTATTATTATTATTATTATTTTGATGTATAGCACCTGTGCTAATTAAGGTAGCCAAAGTAAATGGCCCGAGGTAAATGCCTTTTGCAACCATTTGCGGAAGCTTATCATAGAGGTTTAAAATTTTCTTTTCAAATACAAAAATAAAACCAATAACTAATTACTATGTGTTATCAGCTGCAGCTAACATTGAGGATTTTGCTTGGGGGGACTTGCATATTAGTCCCTCAAATTTGCCAATTGACATTTTTAGCCCTGAACTTTGCTATCTGCGGCAGATGACTGCGAGTATGAAAATTGGAGAGTTTTAGCCGCTCATATATATTTAACGATTGTCTTAATACTGTTTTCAGCACATGCACAAGGGAGAAACACTATGTAATTCCGAAACTGGCAGTCATCTACTGCAAATAGCCAAATAGTAAAAAGTAGATGATGCAAAAGTGCCAACAAATTTGAAGGACTAATCTGTAAATTCCCCTTTTGCTTGGTGGGGCCATGAAGTCATGGTTGGCTTGGGATGATTATTCAGCTGTAAAGTGCTGATTCGATTATCCCCACCATATATATATATATATATATATTATGTGTAGATACATAGCTGTATTCCACTTAATTAGAGTCTCACCGAGAATAATGAAATTACAACCGAAGAATCTGCATAACATTATTTCAGAAGATTTGCTACGCAGATCCATCAAGATTGCGATTTTTGTTACGTCCGTAGTGAGACCGACCACCGTATATATGTCGTTTTCCAAGCCTGCCAAATGCCCCGTCTCTATCCCACTTGACATCATTGATCAGCTGTCGAATCTACTCTAATCTTATAATAATAATAATAATAATAATAATAATAATAATAATAGTAATAATAATAATAATCTCGATTATTGATTTAAAATTATCAAGTGAAATGACAGTAAATGTATTAGCTGTTTCATATGACAAGATTAGCTTTTGAAAAAATGTTTCTTTGTTCTGTCCACTTTACACGAAGTAATGAGGATGCATGGTTTTGATCGATGGATATATCACACATCCCCCTCTCTTTTCACCTTCGGATCATATATGAAGCATTAATTCAGAGACAAGCTAACGTGAAGGTAAACATCACCGTATATTTCCCACTTGGACTTTTGTTCACCGCACCCACATTACATGTGGCCACATTTCCCAGTAACTAAGGTGGCCCCCACCATGTCCATCACGATGAACGGCTTGGATCATTTCCATCTACATGACGTGGAAAACGACAGGTTCATATAGGTTCAGATAAGCCGGCTGCTTCAATTCCATACAAGAATCATCCAGCTTTTTTTAGTCATGATAATAAACAATATATTATACATTAGCTTACCATACAATATTCAATTTTTTAATTTTATTTTTATTTTTCTTCATAAACATGTTGTCTTAAGTGTATTTAATTCATATATTAAGTTTTGTCATTTTATAATACTTTTACATATTTATTTCTTATTCTCAGAATTCATGTTTTTTAAGGGGCAAAAAATAACTTATATACCCCTGATTTTAAAAAAATAAAAAATAAATACTTTATAAAATGGAAAAACTTAGTATATGGATTAAATACACTTAAGAAAACATGTTTATGAAGAAAAAATAAAAGAAATAGAAATAAAATAATTGAGTATTGTATTGTAAGCTAATATACAATATATTGTATATTATCACGACTCTTTTTTTTTTTGGATAGAGAGAATCATCCAGCTTTTTCTAAAGGCTTAATTTTTGGCCACCGATCATTTACCACTTAATTTCTTCACGTTTGCATATTTTATGTGAGTGATTCACTACTAAGGTTTATATGCAATGGTCTGTAATTGTTTGTTTGGCTTTTTCCTATTTTTAATCTTTTAACAGCTAAACTATATAAAAATATAAATCAATACATATATTTATGATATCCAGATCTCTTTAATAGAAACCATAGAAACCTTATAATATTTAACATTATTTGAGGGTAAATATTATATTTTGATGTCATAACTAAATACATATTTATATGAAAAATCATATGAGTAATTAAAAAATAGTTTGTACTCTGCAAACATTTGTAGGAAACTACTCCCCTTGATTTATTTGATCTATTATTTTTTACAATAAATATGTATATAAAATAAATCATTACAACAATTTTCATAAACTGCAACAACAATACTGGCAATCAATATTTGCCCATATTTTCGCCAATTCCCTGCCGCCGATTGGCACCAATTTCGCTGCAAAAGACATTCTATTGCAATGAATTTTGATATGTTAGTGTTATACACACACATTTACGTAAAGTAATATATGCTAAAGGAGTCTAAGTTGGCAGCGACAAACTGTGCAAAATTTATTATAATGTGCATCATTGGATTATCGCTGCAATTTATTTCGTCCATCACAACCCATTAGCACCACAAATTGCCAAAAGTTAAATTTGTCATAAAATTAAGTTTAAAATTTACACTTAGGTTTAATTGACCAAAATTTTTAAATATATATATATATACACAAAAATGACCCAAATTACTAGTGTATATATATATATTCGATATTTATTTTATGAAATATATTATATCTTTGAAGATATAAAATATAAAACTTGTTTAATTTATCTATCATTTAGTATATCTAATAAATGCATTCTAAAACTATATCACTATCACATTGATTATAAGTTTTGAAATATAATTTATATTGGAATTATGAGTTTCAAATATAAAGAACTAGAATTATGAGTTTCAAATAATATAAAGACTAATGGAAAGAACCGATTTAGAACAGAATTGGAATCAAATCAACTTTAAAAAATAGGATAAGGTACATTTAAAACGGACTTGACCTAAAATAGGGTAAGGTGGAAGACTTTGAAAATAGAATAAGAATATGTTTGAACTTGAATCAGACTTACTTAATCCAAGTTGTACTCCTAGTTCTCATTTGGATTAATCAAAGTTACACCCCTACCCTCAATCACGGTACTGTACTTTATTGACAACAGTATAACATAGATATATGAACTCTTTAGCAAAATTAGAGTTTGATACTTGCTAAAGTGGCCAATAAAGTTCTTAAAAATTCCACGTGAATTGCTTATTGGCTATATATTCTATATATATGTGTGTGTAAGGACAATGGGAAGGAAAAAAGCTTTCCGTTGGTAAGGAAGAAAATTCATGGCTAAAAGTTAGCTTTTAGCAAAGAATGTGCTATTTTGTTGCTAAAAAGAAATTTTATTTATTTTGCAGAAAAAGAGTTTTTGTTTGCTGTACCTTTCTACAATCAAGTTAGCAACAAACTCTCATTCATGAATTCGTTGCTAAAACTCTGTTACAAAATTATTTTTAGCAAAGAATGAATTTTTTTTTGTTTAATTTATCAGAGGAGGAGAAAATAATATTAAATAAAAATGGAAGTTAGTTAATATGTATATATATATATATATAATATAATATAATATAGTACGTGAAGGAGCCAGGGAATTGAAAGACATCAGATACTGATCCTGATCTCTGCCATTTAGGACAGGGCCAGCATAATGGCCCACCCTTGCCTGCCTCCACACGGTTGGAATAATGAAGATGACAGAAGAAGCATTGTTTAATTGTTACTTGGGGCGCGTGGACCGGGAGCATGCATGTTTGGACAGTTTTATTTTATTTCTATGTGGGTCAGGTTATTCTTTAAACGCATGTGAAAACTGAGAATCTGATCGGATCTTCGAATTTTTAGGGTACCCACAACAAGAAAATCCCAGTAAATGGCCACCCCCACCGTGAATGTGCACAAGGACAAACGTGTCCCTAATTAATTTGGGCACCCCCACCCCATCCTCATCTTTCCTTCTTCTCTTCTCTTCCAATGATGCCACTTTTGAAATCGTACTCCTGTAGAGGAATGTCTCCATATTGCAAAAAACACACCTTCGGCGAAGGTTACAATATTTGTCGTGATCACATCTATGCGCACAGTCAATTCCTTCGCTGTAACTAAAATTTACCAATATTTTAAAAATTTGTCACTAAAATTTCTCCCTTAACATGACAAGGTTCTGCTTGGTGAGAGGTTCTTTTTTTTAAAAAAGTAAGAAAAATAATTTATGAAAAATTTTAAAAAATAGAGAATCTGATGCGACGTCATAAGGACAATGATTAAGGGCATATTTGACTACTGATGTATCTTTGGTAGTGAAAAAATTTTTAAATGAAAATTTTTTTTATCTAAAAATTTTTAAAATGAAAGAAAATAATATGATATGACATGTGTAATGATGAGGAGTAAAGAGAATAATATTAAAATATATAGTTTAGTTATATCGATAGTTTTGTAGAAATAAGTAAAAATATTGTAGTCATAATTAAAAAATATAACAATTATAGACAATGAAAAGTTTTGTATTGAAAGTTTTAGTTGAAAAGTTCTATAACTAAATAAATACACCCTACGTGTAGAACTTTTTACTTTTCACAACTACTTTATTTTTTAATTATTTATTTATGTTTTTTCTTGTTATATAACTATCATATTTTTTAATCATTTCTATACAACTACTTATGCAACTAACATATTTATTTTAACTTATTCTTTTTACTCCATATCATTAATTACCTCAATTATATCATATTCCCCAATTTCAAAATTTTATGTAGAAGGTTTTATCACTTCGCAAACATACCCCCGAGAGTAAAAAGAATAAAGATAAAATAATTATAGTAACTGTATGATAAAATGTAAAAAAGGATAACCTGTATAAATAGCAATAAAAAGTTAGATTTTTAATAAGGAAAAAGGTAGATATTTAAGTAGTTAAAATGTTAAATTTCAAAAAGTTTACGTGATGGAATAGGAATAAATTTCTCCCCTTTTATGGAATGCTAATCAAATGGAGCCTTATTATCAAAATATTTTGCAGTATTAGCCCTAAAATATTACTTTCTCGAAACCTTCATACATTATTTTGCATCGTCAGCGTCTATTATTCACAGTTCGAAAAGATCTTTAGCAATGATGAAAATTGTCGCCATCTGTATAATTTTGTATTGCATCGTCACGTGGGTTATTAGCGACAACTTTTCAAATTTGTAACTAACTAAAATCTATACTTTTATCGAAAATATTATTTTGGCTTGTGACTAAATAGCCACTTTACAAAAGGAATCGTACATGGTTTTTGCAAAAAAGAAAGACTGCTTATCGTCACTGAAAACATGTTGTAAAATATTGATTTTCCTTGTAAAGAAACATACTCAAATGGAGCCATTATTTGGCCGCTATATGCAAGTAATACTAAAGTATTTTTTTATTGGTATACATATACTGAAACATTTGATATTACAATCAAGCACATACCCTCACACAATAGGGAGACATTTATTTAAATACCTCCACATCAAAGAGGAAATTTTAATGTTAATGAATAACCCCACACTACTTCACATGGTTCCGCTACAGGCTCTAATAACTGTGACACAAACAAGTTGCCCTTTACAATTAGGGCATAAGAAATTCTTTTAATATCTCTTTTATTTTATTACCATTAATAATTTTAGCAAAAATAATTTTAGTTCAGCTGGTTAAACTACGAGCATGTTATCATAATAACTTTTATTTTATGTAGCTAAGTTTTTGCTGCATATGACATATATGTGCATGAGATGTATTTTGGTTACAATTAGTTATTTAGCTAAATAATTAATTACTTATCAGTGGTAACAATCTTTTAATTTTATATAGCTAAGTTTTTGCTGCATATAACATATATGTGCATGAGATGTATTTTGGTTACAATTAGTTATTTAGCTAAATAATTAATTACTTATCAGTGGTAATAATCTTTTAATTTCATATAGCTAAGTTTTTGCTGCATATAACATATATGTGCATGAGATGTATTTTGGTCACAATTAGTTATTTAGCAAAATAATTAATTCCTCATCAGTGGTAACAATCTTTTAATGTAGTTATTTAATTTGGCTACAACCAATATAGTACTTATCATGTAGCCAAATTACACTTGACTAGAAAAAGTTGGTCATACATAATAAATTTTTATTGTTGTGCATGTTGTGCAATCAGTTTGCCCCCAGTTTGATTTGTTTTATTTCCAACCTATAAAATGCAAAATGTATCCAATTATTATTTACTGCAAAATTGCATTTAGTGGTATTGTACAACATAATATCCAATATTATAGATTAAGTTCATTCATATCGGAGACAACAAGTTTCCACGTTATCTTTAAGGGAGACACTAAACTTCCACCTAAATTTTAAGAAAGACCAACTACTCCCACATATATCAGTCAAAATCTCAGTAGATGAGATTTGAACCACACACGGATGCCTGCTAACATCCTTATTTTTGGGTCCATGGCCAATTGAGCATTGCTCCATTGACACAAAAATACATTTTTATCAACCCTTATTAGCAACCAAAATATTATGTTAGCAAGAAAATACATATGCAAGGAAAATTTTTCTTGCTTACAATGATGCTTATATAGGCAAGAAAAGATTTTCTTGCTTATAGTGATGCTTTCATAGGCAAGGTAAAATCTCCTTGTTTGTAGTAATATTTTATCAACCAGATCAAATTTTGGTTGCCTAAACGTGAAACCATCAAATTTCTTCTTATTAGTTGCTTCTGCAAGAAAATATTAGTTGCTAAAAATCAAAATTTTTGTGGTGATTATGATTTTAGACCATGATATGATCGATGTATGATTGAATTAAATATTTGATCAGCCCAGATTTTACTAAAATTATGTAATGTGGAGAATGAATGGGTTTGGCATATACTCAGTGAAAAAAAAAAAAAAAAAAATTTCTTGCCGCTTTCAAGGTTGGTGGAGACGTTGATACTTCAACGGTACACATGTTGCGTGGTTGTAAAACCAGTGCGCTAGTCATATTTATAGCCGACCCGGCCGGCCCTGATGATATATGGCGATACCACCAACATTATCACTTCTAAAATGATAAGATAAGCTTGGAAATTTTTTTATTTTGTACTTGCAACTGATAAAATCAGCCACTCGATCATTCGGTTTTTGATCATTGTGATTTTGGAGACATGCCGAACTGCAATAGGACATTTTCACACAGTTCTAATCAGTGGAGAAAATAAGAGCTCCTCATGGTCCACAAATCAGAATTGAGGGATTGAACCACGAATATTCCTAACAGCAAGAAAAGAAAAGCAAAAAATAGGAGTACTATATATTATTGTTCTTCCCTTTCTTTCACATTGGTATACAGAGCTGGCTAGCTCTGCACATTCAACAGTACCAGCTAAGTTAGCCGGTCGGACAAGTGCATGCAGCAAAAAAACCTCAAGTGAAAAGGACGCACGAGGGCATGCAACTTGTGGGTTTTGTTGGAGAAACAAGGAGTGAAATGGAATGTGAGATGTTCTGTGATATATTAAGTGTGCTATCAAAGTGTAAGATCGGAGTTTGAATCAGGGACAATAGCCTTTATTGTAGACAAAAAAAAATCTTTTATGCATCCATATTTTAGCAATTAGAAGTAAATTTATTGTATATAATATTAAATGTGCCTAAATGTAATAATATTTGTGGGCAAGTTTTAAAAAGCTACATTTAATATTATATGTTACAAAAATTTTGGCTACAAATAATGTTACTGTACAAAAAAGCAACCGAATGCAGTGGTAGCCATTAATTTCGGGTCGATATGAAAATATTTAACAAAATTTTTCGTTTTTGCTTTTTCTATGAGACCCTTATTCTAAGTGTATTTGATTCATAAAAAAAATATTATTACTTTTGAATATGTGCATATATGTTTTAAATTTCAAACATAAAGGTATTTTAATTATTTTAAAAGATTGAAAATGACTAAAATACAACTATGTTTGAAATTCAAAAAAGTATCAAAACATGGTAAAATTTGTTTGATGTAAAATAATGGTAAAGCTTAGTTTATAGATTATATACACTTTTATGGATATTTATATTACAATCATCTCAAACATTATCTTACAATCAACCTGTTGAGACATTCTAATAATTTCCCCATACAATTCTATGTACATCTAACAATTTTTTCTATTTTTATCTCACAAATAACATTCTTACTTCCTCACTGTGGACACTCCCACACATGGGAGAGAAGGACGCCACAACGCTACTGTAAAATATACGCTGCCACCAAAATGCTGTCATGCAATTTGGAACTCATCTCAGCCTACTTGGCTGATAGGTGGGTGACCAACCAAGCTACTTCTCAGTTGGCATAGATTATATACACTTAAGAAAATAGTTTTATGAAAAAATTTGAAAATACCACTTCAATCGGAATTGAAATGATCAATAGGCGAGGATAAGAGGCAAACAAGCTTAGGCATTAGCTGACAATAAAAGTATTGGTGAGGAAATATATTCTTGCGTATAACGATGCTTTTACAATTAAATTGAAATTTGGTTGTCCAAACACAGAAGCATAAATTATTGACAACAGGATTTCTTTTACCTGGTTGGTACTGGTTGCTACAAGCATAGGCCACTTGGCAATCAAATTTTCTGGAGCAACTAAATTTTAACCTTTTGAAACAAAATTTTGGTTGGGAAAAAAATGAATTATAGCTACCCGTAACTATTAGTAAGTTTTCATTAAAAAAAACTATTAGTAAGTAAAATATATGTACATTTTTATGGCTACACATAACTATTTGTAAGTTAATTTATATGTCTATTGATAAAAATATTTGCTTTGGTGCATTTGTTTATTGGTTGACGAGATAAGAAAGTGGACCATGAAATAAACCGATGATGAGAGTGACAGTCTGCAGGCACATTCATGACCAAAACAAGAACCTCATGGCCTTAGGTTCCAGTCAACCTCAACTCTCAACATTAGCCAGTGGTGGTCACGTGCAACTCATCTGTATGTTTCTTAGCTTTTAATTCTTTCTTTCTATCTCTCGTACAATTTATATCCAATCTGATCACATGTATATCTATCATCCATATAACCCGTCCATTCTTCGAGATATCATAATCTAACGTACGCCCACCAAGATGGATGCCCTTGCAAATGTAGACCCGGGAAGTTAGTAACCAGCCATCATCCAAACCGCACAATAGGTGGCCCACCTTTTTATCTGACGACCCAATATTCTGTTTGGCTGATGATCCAGTCCAGACACGTACGGGGTGAAGCAGTATTATTGAGATTGACTTCCTTTTCTTTGGACTGCATTGAGACTGGCCTCCTTTCTTTGGACCGCCTAATTTTAATTCTCATATACAATGTGGACAGCTAAATCATTTCACTGTCTTATTTTTGGAATTCCTCGTCCAGATGGTGGGCTGTTGGTGTTGAATGGCCACGATGATTGCGACAACGGCCAGACATCATGGTAGATCGAGAAGGCCCCGTTAGGATGCGCGTAACCTGTAATTTTGATCCAGATGAAAAGTATTGGATGCTCATGATTGTGGGAACAAGATAGAGTTTTGGGTCCTTTCGATGCCGTTTAACAGGACAGTGGTCCATGATCACTTCAAAACCTGCTTGACAGATCATCTTTGTGTGGGTCTCGCAGGAGCTAGGTAGAGTAGTACTTCAGTAAATCTGCCAAGGAGAGTTACTTAATTTGTGGTCACAGATGACCAGTCATTCTTTTAGGAACTAATTGATCGTGAATTCAATCCATCGAAATATGGGTTATTGGGCTGTTAATTACGATAATATATATTTCATGAAATATAAAAATTTCATCTGGGTAGCATATTTTTAAGATGCGAAAATTTACATCATCAGACCAGAGGTGCCCCATCTTAAGTACTCCATCCGGTCCCCATCTATAGCCTCCCAACCTCACCACTCCACAGTACTTAAATACCATTCTTCCGCTCCTTAATCTGTTCAACACAGTTATTGCCCAACCCTCTCTCGTTAGTGAACTCTACCCCCCCTCCCCTCCCTGCCAATATCCATAATTGCGACTTTCACAACATGAAGAATATTTTCTCCACTTCTAGCTGATCTTGAAGAAGTTCGAGACTCCAAATATGCCTATATTTATGCCAATGTGAGGTCCATAGGCCATGTGATTAACTACAACTTTCACATGGACCTTAAGACCACCTCAAAAGGCCTCAAGTGCTTAGCCTTTCTTGTCACTCTTGATGCACAAGGAAAGAGCTGTTTGCATCTTTTGTTTTTGGCTCTATTACATATTTCAAATAGTTAATAGACCTTTTTTTGAAGCTAGATTGAACAATCAGCATTGGCGCACCATCACAACGATGTAGCTGATGTGCATTCAGTAAATTCTTGAAGAGTTATTGTGAAATTATAACAACCAATTCAATGGGAAAGCTCACAAGGTTCCTTAACTACCTATTGAAGTGCATACGTTTGCTCTTATATAGGCATAACGTCGTGACTATAAGAATGACATCTCAAGTGACCCCATATTTGGTCCTCCAAGTGTTACCGGGACTACACCTTCTCAACATGTCTTGGCAACACTTGTACACTTCTAGATCTATAATTAGATCACATTGCCGAAAAACCCTTTTAGCTTGAGGCTCCATTTGGTAGAGTCTATTTGGAGTGCTTATGCTCTTTCCAACAAAGCAATGCAATACTTTGAAAAGTTGAGTTTTTATGGCTAGTTTTAATTGATAAAAACCAAACAAGACCTAGGACTTTCCTATGTAAGCACAACTCAAGGTTGCCAATACAGACTCAACTTGGTTGATAAAGCCCAGGCTTGTGTCCATGTGGTCAGTGTTTTAATTTTTATGAGAATATTATGTCTTCCATTTAAGGAGTGTTAGTCTCTTCCCTCATTGATATATATAGGGATATATTCAGGTGTAGCAACACTGCACCTGAATTCCTGTGCAGGCGCACTATCTGTTTAATCTAGCCTGTTGGAGTTGGCGCATCAAATCCTAGCTGGTCTCATCCTCCCACGAGTAGGTCGCAAGTATGTAGCGTGTTGAGTATGCGTGTATGGTAGGAAGGCAGCTACAGCTACGGTTTTCGAGACTGAGCGGTTTCCAATGTAGGAGAAGACGTGCTCGAGACATGCACCTGTGCTGGATTTGATTGGATTTGAGGGAGAGGGAATGACGCAATAGTCGGGAGACGAAGGAGGGAGAGAACGACGACAAAAGAGAGGAAGGGAGATTCGCGGCGGGAATCGCACGAACGCTGCCGAATCCTTCCAACTCTGCCGGAGTTGCCATTGCTAGGAACGGTGAGTGAAACGAAAGGGAGGAGAGGGAACGATGAGGGTTTGGCAAGGGCATTTGGAAAATTTCAACCGAAAGGTTGAGAGAACGGTGATCGAAAAAAAGAGGAAGGAAGAACAGTGCCCCCTTGCAAGGACTAACACTGCCCTCGTAGCGTTGCGATAAGCACAAACGCTGCCAGCTAGTCGTCGAAGAAGAGGAACATGGGAAGAGAAGTCACCAGAGCAAAGGAAGGAGAAGGCTATTGGTGGTAAGGACCTCATTGTTTACTATTTGAAATTCCGATTTGACATACTGTAAATCATCAAATCATGCAAATATGCAACTGTTATTTCAAATTCTGCTCTATTAGAGTGCACATTCGTAATTTAAAGCTGAAATTAATGTGGAATTACACTATAGTGGAGTTCAAATTAGTTTAAATGCTAATTTGTAATATACTGTAGATTAACATAGAGACGATTGGATTGGAGACATAAATAAGCATGTAGAGATTGGAAATTTAAGTAAATTTTCAAAAGTAGCTCACTAATTCCAGCTTAATCTCATTTATCCTTTTGAATCTTTTGATAAAAATTCCATTTACAAAAATAGCTCACTAATTCCACCTAAAATAATTCATAGCCAGTGCCACAATTTTGTTTGATAACAATTTTAGTTCTAAATAATGATATCATTAAGTTTTTGAATCTTTGGAAAACCTATCAATATTTTTACAATTCAGGAAATGATAGTTGCTGAGCATGCTATGTGCTACATGAGCATGCTGAATTTTTATCATAACCTCATCAATAGCACATTACTGCCTCAATAAATTCATAGCTAGTATCACAATTTTGTTTGTTAACAATTTTAGTGCTAAATAATGATATCATTAAGCTTTTCAATCTTTGAAAAATCTATCAATATTTTTACAATTTAGGAAATGATAGTTGCTGAGTATGCTATGTGCGAGTATTAGCATGCTGAATTTCTATCATAACTTCATTAATAGCATGTTACTGCCTAAATGAATTCATAGCCGGTGCCTCAATTTTGTTTGCTAATAATTTTAGTGCTAAATAATTATATCATTAAGTTTTTGAATCTTTGGAAAACCTATTAATATTTTTACAATTTAGAAAAAGATAGTTGCTGAGCATGCTATGTGCTATTATGAGCATGCTAAATTTCTATCATAACCTCATCAATAGCATGTTACTGCCTAAATGAATTCATAATCAGTGCTACAATTTTGTTTGCTAACAATTTTAGTGCTAAATAATGATATCATTAAGATTTTGAATCTTTGAAAAACCTATCAATATTTTTACAATTTAGGTAATGATAGTTGCTGAGCATGCTATATGCGACTATGAGCTTGCTGAATTTTTATCATAACCTCATCAATAGCATGTTACTGCCTAAATGAATTCATAGCCAGTGCCTCAATTTTGTTTGCTAACCATTTTAGTGCTAAATAATGATATCATTAAGTTTTTGAATCTTTGAAAAACCTATCAATATTTTTACAATTTAGGAAATGATAGTTGTTGAGCATGTTATGTGCGATTATGAGCATACTGAATTTCTATATAACCTCATCAATAGCATGTTACTACCTAAATGAATTCATAGCCAGTGCCTCAATTTTGTTTGCTAACAATTTTAGTGCTAAATAATTATATCATTAAATTTTTAAATCTTTGAAAAAGCTATCAATATTTTTACAATTTAGGAAATGATAGTTGCTGAGCTTGTTGAATTTCTATCATAACCTCATCAATAGCATGTTACTGCCTAAATAAATTCATAGCTAATGTCATGTTTAGTGTATTCACAAATTTGTCAAGGAACTCCAAACTTAATCCTTCATGCCATATTTGAGGTATGCTATATGTTGAGTCAGCATGTTGTGTTGAGTAACAAGGGTTTTTAAGTTCTCCACTGCTTTTACACTAGTGATTGCTGTGTAGTTCGCACCATGTTTATTGTTTTCACAGATACCTCAATGAATTCCAAACTAGTCTTTCATGTCATATTTGATGTATGCTATATGTTGAGTCAACATGCTAATTGGGTGCCTTGAACTACGGATCCGACTTATTTTATAATCAAACAAGAATTTGTTTCATTTGTATATATTTTGGTAACCATTTGCACCATAATTCGTGCGTATTAACTACTCAACATGCTTATTGTCTACTCAACATGAACCGGATCATATGAAGTACATTCATGCTCTTTAGATCACTTTCTTATCAATTTTATTGTATGGATAAATTCAAGAATTACATGATGATATTGAAATATGATTGTTGACTACGGATTGTTTCGGCGATGTGATTTTGCGCTGGACATTGTTTGATTGATTAACAATTCAGCATGCTAATGTGAAGTGGGAAGAAATAATAAATAATGTATCACAAGTTTTTAATGATCCTTTATTGATTTGTCTTCTAATCTCCAGGATGAAGGTGAAGAGAATGGAATATGGTGAGGACACGAAGCAATGCTAGGCTAGAAAAGACTGCAGTTGCTAAACTTCGAGAAGGAGGATTGTCATGCTCTAATCAGCCTGAATAGAAATAGAAAACCCAAATTCATGAGGAAAACAATAAGGAGCATGGAGTTTTTGAAGTTCCTAAACATCGAGAAGCAAGGTCGTCACATATAAATCAGCCCAAAAAAATAGAAGGCTCGAGTTCATGAGGAAAGTAGTAGTGAGAAGACATTATACTTTTAGGACCTGCAGACATCATTGATATATAAGAAAAAGTCTCAATCAAGACCAGTAATAAAGGGTCCTCTACTCCGCATTGATGACTTCAGCGATTTTTCATTCTCAAAGTGGCTTGTGGATTATTCAAAATTGTGATGCTTGAGGAGGATATTTACCCTGATCTGGTAAGGATGTTCTACTGTAACATGAATAAGGAAGCGATTACGTATGTCAAGGGAGTGTAGATACCGATGAATGACCAAATGCTGAAGGATGTATTTGACATACCTTTTTGGACAGGTGATGATCCCCCGCAGATCACTAAGGAGGAGTCATTTACCATGATAAGCGGAGACAAAGAGAAAGGAAATGAGGCAGTCAAGTTAATTAGTCGAGAGTTGCTCACTCTAAATATGAAATTGTTACACTACGTGACTCTGAACAACATCTTCCTGAGAGCTGGATCTGTATCCAAAGTGTCAATCCATGATGCCTAGATCTTATGCGCACATGAAAAGGAGATGCAACTCGCTGCCACCATAGAGATTTTCGACCACATGCTAAAGCGTCGAAAGCAGAAGAATGGGGCTTTGCTATATGGGATGGCTATAACTAGAATGTTAAAGCATTTTGGAGTGGATTTATCTGGAGAGGATGTGACAAAGCATAACATATCGGACAGAATTGATGGCAATCCGATGGGGAAGTTGAAATATGTGCTTAACATGGAGACAAATGAATGACCTCCTATTGCACTAAAGGAGACACAGTTGCGCAGACAGACAAAGGTGCCAAGTACTAGTGAGTGGGCAACACCACCACCAAAGCAAGACATCACTGATGATGAAGAAGAGCGACATAACCATGCTGGTGTTCATTCATCCCCGAAGGAATCGGTTGCAAGGGAACGTATGCCACCAAGCTTGAAAAGTAGATTGGAGGAGATATTGAAGAGAGAAATCAAGTCTCACATCTCCCAGCTTATGTCTTCATACATGATCCTACCCAGAGTCACTCCAACAAACTTTACCCCGCAGTAGATGTCGATTTCACTCCTACATCCATGGAGGCAACACCTGCTTTTGGTATTGTCCCCCTACATCTATTATTGCCACTCCCGCATCTGTTATTGCCACTCCCATTGTCACTCATTCCACCACTCTTGAATTTCCACCTGCTGTGTATACCTCCACCGAAATATTGCTATCAACGTCCACATCTCCGCATAGTACAGCCGTGTCATATGCTCATTCCAATGAGCCACAATCGTCACCCTCCTTTGCGGACCTACCAACTACAAACAATGTTTGTGTCGATGCTTCGTATTCTGAGAATATAGCATGTCTTGCTAGAGTACTTGTTTTGATCACTCCATGTTGTTTCTTACATGTTTTTTAAGTTTGGTGCATTAGAAGATTTGTTATTAACCTACTTTCTTAATACTTTTTATATTCATAACTTTTATATTGGAGGACATACGTTAGCAAGGAACTTTCTTTCTTTGTGTTTTTGAATATTTATACTTTGAATTCAAGTCATGCATAGATCGCAGATTGTGAATAGTATTGCTTATCGGGTCAATGGTTGGAATGGATTTACAGGTTATTGTGAATGATGTTGCTTGTTAGGTCAATGGTTGGAATGGATTTACAGGTCATTGCAAATTGTGTTGCTTGTCAGGTCAATGGTTGGAATGGATTTACAGGTCATTGTGAATGGTATTGCTTGTCAGGTCAATAGTTAGAATATGTAGTGTTCAGTACTTTACAGGTTGTGAATGATGACGTTATATTATGTTATGTGTTGGTATGACAATTGTAGGTTAGTTTTGTGCTTATTTTGATGTGAGGGGTTGCATCAGTATGTTATATGTTTTATACGATTTTCATTGATATGACAACAGGTTGTGTGTTTGTGAATATCTTCGCTTAAGTGTGGTATAGAAATGCTTCTCAAGTGAGTGTGTGAAATGGAATGTACAAGTGGATATTCTGAAATAGAATGGAATGTGCAAGTCATGTCGAACTAACAGTCACCACGCTGACTGGCCAATGAGCGTATCATTTCCTGTAAAGTCATTGCCTGTGAAAATTGAAGGTGCAGGTCATTTGTTTATGCATATGCACAATCAAGGATACAATATGTAAATATGGATATTCTGAAATGGAATGAAATGTGCAGGTCATGTTGAACTGAGAGTCAGCACGCTGACTGGCCAATGACCGTGTCATGTCCTGTAAAATTGTTGCCTATGAAAATTGAAGGTGCAGGTTATCTGTTTGTGCACATGCACAATCAAGGATACAATATGCACAGGCGGATATTCTGAAATGAAATGGAACGTGCTGACTGGTTAATGATCATGTCATGTCCAGTCAAAATGAAAGTCAACATGCTGACTAGCCAACCATATTTAAAGACATCTATATCCTCGGTATTGTGAATCAAAAAAACTTCTGTTTCTTTCATTTTGTACATGTGAATACAACATTCTTACAACTCCTTTCCTTTACATACAAAAAATACATTTCCATTTGAGTCATTGTATATATGTAAATACAAATGAATACAACTTCTTTTCTTTCCATACCAAAAATACACTTCAATCTAAAAATGATCATTAAAATTACAATGGGTCATAATTTCTATAAATGAAACTCGAATGTAGATCGTGTTGTTGCTTATCTATCCATGCATACAACCACATGCTTCATTACCATCCTGCATTGCAAATAAAATAATCAAAATGCATATGTAGTTCATTCACAACTTCATACACACAACCAATGATAGTGTATAAGAGCGATAGTACCAAATGCACAAAAGCATTGGCAGAGCCCATACCAGCCTAAAAGTTATGCATGCACTAATCTATAGAAAGTAGAAGAATTAACTTAAAAGAATAAAAGATATAAAAATTATGAAGATAGTATAAGGGTATTAGGTTTTGATTGGTTAAATCAAATATGATATCATCATACCATGTTGTTCTCAATTTTTCTTATGTAATTCTAGACAATTTCATCTGTTGTGTCCAACAACGAACTTCTTGCATCCGCGGCACAATTGGCCAGTGCACTCTATAGCCTTTTCAACAGAAGATTTTAATCGCTTGCTTGACTGTCCTTTTTCGCTACACAATATTTAGGTAGCCAATTGTAAGAGTTGGGACAGGTTGTACATTGTCGCTAATTGAAGGTTGAATTTCTCTTGTGATGTTATCATCCCCATCTACATGGCTGCTATCTTCAAAATTCACACCTTTGGCTCCACCATTCAGGTTTTGTTGATGCTCATTCAAACATTTAGCTAACTTTTGTGATTATATATATTCTCGCAAAGTTGATATAAGAGTGTCTAAAGATGTAGTTTCTATCTGAAAATTAGCCCAACTCGAAGTTATTTCCTCTAAGATGAAATTTAACTTTAGAAGTGTCAAATGCCGACGCACCATTGGTGAATTTGTAGTATTACATTTATCTGTGACCAACGACAAAGTAAATGACTAACGGGCGTAGTGATGATGTCATGCCACTGCAATATGGATAATACATGCCGACAAATAATCTCATGTCAGTCAAACAGTTAATATGAACATGTCGCAAATTGCCTATCTTCACACCAGGTACTATTCTCCTATACGTAAGGTCTTTACACTTGTGTACTTTGTAGATCACACGACTGTCATCCATTACCTCTGACTTAGGCTTATAATAATGTGACTCCTCTACTTCTGCCTGAAATTCAAAAAATATCTCTCTAGTATATGATTTGGCAATTTCATCCCCAATAACAAATTTAGTTCTCAAAACAGGAGTACCATACGTACTTTTACAATTAGCATCCTTCTCATCTTCTCTCCTCTTTTTAACAGCACGTACATATGCCTCCACGAACTCAAGTAATTGAGTAGTTGGTCTAACAAAATGGTTGAAAAGGGCATTCATGTTTTCAAACTGTTACATAGTGTTCATCCCTGCCAAGAAAATACTTATTGTATAAGCTAGAATCCACTTATCCCTCACACTGTACATTTGTTGGAGTCATGCATGGTCACTCAAATCATAATCATCCATTAATTTTGATAAACCAGATTCAAAGACGTCTATATCCTCGGTATTGTGAATTAACTTGTACAACCTATCTTTGAATTCAGGATATTTTTCATTAGAAAATTGCAATTTATTGGAAAATTTCTCATTTACATGCAACGAACAAAAAATATGCTTTGTGGTTGGAAAGACTATGGATATAGCCTTTGCAATTGCTGGATCTTGATCTGTGACAATGGCTTTGGGTGCTACACCACTCATAGCATGAAGTCATGTTCTAAATCACCATGCGCAGTTCTCCTCACTTTCACCAAATAAAAGGCCTCCACCAAGTAAAACTGACTGCTTATGGTGATTAACTCCAATAAATGGGCCAAAAGGCATGTCACGTTTAATTGTTCGATAAATTGTGTCGAAACAAATAACAACATTGAAAACTTGATAATCCATTTTGGATTTCCTATCTACCCAGAAACATGATATCAACCGATGGTGCTCGTTGACTTGAATTTCATAAAAGTAATCTGTCTTCGCCGCAAATTGCTTCTAAAAGTACTCTAGTAAAGCTGAGGTGCTTCTACCATATCTTGACATCTATCTTAATCTTAAGGCATTACGAAGGTCAACCTCTATGAATCCTAGCTGATCATGACCCCCAACCTCTTCTGTCATGAATTTTAGTGATCTGGATACTCCAATGCCAACCCTGCAGAGATCTTTGACTATATTGAGTTATGAAGCCGACACACTCCGATGGGATCCCAGACAACGAGACTTTGTGGGGGTCTCCAACTTATGAGAATGCTCTTTCTTGAAACTCATAACCATCCATTTCGAAGTGTTCCTTACGAGCTTGAGGTTAGTGACACAATACATCCACATCTAGTAATGTCCATCTGTTTTCTCTTCTTCCTAGCAATTTCTACACCCCTTCTATGTCTTTCTCTTAAGCATTTCAGAATGCGGTAGCATATCCACTTATCTAATTTAGATCTTCTACATCGCTTCTTCTTATACTGAAGTCACAACATCTTCCATATAAATTGTAGAAAGAATATGCATCTTCTTCGCGATCAAACTCTTGCCCAATAAAAGGAATTAATTTAGCAGGCGCATTAGGAGTAAAGGTAATCACACCTGGTGGGCTTTGTATGCTTTCATCAACTAACGTACGATCTCCTGTGAGTTCCACTGTGGGCAATGGAGACTTACTTTTGTCCACATTCGTAGATGATGTCATTTAATAAAAACTTAGCAAACCACATTTCATATACAATATAAGTAATTTAACTTGCGAGGAATAGAATACGTAAATAAATGGTGCAAAATTCTGATTTTAGCATACTCATTACGCCATATTATTAGCATCCTAACAATTCCATATAGCATGCTAAATGCATTTTTTAGAACATAACAGATTGTATAATGATAGGATAATTATACAACTAGATGTTCATAATTTGCATAATGATACAAAAACTACAAAACTACACCTGCTATACAAAGTCCAGATATCTATTAGAATAATATATGATTCAAAAATTAGTATGCTAACATCATTGTTGGACATATTAATTTGATAAATCTATTTAATTATTTAATATGCACTCCAAAACTAGTGATAAATAAATAATATTTGATCCATTTCTTATCCTATATTGACTTCTAAATAACGGATTTCTATCTACACATACATTTGTGCAATTGGCATCTCATATAGTAATCAAATTCTATACAAAGTTTATTAAATAACTTTTTCTCAAAATTTTAAGTCATGAGCATGCTAACTATAGGATATGCATGGAACAAGTACATGTCAATATGTGATTTGTAGAATTTTGAGTCATCTATTTCTGGTTATTAGTATACTAAAACATAGATTAGCATGCAAAAGTATGAATTTTGGTACTGAAAATCATCGATTTATGATGACATTAGTTTTTGTCCTGTTGAATAAGCATGCTATACATGCAATGTATAAAGTTCTGGATCAACTTATTTGTGATTCTCAGTTATATATTAGTCATAAAAAGATACTGAATAACAGACAAATCACATAATAGTCATACATTATGTGATTTAACAGACAAATCACGTAATAATTATAAATCACATAATAGCTGAGATTTAAATCACATAATAATTTTTAATAGCCTTAATGAAATTATGAATAAATTTTCTGGTCCTTTTTTAAATCATTTTAAATTTCTAAGTTCCAACATTTATTAAATCTACAATGACTAAGCACGAACATTTTTAAAATCTTCAATGAACACAAAGACTACTTTCTTGGATTTTACACCTATTGAATTTGTGGTTGAAAATCAACTTGCTGAATTTTTTCCCTTGAAAAATTTGCTAAATCTGCAATTGTTTCTGCTGTATCTCTCTCTCGTTCCACTTTTTTAGCCAGCATAATTTTTACTCTGCCTGAGAACGGCTTCGCATGGGAGAACTCATCGTCTTCGGGTGGGAACAAATGGCACAAGATCGCTGCCTTAGAACGTCCCCACTGCCCGCATGGCAGCTGCACGGAATGACATGTTAGAGAAAAGTCGTCATTCTAGCCGCGCACGCCTGAATGCTCCCATGCTGGAGTTTATACAGTTGCAGACTTGCATTAATTGACCACGCTGTTGTTTTTTCCACAACTGGAGAAAGGAGGTTGGCTCCATACATGCATGTGCGCTGACTACATGCAATAGCTGCGGGCTACACGCGTGCTTCACGCATGGCCGAATGAGCGACCAGGATCTTCCCCGCTGCAACAGATGGTTGGATCGCACCACCGCACGAGAATTCAGATGCAACAATATATCCCATATATATTATTGGTAGTTATTAATAAAAGAAATATGTAAGATAAAAATCGTAAGGTGAATTGGATGAATTAAGCTTGAATTGTAATAAAATACGTGTGATATTATTTAAAAAATCATGAAGACAAAAGGCACAACGTTAGGTTGTATTACTTTTCCATGAGGACTTCGATGCACAAGTGCAACGTAAAGTTGTACTACTTTTCCACGAGGAAGCGTGTTTTTCCATAAATTGCAAAATTCAAAAAACTTTTGTTAGTTCCAAAATCCCAAAAGGTTTTGCGTGCTAGAATTGAAGGCAAGAGTTAGGTTGTGTGTATATGCAAAAGGTTATAAAGTATTAACATTAATTGGAGCTGGTCCATTCATATGGTCGTCTCCTTGGTTCTGCCGCATGCGCGAGTCTCCCTTTGCGTGCCATGACGGCGTCGTACAACTTCCCACCCCATTACTAATACGGTGCAACAATTGTATTTGTGTGGAGGGTTCAAATCATCTATTGATCGAGATAGATATATTGAGATACGCACGCATATCATGTATCTATCTGAAAATATATCAAGAAATCGAAATAAAATTCAAGTCGTATGTGGTGGATTTGGTCCAAAGCAATATTGTCGGTACTCTGCCTTTCATGCGTGGAAGGGTGGGTGTAAGAGTTCCACTTTCTACTTATTTTTAGTCGTTTTCAATGATGACTTATAAATCTATTTTTTACCCACTACCAAAATGGAAGAGTCAAAAACTTGGGGCAATGCAATCTCTGGGAACCTGGGTTTGCACTCGTATTTTATTTTATTTTGATGAACATTCGTATTTTGTTAATTTGATGGTACAAGGGATTTTGATTCAAAACAACCGAGAAAAATTCCGGACTTGCACTCATTGGGGAGATTTGAAACCAAGTGGACAGTTTGAACACCCTTATCTCGTATCAACTAAGCAGTGCCCAATTGGCAAGACCCTACAACCTTTAATTTTATATATAATAAGAATATTTTTATATAATCTGAATCACTCTTTAAATACTTTTGAGATATTATGTTTTAAAAATACTTTGCATATTCGAGATTTGAGTTGGCCACAAAATAAAATCACGTTAGAATATCACCACTAAATTATTTAATAATCATAAAGAGTTTTTCATTGATATATGATCATATATCTAGCTAAATAAAATAATGTCAAGTATTTTACACGGATTGGATTTCATTTGTAACACTTACATAAAAACACTTCTTGCGCTGAATATGAGGACTGATTCGATGCACAAAGGTTGATCTTTTGTTTTCAATTTTTTGAAATTTAAATAGTTTATAACATTATTCATATGTATTTATTTATAATTCCAAAATCACATGTATTTAAAACTGTATATAATATATTGTTATATATTCGCCCTTAAATCATGGAAATCTTTTCAGCATATAACTTCAATGAATGTTTTTCTTGCACGATATATAACTAACTATCAGGCTAATCAGATTGGACAGTTTAATTAACATCCCGAAATAAACAAGTAGCATATAGATTATATTTGGCATTGGAGCATTCTATATAAAGTTATAATCACGTTATCCCAGACTAATTTGTATACATTTTTTTTATTTTTATGAAAATATTTTTTAATGTATTTAATTCATGTTCAAAATTTTATAATTTTTGGATATGTATATATTGTATTATGGCAACACAATCTATGTCTTTACATAGATGAGATTGTGTGGACCCCATGCTCAAGTACAAAAACAGCACCGTTGGTGATTTCTTAGGATGATGATTAAGATGTCAGTTTTTTCTAACAAAAAGAATGGTCCAAATTGCCCCATCTGCGTGAATTAAATGTGCCATATATTCGGTCATTAACAGATCTTGGACAGTACTATTGGCAAGTCAAGATCACAGGGAATTAAATAGCTAGCTATCCATGTAGATATACACATAAAAGATGCCTCGTCTCTGCTTCTCTTTTGCAACCAACTAGCAACGGCCAGTAGCCAGACACCGAAGATCTTGAGCATATGCTATCTGTCCAATCCATGTTTCTTTAAATTGTACAGCACTTTCACGGTAGCAACAACCGAAAGTAGATGCATCTCTTATCTCTATCCCCGTCCTCACACTTTCTTTTTCTTTTTTTATTTTCAAATAATTAGGATTTTGCCTAGTGTTTTAAAATTGAACCCTGAGTTCAACCGTTTTTACGTTGGGTTAGGTTGAAACTGTTCACTGTTGGTTAAAACCACTTTGAAGTACGGTCACGTTAGCACATAATTATGATGCAATAATTATATTTAATTATTTAAAATATAAATTCTATTATAATAGAAATAATTACAATTTATCTATGACATCAATAATAAAATCCATACAATAAAATTAATATGCAAATCAACAAAAAAACAATATAGTATGATTTAAAGTGAACTTTAAAAAAATCATAACAAATTTTAGCCATTCAGAAAAAATGGACTTACCTGAAATAGGTCATAAGAAATTTTAACAATTCATCATCATGTGTTTTTGAGGATGAATTTTTAGATTATAGGATTGGGAGAAATGCACGAGGAAGTTGTTCTGAAAAAAAAAAAAAAAAAAAGGTAGCCCATCTCTGCCCAATTTTGCGTACGTGCTCCTCTCTTGACGCATCCCAAATGCTGTAACCACGTAAGCTTTGAAATTTTTGACTAATAATAAATGGGAGTATTAAGGGACTGGGTCAATCTATCAACTTAGTCATCCAACTCATAAATAAATAGCTTGAGGTTGAGTTTTTTGAATAAATGAGTTGTGATTCACCATTTCTTCATTTATTTAATTAAATAAAAAATAATAGGTTGTAAATAGCTTGAATGTTTACAATCTATCAATCAGTTTAATGAACCGTTAAAGCTAACAAACGTACGACCATATATAATATTTGAAATCTAATTGCTTGAGTTTTTAACAAAAAAAAAAAAAAATTGCTTGGTGCGTCCTTATATTATATGCATGTTTCTCAGTTTTGTGTATGTATATTGTATAATTATGTTGACTGTAGTTATTGGATAGAAATTAATAAAATATTATTCACATCTTCAAACCAAAACAAATCAACATTGTACTAAATTAGCCGAAAAATTATTGAATAAAGCTCATATTTTAGCATTTGTTTTCTAGCTAACTAGGTACTTTCTAAGTTGTCGACGTATTTTTTCAATTATCAAATATATTTCATATATTAGTACTAAATAGGACTTTAAATTAGCTTATTTTCAACATGTTTACAACATATGTCAGCAATCCATTAATAGCCCGTTAACTAGTTTATTAAACGAGTTGTAAATAGATTAGGATAAAAAAAAACTTTAAATGGGTAAATAAACAAATTAGAATTAAATTTTTTTAAAATAAGCTAGTATTAAGTTTAGATTCTAATTTGCTCATCTCGATTTATTAACACCAGTAGTGGTAGGAGTGACTTAGTGACGCAACTCCGAGATGATTCTTGTTCCTGCTATTGCTTTTTGTGAAAAAATTATGTAAAATCTACCGGCTTGAGCCGTTGTTATGGTTTGATTTTCCTATTTTTACAGTTCAAACAGTTTTTAATAAAACCACTAAACCGTATCTAAACCACATTCTATAAAGACCGGTTGGTGGTCCAATTGGTCACACCAGGTGGTTTGGTCCATTCTCAAGACAGACAGTGAGTTGGCCAAACAAATTAGAGTGATATATCTATATAATTTCATCGTAGTTATAGATATATCTATTCACTTTCAAAAATTGCAAATGAATCCTACATAGTTTGGTGACTTACGGGTGTTAATGGCTTAAGTTAGTTATAACTTATCTATAATCCTAAACTAGTTTAAAAATCTCATGTCTAACATGTTTATTAATCATTTAAACAGTTTCAACCTTAATTTGTTTATAACCCATTTAATAAATGGATTAACTGGTTGTTAATGAATTATCTACATGGATTATAAACAAGTAGAAAGGAAGCTAATTTAAAGTTCTGTTATTACTAATATTCAACATAATTAAACTTTGTAATTGAAAAATGTATTGACAACTTAAAAACATACTGCCACGCGGGTGTTACCAGCGTGTTACATGACCATGTCCCACGAGTTAATGGTCATGTGTTCGAACGGCAGCAAATGAAATTTGTGGTGGCAGTGTCTCCTTTGCAATAGCAAGGGGAGTGTTCATCGCTGGTTCTTGTAGGAAAAAAAAAATAGAATGGAAAAATTAAATATATTGTTAGATAATTGGTAGATGTTGCAGGTATGTTGTAAGAATGTCTCAAGGGGTTTGGCGGTAATGCACGGTTGAGATGAGTGTATATAAAAGAACATCAAAAAAAATTACCAAATTAGCTTTAAAAAAATAAAGCTCCGATAAGAATATTTGTTTAATAATTCTCTATCTACTCTAGCATAGTGCTCGTTTGTTTTCACTACAAGATGTAGATAATATTTTATTTTATCTTCATTGAACTGCTCAAGAACTAAAATTTATGTTAAGTTAAATTTGACAATTTTTAAATTTATTTGACATTTTATTGTCTGTTACCATGCTTGTTTTGTTGGATTTTTAAATTTTATAATAAAATATTAAATGAATTTCAAAAATTGTCAAATCTTGTAAGGTGAAAAATGTAGATATATAGAACTGGCACATCTAAAAAAATTAAAATAAAAAATTTTCCGGTCACCTAAGAATCGCGCATAATATAAAACCATGATATTTATCTCCTTTCATACAATTATTTAACTCGCACAAAAGTGAAGAATCATGCATCTTATCCTTTGTTTGGAGCAATGTATTGTTGGGTGGAATTGGTTTCTATCAGAAAACTACATCTACACAACACCTTGTCAGTTTTTTAATGCAAGTGGCCTGTGAAGAAAAGATAACCAATCCACATCTTTCGTGGCTGTTTCAACTCCATACAAGTGAAAAATAATCAGGTCATGCCGCGGTCATGATCATGTTGTATTAGTCCCATTTCGCGTGTCTTGCTTGTTTGAAAATTTCAGTTTTGAGTCTTCTGACCACCCTTTTTACTTGTACGCAAAAAAATCCTTATTGATTATTAACAACTACGTGGTTTTGAAAAACGAGAGACAACGAAGTGGACGGTCCTGATTCGTCTAGAAGCTCCATCACACACATGTCCTGCAGCGGAAAGCCGGTTGTATTGTAGCATGGGAATCTTGGTAGAGACAGCACATCTTTTTGACTCGGGCCGGAGGAAGGAGAATATCTCCTGCACGCTTGAAGCATTGGTGTCATTTTCCGAGCACTTTTTTTTCCATGCCAAATGACAAGGGCCTTAGCTAGATAGCTTGCCCGCATGCAAGTCTCAAATTCAATATATATATTATGGTTGTTGGGAAGTAGAAAGCAAGTATATGTAAGCTAATTCACAAACAATGTCAATGCAACCAATTATTTTTATATATTGAAATCTATTTTTTTATATTTAAACCATTTATTTTTTTCATCGATGGGTATTCATCTAGCTATGATGCCGATTTTTTTTTTAATTTTTTACATCCAAACCACTTGTTTTATTTATCCATACGTATTCATCTATCTATGATGCCAAAAATTAGTTTAGCTGGAATTTCTATAGTAACTTTTTAATGCCAATGTATAATTATTTGTTGGAAACTTTTACGTGAAACGTTTAAAAACGTTTTATGCTCATGGGTACGCAGGAAAGTTCCATGAGTTTTTTCTCCCATAATATTAAAACCTTTCAAAAATTATTATCATCTAGGTTATGAGATACTTGAAAAAGCTTAAGAAACTCGAATATCTTGGCAGTCTTTCCTTCATATTAAAGGTGCCGTGATGTTTATTAAGATGTAAATGCATTTCTAAATTAAACGATTTAGAAGTGCCCCCCCCCCTCCCCAAAAAAAGCCACAAATGGAAAAAAAATTATTATTTTAATCTTGTACATATGTATGCGATACCTAGATTATGTACTTCACAAAAAACAAAACTCGTTATTTTTTGAATTTATTTAGTATTTTATTTGAATTTTTTGAAAATGGGCTATTTATCAATGTATATTTTATGAATTTTTAAAAATTCAAATAAAATATTAAGGGGACTTTCGAGGATGGACGAGAGTGGAAGCCGGAGGCAAAAGGTGGGTTCCAGTTTCCCAAGGCCAATAATTGCTTCATTAGTCATATTATTTTTTCTACTTTTACCCATGCATTCCAATTACTTTTCCTAACAATTATCTTTAGCAAACATATTTATTCTAACTATATTTCTATTATTTCCTATTAACCACACATTTCTCAAAATATTCTCTTTCACAAATTTTCACAATTTTCACTATATCAAACATCCCTAAATAAATTCAAAAATTGTATTTGAAAATATCTCGGTAAGGCTGGCAAATATAAAACCTAAAGAAATAATTTAAACAAAAAAAAAAAAAAAAAAAAAAAATGAGCCGCCCTTACGAGCGTCGGCAAAAGAAAGTCTCTCCTTTTAGCCCTCACGGCCTAGTGAGTAAAAAGCTGCTGGTTGCACTAAATCGTGACACTAGACTTGTTGGGCTACCTTTCTGGAATATTTTGCACTTGTGGTGTCTGAGATGATTCTGTCTCTACAATTCACCACAACCCATAATAGGCTGCCTGGGTTGCAGTTAGCTACCTAGTTAGCTAGGCTGACATGAGTGGTCAAGTTCAACATGGATCCTATTATTGGTTGCATATGTGCTGAAAAAGCTGCATTTGTGTCATCTTTCTGATCCGTTTCAAGGGCGGGCTTGCGGATAGGATGGGCTGTTTCCACATTTGAATCATATATATAGCTGGTATCATCTTATTAGGGTGGGCTGACAAATGCAACTGTTATATATATCATAAATATACAGGAGCAGCGACATTGAAATGGGTCCCGCATGATCATGAAATTATAATTTACTCCACTCGTTATATTTAGAATAATATATTCTATTACTATATCAATTTTCATCCCAATCAGATATGTATATGGGCCTCATCTGAAAATGATACAAATTCAACGTAATAAAATAGTTTGAAGTAAATAACAACTTCAAAGTGATTTTTTAAACATGTAAACATTTCATATAAAATTTATATATAGATAAATTATTGTATAAAGTTTCATATAAATCATTTTTTATCAAATGTATCACTGTTCTGGTGCACCAGAACAACTCCCTATATATATTGTCTTTTCTTTATATAAACTTGTTTTTCTAAGTGTATTTAATTTATAAATCTAACTTTTACCACTTTTTGAAATTTGTATACATTTTTTTCATTTTTATATACGATGATATTTTAGTCATTTTCAAAATCATGCATATAACTAAAATACTCTTATATTGAAAATTCACAAAAAAAAAAAAATTGCTAACATTTTCCTTTCAAAAATTGTAAAAGCTCACTTGATAGATTAAATATATTTAGGGTGTGTTTGAGAAGTGATGAAACTTTTTATGAAAAGTTTATGACGTAAAAGATTTTGAAATGTGAGAAAATAACATAATATGATAAAGGTAATAATAAGAAATAAAGATAATAAAGTTAAAATGCATATGTTAAAATAGATGTGTAGAAATAATTAAAAAGTAAAGTACTTATATATAACGAAGTGAAGAAATAATTAAAGATGATGGTAGCAGTGTAGATTGAAAAGTTTTGTATTTTAAAAACACTTCCTTATATTAACAAGTTTACAAAATAATGCTAGAAAACTAAAGTATATAGCTCATGTATGGCCTTTTGAGGCCTCGTTGTCAAGACTGTAATTGGTTACCCATTTCAGGATTTTTTTTTTGTCAATTTCATGAAATTTTTTTTTTAAAACCTGCCTCTTTTGTAGCTATCAAGCGTGGTGCAACTTGCTATATGTCAATCAGGCTTGACGCTATTATTTCTCAGAGATGCACTAAAATCCAACCAAAATTGCTTAGTATTTTTTTAACATGTATCCATCATCTATGCCCACCATGTCCATTTTCAAAAATTAAAAATACCAAATAAATTTTAAAAATTTCTCAAATTTCACAGAAGTAAGACCTAAATAAAGCACACATGTCCATAGAGAAAAAAATAATAAAAGATAACGCCGTAAAAAGATAGTACGAGAAACAGGCCCTTTTTTAAAGTTCCAATTCATGCAACTGCAGTCATCAGCATCCATCCGTTCGTGTGGCCCACCTGATATACGGCAGTGTTAACTATTTCTAGCAATCTATTTTCTTCCTGTCTTTTTTTGCAATGTACACCTAAACCTTAATTTGCAAATGACTCCTGATTTGGACACCTTTTTTTTTCTCAAAATACCCCCACAAATTAGGACCGTACGAATCCAATCGTCTTTAGGGAAACCGTTGCAAAAGGAACCATCGAACTGTCAAAGCAAACGTTTTTTTAGATTCAATCCCATCTTCCGCCCGGCTCTTAAGGTGATAATGTGGCTAGCTCTATTAAATGAATTAATTAAAAAGAGAGTTCCAATACGAAATCGAAAAGTGCAGGTTCCTCATCTGAGTGAGGGATTTTGCAATTTCTAAGATAGCTTTTTTAATTTTTAATATAATTTTATCCATTTTCCATACAACTTTATTCTTTCTCAATACACTTCATTACATTTTCATCTTAAATATAAATTCGTTCCAAAAATCTTATATGGTTTGAAACAGACTCTAAAAATGGGAGGGATGGAAAAATAAGATAAAAATACAATGATGTGCATTAACAAAGAATAAATTTATTAAAATTTTGAAAAGATACTTTAAGAGTTAAAAAAGTTGTCTTGTGAACAATGATACATAATACATTCAAGGATCGATTGTTCTAAGTATTTCAATTCATATAACAAGTTTTACTATTTTTGAAGACATATATATGTCTTTTGAATTTTAGATGTAAGGATATTTTAGTCATTTTAAATACCTAAAATACTCTCGTATTTAAAATATATATTTTTTAAAAACAATCAAACTTGTTAATATAGATATATAAAACAATAGTATGTGGGGTATATATAGTAAGAACAATAGTTTTACAAAAAGAATGAAAAACTTAAAAAAATGTTTTTGGGCCGGATGTTTCTCCCATGCATCTAGATATATAAAATCATAACGCATATATATGTGGGCAAAATTTCTCTTCAATTATTATTATGAACTCTATTTTAAATTTTCTATTTTTTTGACGTTTTCTCCTACTGAATTAATGTCATTATTATACACTTGTATATTTCAAATATAGTTTTTTTTTTTTTCCCCTTCAGACTTTTCCGGAAAGGTCAAGCCCATTTGTATTTTAGCCCGGCATTAACATGGGTCCCAAACCCCAATGGGCCTTCCTACCCGACAACTCAAACATATCTACAGGCCAAGAGATTCTGGAAACAGAGTTGCGCTGTAATAAAAACAGAAAGGACATCTGATTGCTTTCTTTGAACGCATGTTGCGTTGAAGCTGCTGGTGAATGAATTCGAAGCATGTCAGTGTTTCAAAATCCTCTTTCTATTTGGATGGACAGACTCCAATCCAAGATCAGGGTGGGCCGACACGATTGCTGCAAATCACATCTGGTGAGAATCAGATATGTGGCGTGCAAAGAAGAGATATGGGTCCCATGGAGACCCACATTGACAGAGCTGGGCCACCTTAGATATTATCCAGTTACAAAGAACAAATGGAGATTGCAAGAAAGTCCTCTTCTTCTGCATCTCCCTTTTAACTGATTTTGTTTTTGTCGCTGGACATGCTCTGTCTTTATGCTGGGATTTTTGTTCCACATGGGTTGTCAGCAATTTAATTAGACTGCACTGCAGCTGAGGCTAATCTTCCAACCAAAACAATGCAAGCAATTGATGCAAATTAAATGACAAAAGAATCTGTTTGTGTGAAATGTTGTCGAATTATGACTGGCTAGAAATGGGGCCCTGTTGCTTAATCCAGACCCGGCAGAAGATTTTGGTACTTTTTTCCATATCCTAGCTGTTGAGTGCAATGAATGGCTTTTCTTCGATGACTGGCATAATCTGTGAGCCGTGCGTTTGACATGTCTTGTTTGTGTTTGGCCAAGGCATGAAAGTTTTATAACTCTCGCAGTAAGCAATCCATTGGTGCTTGACTGCTTTCTGTGAATGGATGCACTTCAAATGACGCTTGACCGAACAGGCCATAAATGCCAGGGATTCTAATATTGCTGCATAGCTGCAGCGCATATTATACTCGCAAATTTTGCCTTTTTCTTTGGCAAATTTATAATAAAATAAATATATGCACATATTTAAAATTAGTACAATTTGATTTATAGGTAATATACACATAAATTAAGATTTTTTAAAAATTTTCAAAAAAAAATGGGTGTTTTAACCGGTTGTAGATGGTTGTCATCTGCAACCCGTCGTAAATGATTGGTCGTCATATTAATGTTAGAAATAATTCAACAGGATAACAAAGCAATACAAAACATAAAAAAGAAATTAAATAAACACAGGCTTAGGTAGAAAACTTTTTAATAAGGAGGAAGTGAAAATCTACTCTAATAAAATGTCATAAGAGATGGAAATTCTCAAAAAAGGAAATCTTGAAACCCATTACACCTGCATAGCAAGCTTTTCTGAAAAACTAAATCCTCATATAAGAGATTCGATGAAATTTTCAAAAGATAATGCATTCATCAAACCCTCATTCCAACAATTCCTCCGTTATATAACATGGCAAAGGGTTTAGATTGACATAAACCAAATCCATGTGAGCTTAAGAAAGTAAACCCTTGTTGAATTAGGTTTGAATAATATGGCATGTGCAAAACCTCTCATAGTTAGGATGTATATAATTTTGCAAGAAATTCAAGTTACACTCAACAAATCTCTAATTTTGACTTGGATTCAAATAATATATTAAATCTCAAATATACAAACTTTTCATTTTGTCTACAAACTATTGATTCAAAAGTCTCAATCAAGTTAACATAAAGTGTGTTTGGTAATGAATAAAACTTTTGATGAAAAATTTTAAAAAGTAAAAGTTGTCAAATTATGTGATATGATAGGGGTAATAATGAATAGTAAAAAGGATAAAGTTAAACTGGATAGGTTAGTTGTGTTGATAGTTATGTAGAAATGATTGAAAAATAGGTTAGTTGTATAAGAAAATGTGAAAAAATGATTAAAAAATATTATAGTTGTAGAGAGTGAAAAGTTTTAAATTGAAAAATTTTAACTTGACATTTTCTATCACTTGTCAAACACACCCATAACATCTAAAATTAGAACCAAAAAAAAACTTAAATAATATATTAAAAGTCTTAACCAAACCCTAATAATACTTAAACTTATTAATAAAAGAGACTTAATAAGCAAATCAAAGACCTCGACCAGAAAATTAAAAGAAAATTTTAGTTATTGTCTAAGGTTTAACATCATTTTCTTGCTTATTTTAATACTATTAGTGCATAGAGATGTGATTTTGTAGATGTATATAGTACATAATTTCTCTTTCCGATTTCTTCTCCAAAAAAAAATAGCAACAACCCATTGTTATCAAAACAAATTTTGTGATTTAGCTTCTCAATTTGAAACTTTATTGCCAGCTTCTTAACAATCAACACTCTAATATCAGTTTGCTTGGAATAATTATACAAAATAACAAAGCGATACAAATAATAAATTTATGTGAAGAATTCTTCAATCTAAAAAAAAAAAACAACAATTGAAAGAGGTAAAAATCGACTATAATAAAAGAGGTTATAAATAAGAGAAAATCTTGAAACCCAATACACCCATGTAACAAGCTTTTCCTACAAAATCGAATCTCACCCCCGAGAATAGAAAAGGGGAAAAAAAAAATCTAAAAACACATTCTAACCAAACCCTAAAACAATTCCTCTAATTATAAGATAAAAGGAGTTTAGGTTAACATAGACTAAATTCATGGGGGTTTAGAAAACTAATTAAAACTATGTTGAATTGGGTGTGAATTGTACGAAAGCAAGCAAAATTTTGCACGCAATCTAAGTCACATAAAATAAATAAGCAATGATTATAAATAATAACGAAAATAAGATAATCATTGCATATAATACATGTCAAAACAGGATTTAGAAAACGAGTTTCTAAGACCCACAGAATAAGTTAAATATATACACGAAAATTAACGTCAAAGATCGCAGAAACATTCCAAAACCTTAGGATAATAAGGAGGAATAATGCATATATCCACACAATTCTCTCATGGGCAAAATCGATGTTGAAAAAGATATCATCAAAGAGATTTTAAGCCATATTCCTTGTGGCACGTCACAATATGATCAAATGCACGGCGCATTCGATTAGATAGGGACATCACGAAGAAATTGAGAGTAGATGTGATCACTTTTGATGAAAGACTTCGCTCTAAAATCTGTCTAGATTGATTGGCAGACATGAAGCACTACTTTGAGTAGTGGGCAAAGCTCAAAAGAGGGACTGAAGGACAAGTAACTTCCTCCATTACTAACTTAATGCCCTCTAGTTATCTCGGAGAAGATAGAAAGGGACCTTCTTGCAGTACAACTCATATTACTAGCAATGAGTTTGAAAGGGATACTTCCTCAGAATTAACTATTTGACTGGATAGATAGAATAATGGAGGGAAAGTAACTACTTTTTATCATGAATGGATACATAGGATAATCGGAGGGAAAGTAACAACTTTTTATCTTTATCCTTCCTTAATTTGTTTTGGTGCATACTCATTTTTTCCTATCTAACCTTTGGGTTAACTTCATTTATTTCTCATTTGTGAGTTCAAGTTGCATCATAGTGGTCCGAATAATATATTCAATGAATCAATTTCATCCATTCAAAGAACTCATCAAATCAATATATCCATTCAAAGAACTCATCAAATCAATATATATATATATATATATATATCAGCATGCTTCCATTTATGTCTGCTATGATCTCTCTCATAAAGTGGCCATCGCCATCCATGGATGCCCCACAAGTTGGTTGGAATAACAGCTTAAAGGTGCCCAAGTTAGTTAGAAGGCATAGGCAACACCACGTCAGCCTGTGGTCCTTCACCAACTTGACTTGGCATGCATGTCCTGATAGAGACCATCGAAAACACAAGGTCTGGACCACACAACTAAGCAGGAGGGTCAGCAATTTTTCTTCAAGTTTGTGCTGATGTTAGACCTTGTAAAAGAAGAGTGACGTACCCAGTCCTAAGGTGTCTGTAAATGGAATGCCCAAAGCCATGGCCAGCCTGCATTGGCATTGGACAGGTGACACATGTCCATTTGGGCACCCTTCATGTCCCATCCCCATCTAATATACGCAATGATGGAGTGTTGGAAAATGGCACTGATTTTCCAAAAAATTAAAATGGAAGTGCCTTTTCAAGAGGGTAGGGTGAAAAGGAAACTTAATGGGAGATGAAGTCATGAAAAAAGTAGCTAGCATGATCTGGTCGAGAGAAGCCAGATGGTTGGATTCATGGTGTTTTGACTAGGTTTGTAATGGGCTAAGTTGGTGAAATGCGTGGCATGAAGAGAGAGGGAGACTGTAGTTTGGGTGGCAAATAGTAAAGAGGTGCAGAACGCTAGATGGTGTTTCTTTTTAGATACTTTGAAATACTTGATCTCCAAAAATATCATTCGAAGATCCACACATACTTCTGCATGCGCTAGTCATATAAAAATTTTAATGGCGTTTAACTAAAACCAGAAGTTATTTCTTTGACAGAGAATACCCTAATAATAGTAAAATTCTCTACATTTGCAGGACAGTAATATTTTGTTGCATAAGCCAAATAGGCCCTGAGTACCTTAAATGGATTGCTTTGGTCAAACATACAATATAAAGGAAATATATTAGTAATCTTCTTAGGCAGCTTTTTGAGAAAGAAGGAATAGTTTTAACGATCCCTTACAACCTGAACAATCCTAGCTACTTATTACCAAAAGTCACAACCATTTCTCCCTACTTTAATTTTTTTTAACAGAAAAGCTATTATTTTCTTTATGCTTCTTATTACATCCTCTTTTCCGGTTACAAATACTCATCTAAGGGTGCGTTTGGTTGGAGGTAAAATTTTTGATGAAAACTTTTCAGAGTAAAAGTTGTCAAGTTGATAGAAAATGATGTGATATGATAGAGGTAATAATGATATGTAAAGAGAATAAAGTTAAAATAGATAGGATAGTTGTATGGATATTTGTGTGGAAATGATTGAAAAGTAGGATTGTTTATATAGAAAAATGTAAAAAAAATAATAAAAAATAAGGTAATTACGGGGAGTGAAAAGTTTTTGATTGAAAATTTTTCATTGACATATTTTGTGTGTAGCCAAACACACCCTAAAGTTAACAAGGGCCAAGTCGAAAATTAAGCTATATTGATTAAATAATCATTTCGAATCAGAAATTCAGCCTGACATGCATCTAAATTAACCAGCTGAGTGCTGGATGCGCCGTTTTGGTGCTTATTTGCTTGGGCTGGCAAAATTCTTTATTCAACAAGTAATCGAGGTGGAAGGGTTAGATTAGGTCTCACCACAACAAAAAATACTTTATGCAACAATTTTCCTTTACCAAAAAAAAAATTACTACATCTAGTAACAAATATTTGTTGCATACAGTTTTCATATATAACAAATAAACATTTGCTGCATATAATACTATATATAATTAATCCATAATTTAATTTTGATTACATATGCATTAATTTGTTACATTTAGGTATATGTCACCTATGGGTAGCCCCATGGTAAAAAAAGTATTCATTGCTTACATCTATAAACAATAATTTTTTTATTATATACAACAAACTATGCTGTTGGTTATTTTGATTTTTCTTGTTGTGCCTTGGAATCTTAGCTAGCTAGCATGTACTACATGCAAATGCAAGGACGTTTCACCGCATTCAGGAAAAGGAGATGAATGGTGGTGGTGGGTCGGCCGTGAGCATGCATGACATCTGATCATTTCAATTTTCTAGCTAGGTAGAGCTAGCTGGTGGTGGATGAGTGATCAGGCCATGCATGTGAGAATATATTTCTAGGTTGCAGTCAGCCTCAGCTTAGGCCCGTGAGACAACATGCAGTAGCTAGCATCATGTGCTGATCATCATCTATCTGTCTATCTGACTTTTGGCAGAGGCCGGTGCACGCGTCTTAACTGGTTCATGCGTGTGTGGCCCACCTGACGGTTGAAGGGTCATGCTTGCTTGCCATTGCTTGCTAGCTGCCCGTCTCCATCTAATTGCAATTGGGTGCCCATCAGATCGATGATCATATACATTTCAAGCACGCATGCATGGCATTTTTTTTTAATATACAAAAGCATATTTAAATACAGATTCGATGGATAGATATATCTTCTGTTTTATTCATCAATAAGACGAGCAATAGCATGTCCTGAAGATTGTAGGATTGGAAGATATAACATCATGGCCCGTCACATGCAGACATCGGATGTCGAGGACATATGCTATGTTGGGGCTTGGCATGATGCACACACTCGCAGAGGGCCCCATCTTGCTAGTAAGATGCCCCACCACCCCCACAACCTGCAATTGGCCGACCACTGATTAAATCACCATTTATTTTGATTAAAATAATTCATGATACGAAGATTGCATGTGGGTCGATGGCCCACTTATTAGATCAGACACTAAGCTGATAGAAGATGCGACATCATATCAGCGCCGTGCAAAGTGGTTGGGCTGGCTACACAGGGACATTTGCAGAATAGGTCAAGAGGTCCAATCATCAGGCATTCCGAAGCCAAAAGCTAGCTAGCTCCTTTTTTTTTCCTTTTTTGTAAGTACCCTGAAAACTGCCTCACACAATATTTCTGCATCATAAAAAATTAGAATTATTTGAGTGGCTGTAATTCATTAACATTGAAATCTCACATTCATCTATGAATTAAAGTTTTCTGATTGAAGTAATTTTGAATATTATTGTTAATGAATTATGCCTAAAATGATAAATATTTTTAATTTTATGAAATAATTTTAAAAGATTTAAATGAAAATATAGATTTCTTGCCCCAAGAAGCGGCTAGATTGGACAGTCCAACTATGATGAATTAGCTAATCCAAACAAGTTTATTTTTTTTTGTGTTCCCCGGCCGCAAGCTAGCTAAGAACAGATTTTTTTTTTTCTTCTAGGGCAACTTTTACAACCCATATAAGATAATCCAATATGATTATTCGATTTAAAAATAATTCACATTATTTATAAATTAAACATTTTATTAGGGTCATTGTGCCTTTTTTGAATAGGGCTGCACAGATCTTATTTTCATGTAGCTTGATCTTCTAATTAAATAATTTTAATCAAAATACAACGGAGGGCACAGATTTTAATTTTTCCCACTTACTCATGATGCGAGCTTGCTAGTATATATATCCTTCCAAAAATCAGAACACTTAGAAGGTAATTATGAAAGATTATGATATAACACCGCCGATTTTAGTTTCTTTTCAAATTACAGTCGCTGACGTTTTATATTTCGAAAAGTGGCATCAACATTCATGTCAACAAAAGATTAAATTATTTTATCCGTGCTAATAATTTTAAAAATCTTTCATCTATAAAAATACTTTTCCAAATTAATTTTATTCATGCTAACACTAACTGATTTTTTAGTCAAATTAGTTGTGAATTCACAAAAATATCCTAACTGCTGAGAGTTAATGTTTATTTCAATTTAATTTGAAAAAATATTGGTATTGACAAAAAAGTTTTAAAATTGTTAGCATGAATAAAAATAATTTAGTTTTTGTTGGCATGAATGTTAATAACTTTTTGAAAATATTTTTTTAAATCTAGACTATTTATAATATAAATTAATAAGCATTTAGTTAGAGACAAGATCCTATTAGCCTAGCCAAACAATGGCTTCCTTGGCTAGTGCAAAAAATCTATTTAAAATTTTTTATTTTTCTTCGTAAACTTGTTAATCTAAATATACTTATTTTATAGATTAAATTTACGATTTTTGAAGACATAGATATCTTTTTTGGATTTTTAAATATAGGATTATTTTAATAATTTTCAAGTACTAAAAATGAATAAAATAATTCGTATATTGCTGCAAAAATGATTAAACTTGATCATATATTAAATACATCTAGATTTATAAATTTATGAAAAACAAAAAATAATTAATAATGAATTTATTGGCATATGCTAAGTAAATCATTACTTAGCCTGAGCTAATGATATCATGCATCGTTTAGTTATTATATTAAAAATCACACATTTTGGACAATTTATATGAATATATTGGTTTTCAAAATTTTAATAGTTTCTTAGTAATTGTCAAATATATTAAATATTTGGAACGTATATGTTCCAATCAAAGTATTTTGCGTCATAAATATATATTAATTTATATTTGAGTAAATATAAGAAGTCACTAGGCATCGAAACGACCAAGAGTTGTACATGATCAAATCCCATTAATAAAATCGAATCAAAAAAGCCCATTATTAAAAAGGAATATAGAAGGATTCACCTTTTTCACCTTACTTAAGATGCACCATGATTAAACGAGCAGCCTATTTTGATAATGAAATCAAAACTTACTTTGTTCAATATATTTAATATAAATTGTACTTCAATTTTTATCAAATCAAATATATACGTCGGTCCCATCTGAGAGAGGTGTAAAACCAACGTAATATGACTTTTTTTAATTTATATCAATTTTAAAATATTAAAATAATATTCAAAATTCATGACGAAGAAAGATGATACAAAAATTGTTATAATATCGGTTTACAACCTAAACGTGTCTGCCCTCATTTTTTATCGAAAGCTTAGGAGCCACAATAAGATGAACTTTTACTAGTAAAGTTTTGTTAAAACAATATCTAAACCATCTGAAAATGACTCCTATATCGATAAATAGTTTTATAAATTATTGTAACGTTTTAATGCATTTGCAAATGAGTCTGTGTATTTTTGCATAATTTAGAGATGTTTTATATATTTTTTAAGATGCCAATTGAACTGATTTTGACACCTTATCATCGAAATGACTTATTTTCATGCATAATGCATCTTAACCGCGTATAACATGCTGCACCCTAGCATATCAAATAAAAAATAGATCTACAAATTATAACACGTGAGATCTTAAAAAAATAATAATAATAAAGAGTTGATCAATACCTCTTTAAAAAATTTTAAAACATTATTATCGAAATTACCAAGTTAGTGCCAATAGAGAACGGTTTTTTCTAATCCACTTTCTAATAAATGGGCCTCATATATATTAACTATGCATGAAACTCAAGCATGATTAATGTATGTAACCGATCCCAAGTAGGAGCTAAGGCCCATCATGCATATATTGAAAATAGATGTTATCATGAGCATGACCATCACCATCGATGGTCACGGACTTGAGAGACATCTCATTGGGGACTGGGTTTGGAAAGGAATTGAAGAAGACAGCATGGCCATGGAAATTACTCAGTGGGTGTTGGGACTTTGGGGAAAGAGAAAAGATGGTGCAGATGAGGGGGCCTGAGCCACCGCACTCGATAATATTACATATGGCTGTGGCTGTGGTGGCCATTAATCAAAGACCGCCGTCGTCGTCAAAAAGTATCTGAAATTCCAAAGCAGGCGTCGCATCAGCATCAGTTGTTGCGTCGTTAGTAAAATCAGTTTGGGAAAAGCTGTCGTGGTCAAGACTGATTAATGGAGTCATATGTATAACATTCATGGGTATATATTATCCATGCCTACAAATCTACAACCACCCAGCCACACACGCACATAAAAAATATATATGGTGGGACAGTGGGATCCACCATTAATTGATTTACTCACCCATCATCTCCCGAACCAAGCCAAAATAATAGTCATAGCCGCCTTCCCGTACTCTTAATTATATGTCTTGCCTGTTTGATGAAATATTACTGTTACCTTGACAAAATATGCTAATGAGTATCCTACTTTTTTCATATTGTTTTTTAATCGTTACTTGCTAACTTGTAATTAGGGATGTAACTTTTGGATTGTAGTAAATCCGCCGAACCTAACTTAACTTTTTTTTTTTCTCTCTCTTATATACAGTAGGACAACTGATACTACCATCGAGCACATTCTTAATCCTTACAACAAGAGGAAAATTTTTCTACAAACACTCCATCACTAATGAGTAATTATAACCTCCACAATTCGGGAGGAACTACTATGAAATTACTCTCCACTACTAGGAGATAGATATTTGAACCGCAAATCTTCCATTTCATAAAAATTAAAACTTAAAAGCTTCAAAAGCAAGAATCAGTTGATGCTTGTTGATCATTAAGAACCAAACAAAGAAAAACATCAAATATAGTCATAAAATTTTGAAAATCTAAAAGTATGGTATAACCAAATTTAGTAATCAAATCTGCACAATAGTTCTGCTCTTAGTAGACAGAAAAAATTAAAAATATAATTTTTTTAGGATTGAATTTCTCAAAGAATTTAGATTTTTTAAAACTTTATTTCAAGTCAACTCAAATCAAAATTGGTCCGGTTTAAGTTTATAAGAATTCAAAACCCGAATCAGAATTTCTATATTTATTAGGGAAAATAATTCATACATGACACTTGTATTTGTTAAAAAGCATAATTTTTTGGCAATCTTTATATTGTTGATGATTATTATAAGCGTGTTTGTTTGAGGCAAAAAAGTGTCAACTAATCTAAAACTTTTCAATCTAAAACTTTTCATTTTCAATAATTACTCTATTTTTTAATTATTTTTTCACATTTTTCTATACAAACTACCCTACTTTTCAATCATTTTTATTCAATTACCTGTACAACTAATCTATCTATTTTAACTTTATTCTCTTTACTCTTCATCATTATCCCTATTATATCATATCATTTTCTATTAATTTGACAACTTCTACTTCAAAATTTTTTCATCAAAAATTTTACTTCCAACCAAACATACCCTATCATGAAAAGAATATAGTATTCTAATCTTTATATTTTTAAAATTTTGAATGTAAATTAATTAAATAATCTAAATTTCGGCCCAAATTTTACTCGAATTTTCACCAGTATTCAACCCGAACCCAATTTATTAGAGTTTAAGGTTCAAGCTTTATAGTTGAGTTAGGATTTGACTTTGTACAAGATATCATGAGTTAGGATTAAGGTTGCCTCAACCTGAATCCAAATAACATTAGTTGCACCCCTACTTGTAATAATTAATAAAATTATATTTACTTATTTGTTTTCATGCGTTTATTAATACTATCACATTAATTACCTTTTTTCTCCACTTTTCTAAATTCCAGTTTAATTCTCTTCTTTATACATTCATCTGTTTCACATGAATTACCAGTGCTCGTGGGCTTGCTTAAATAGTATTACTTAATCGTTTACAAAATGGATTATTGAAAATGTGCATAACTATTCACGTTCGTTATCTTCTTAAATTCAAAAGTGCTTGGTTTGTGTGTAATCGCAAATGAAGAATCACACTACTGTCACTACACAAATTTATGTTTTGTCGTGTAGGTAGGGGATGAAGTGGGTCTTGTTCTGCTTCTGCACGCCCATATCCAATTCAAGCATTCATTCCGGACTCGTTCGGCCTCTCGGAAGGAAGGCTTTTGCTTTGGGGAATTTTACGCGTTGCTTTCTTCAAAGCGCACAAAGTTCAATCATCGTCCAACCCAACCCAATCCAACTCAGTTTTAGACGGATCGGCTTGGTTTGAACCCAACCCACTCGCACCTCTTTTTAAGCAACTAATTGGAAGATAGAGGGCCGCCTCTACGATCTAGTAATTTTTGTAGCTTAACGCAACAAATTCCCAACAATATATTTTATTTTTCTCAACAAATTTCTGGATGACGCTGGCAGCCAAATTTGTGACCGAAAAATGAAACAAAATTTGTTTCTAAGACTAAAATTTATTACAAAAATTCGTTGCTATTGTAGCGTAAGTAAGAATTATCCTGAGAAAAGCAGCGTTCAAAATAACAAAATCTTTCATCAGCTGCAAGATAGAGGTGCATTAAATTACCATTATCATTGAAAGTAAGATCCTTCTTTTTATTACATGCTATTTTGGGAAAAAACTTAGAGGCTGTTAATGAATCCGTTTATGATCAAGCAACTTGCTTAGAATACTATGAATTAACTTCCTGGAAAATAATTTTCATCAAGCTTTTATTAGAATGTCTTCTAGAGTGTGTCTGGGATAAGAAAAAAGAGAACACATTTAAAATGTACTCTTTCTTTACAGTCTTTAAAACATTTTTCTGATTGTTACCCATATATTTTTTCCATGTTTCATTATAGCCAGGGTTTCACTTCTATGTATGGTATTCATAAGTGAATTCATTTTTCCATATTTCAATATAGGTTTTACTTCTCTGTAGGGTCTTTTAAATAAAATATCGAATCTTCATTAAACAGCACCAGAAGGGGGAAAAAAAACATAGTTATATATGCCAATTCATGAGAATTCTTCATTTGGGACCGCTCTAATGACAAAAATCTATTTCAACTAGAATAATTTATTTAATTCCATCTATTCAAGATTGTATAAACTATTGTTATTTAAGGTTTAGTATAAATGTATTACAATTATTTCATTACTCTTGTTAGGAACTCAACTAGTTTTTATTCAATCCAATCAAGGAATTACAAAATAAGAGATTGAGTACCAACTCTAATGTTGACAATGACAGTGCTTTCTCTCTTTTTACTACAACTAATGAACTAGGAACAAAAAACTAGAAATGAATACAAATCAAGCGCACGCTTCTCATCTCTCTCTCCTTACTTATACTGGCGGCTAATAGAGCCAAGCCCCCAATCTAGGCCCATCAAGCCCAAGACTATCTACTAAGAACTCAATAACCCAGATTCTATCAACTTTATGACTTTTGTAATCTTATTTGAATATCTGTACCTTCTAAAATATTCTTACTGTATATTCTAAAACGTTGTTTCTATATATTTCTAGATATTCTTTCTGCATAGATTAGTACGTTTGTAAACTACTATATCATTCCAGTGCTTGTTTGAATGGATTGGAATTTGATTTAATTATTATATGGGCTCAGATGAAGAAGTTCCATTAGTTCACTTCTATGCTAATGTTCCACAAATGTGCAACTCTTCATTGTATAGCTTCCTGACATCATCACGAAACACAATTTTTTAATATACTTCCTCAAAATTACATTTTTTTATGGGTCTCACAATTACAATTTGTATTACTGATTCTAAATTGTTTAGAGGTTGCTTCGTTCGTTAGAAAAAAATTAATAAAAAATCTTTTACGTTTATTAATAATATTTTCCAAACAAATATAGTTTTTTACCTGATGGCCTTTTTTTTAACACACTTCCAGCTAACATCATCGCCCAGATTCTAATGATATAAAACCGACGATTCTTTTTTTTATTATTAGAAAAACCAACTGTAAAATCTAATGAAACAAAACCGACAATTCGAGAAGGCTAATTGAAGCCCATTACAAAAGTTATTAGCTTTGAAGACAGAATGGGAGGTCTTTGCAAAATGAACCATCCAAATTAACTTCCGTTTTAGAGCTATGTTTCGGAATTTTGTAACATAGCCATTTTAAGACGCAAATCCTTGCATAACGATCCTACGCGCTGGTAAATAAGAAAGAAAAGTTACATTATAATCTCTCTTAGGAGCACTTTCAGGCTTTTTGCACATTAGAAAGAAGTGGGACACTTCCACTCATATGCTATTTTACAAAAGTTAACTACAAGATTCGTTTCTGAAGGTTTGGAACTCACAGGGTATAATTTGCAAAATGTAAAGATACAGTGCTAAAATGCAATTTCTATATTACATGGTCCAGACTGCGGAAACCACATACTAGGAAATTAGATCACATGCCTACAACTGCCAAAGTCTCACCAAAGAGGTTCATACGAAATTGATCAAGGACTTTTCACATCCATAGAAAAAAATATAAGATTAGACAACTAGACTTCTAACATGAAAAGATGAAATAAGACTAAACAGAAATCTTAACTACAAATTAACCCTTTAAATTTAAACTAACTTCAGAACTTTAACCATTTTTATTTCTACATTTACTAAAAAGAATTCAGTAAAGCTTCGACCCCCTGCTGCTGCCGATCCGGATCAAAGCTGAGCTAGGCCAGGGGCAGGCACGACGAAGCCAGCTTTGAAAATTGTTACAATCAGTTTCAGTCATGACCCATGACAATGTATGTAATTATGTTACTTCGAATTGTCGCTACTTGAATAAACAAGTTGCAAACATTAATGTGCATAGTGTATTAAAGTAAAAAGTTTCAACGTTCAAAGCTTAGTAAAGGCAGTGACCTCGTCATCCCTTGTCTGAGCACACCTTCATCAAATCTATGATCATTTAAGATGGACGGCCCGATCAAAATTATTTAAAAAAAAAAATCCCATCGGGATGAGTCTGACCTCTTATTTGCACATGCTTACAAGAATAACGGACCAGCCCGCTTGAAGAAATGTCACTCAACAGACTCACTCAGCAAATTAAGGACCGACTGCTAATATTTGCTTTAATTTCATTCAAGTTAAAAACACAACACCTAATATTACAATGCAGTCTCAGAAGTACTAGAAACACACAAGCAAGGATGCATATAAAAGACCAACAGAAACCAAAATCACGAGATTTACTATCATCTATATATATCTAATGTCTTCATGCAATGAGGAAGGGCAAGACAGTCAACATGAATGCTTCGTATGTAAATGTCGCTGACCCTGAGTAACCAATGTCCTTCTCCTTGAATTTTTCTGTAAGCCCCTGCACTCATCCAACAATAACAATCACTTCCTCAGTACTATTGCTTGGTCTTTTGGACAATATTCCAAAGCATGCAAGAGACAGATTGACGCTGGGACCTTGGCAGGAATCTAATTGCAATTTGTGGGACTCAAAATTCCCACCGACCCCTCTATTTGGACGGTTGGAGACATGGCAAAGAAGATTCCCACCGCATTCACATTTAACCAAAAAAAAAAAAAAAAGGATCAAACTGACCTTAACAGTCAGGCAGCACCTGGAGAAAAGGAAGAGCAACAAAGAAAAATGTAAGTGTTACGCTAAAAGAGAAAATAAGAGGAATAAAATGCTCAACAGATGGTTGGTTTTATTCCTGGTCCCTCGAAATACAGATTTATGGTCAGCCAGCTGGTTGGTCGAAATCTTCTTCAGCAGCCAAATTTCCTGAACAAACTTGGTTTCCTTGCAGCGATATATTATTTTAATATATGGGTTGGGTTAAGAGCGGCAACAAACCAAGTAGGTATTATAAATTGAGCTAACTGTGAAGTCCCATATGATATATATACAAGGATCAGAATCATCTGACTACATATGTCCCACACAGCTCCTGTTTATTCATCATTATAGACTAATCCATGAAAGAGAGATTTCGAAATATCAAATTTACCTTCACATAATATTGTCAAATTAGAAGTAAAAACATAAGACAGATGGTTCCTGCCTTTGGGATGCCAATTATTATTGTGGAAGAAGTTTCATGATGAAATTCTATAAAGGAAAGAATTGAGAGGGATCTTACTCAATGAAATTGTCATATTCAATTGCTTTATTTTTGCCGCCAGTCTTATCAAACTTAGAAACAAGTAAATCCAACACAACTGGAGAAACTGAAAATCCAAGGCTCAATAAAGCTTCTCGCAATTCGGAAGCATCAATCCTCCCACTGCGATCCCTATCAAACCTCTCAAAAATTGCCTGAAAACAAAATACAGAAAATGGATTTGTAGAATTAGAATAATTTTGGTGTTTACCCGCAGAAGCAAATAGTTTCGGGATGTAGATTATACCCTCCAGTTCTGAAGACTGTAAAACAGAGAGGTGAATTCCTTTGGTCCTGTTGTGAATAGAACAGAGGATATCAGATGTCAAAATCGCACAATTCATATCACCAGCCTGCCCATTTCATGGACAATGGTGCAAACCAGGAAAATGATCTTATAAGAAAGGGCACTCCACATCATTGGCTACAAGGTAGGCTAGGAAATTGATTTAATGGTTTTCACCAACGGTATCCTCAGAAAGAGTCAGCATTCAGAAACCAATAATTTAAAGAACCTGCAACACTTCAGCCTACACTGATTAGTAGCCCCTACATTGTCATCTATAAGAACGATTTCAATACCCAATTTGGGAACGGATAATTAGCTTGATCGATTAATCTTCATTTATGGCAAAAGATACACCTATACAGTTGGGATAACGAAACAAGTGTTCATTATTTACACAACAAGGGAAACGTCCAAGAAAATGAGTTCCTCTCTCAAGTCCCTCATCTACAGTCACAACTAGAACACATCATTGGATGCTAGCCAGTGAAAGTTTGCCAGTCTATCTCAAATGACTTCTATTTAATAATTAGACCACCACTTTTTGGAAAGCCAAAGACTTGGGTTGCTTTAGGAAATGGTCATAAATAATGAAGTTCTATAATGGAAAGCATTGAAATCAATTGCACTTTTTTATTAAGGGTATGTTTGAGAAGTAATAAAACTTTTGAATAAAAAATTTTTAATAAAAAATTTTTTAGGTAAAAATTTTTTAAATAGAGAAATTAGTGTGATATGATAAGAAGTAAAAAGAAAAAAGTTAAACCATACAGGTTAGTTGCATGAGTACTTATACAGAAATGATTAAAAAGTAAGACAATTACATAAGAAGATGTGAAAAAATAATTAAAAAAAGAGTAGCTATTAAAAATGAAAGTTTTAGATTAAAAATTTTTAGTTTGAGTTTAGGTTTAAACAAACACATCAGAGGAAGTGATTGGAACTGCTGTGACTGAAAAGAGAAAAGCAACTTTATCATAGACATAAAGCTAGGAAGTAAAAGTGCTATTTGCAACCACCCATTTGCGCGCACCACAAAAGCATCCCAAAGGCAATGAAGCATGCATGTGTGCCCTAAAACTAAAACAGGCTGCCCAGACAGGAGCCGTGCGCGTAAAGAACATTAAGGCCACTATCTTTTCAATACTAAAAGAGAAGAAAAAAGGTCTTGCTCGTAAATGCCATGATTGGCCCCCCAAGTAAAACAAAAACGGAAGTCAGGCACTAGTAAAACCCTTGGCTACATATGTTTTTCATATCTTAATCAACACCATCCTTCGAGCTCATTGCAATAAAAAATTCTAGTTAATTAGCTCATCCTTAACTGCTGCTGCCATTTCCATGATTCCTCTCAGCTAATACACAACAAAGATATTCTTGATTTTGGCCTGTCAAAATCAAGCACCGTGGTGTATGATCTCATACAACCATCCCACAGAAATCTTGACTTTTAGACCACAACCACGTTTCACACTCTTGATGGTCCTGGTCTACCTAATCCTCTATCCAAATAAAACAGCCTGATCTACCAAATCCTCTGCCCATAGAAACAAAACAAAAACGACTGGTGGTCATTTTCACCGATAAACTAAAAGGCTTTGTGCCTCGACGAAAGCACAAAACTTTTCTTCTCTATAACCTTTTCTTTTTTAATACATTAATGTTTGATAGAAAATCGATTTCATTTATTATATTTAGCATTATCTATATTATCACGAAAACTTTTTCATCAAACTAGTATCAATATGCATAAGCATGTAAAATCAACATAATAAAATTATTTAATGTTAAATATTAACTTTAAAGTTGTACTTTTAACTCTAAACCATCTAAAATATCATTTTTTTACTACATGGATAACTGATCCTATAAATTATTATTATTATATCCTACTTTTTCATAATTTATCCATGAATATATAATTTTTAACAAATGTAAGTCATACATATATTTGATTTGGATGAAATTTATATTTCTTAAAAAATGATGTTAAAAATAATTAATAGTGTTAATTTCCCATAAAGCATAAAAATATTAAAAATATAAAGGGTCACGTGGTGCTATTAATATAGAACCTCGTTACTTCATAAACCTGTCCCAGCCCCGTCCCGCCCAGTCCTCATTCCAGTAACTAGCAACTGGAAAATAGGAGAGTTAATAGTCATGGTCAACCCATTCATCTAACTTGTTTATAAATGAGTTTGGGTTGGGATTTTTAAATAAATAGATTATGATCCGCCAACCCGTTTAAACATTTAATTAAATAAATGGATTAGGGTTGAGATTTTATAACTCGTCAACCCGTTTAGTAATCCATTTAACCCATATAACATGTTCAACCCGTTTAATTCGTTCAACCCGTTTAACTCACTCCATTTAACCCATATATATATATGTGTGTGTGTGTAAACTCCTTAGTTATTTTTCCTCTCTAAATCTTTTCCAAGTAACCTAATTTTCATTTTTTCCATTATTATCATATTTTCATTTCTCCTACATCGAAAATACACTCTTGTCTCTCCCTACGACATCATTATCTACTATTCAAGCTTTCAGGTTATTTGCTATACAACCCGTTAACAACCCATCAATCTGTTAACAACCCATCAATCCTTTTATTAAATAGGTTAAATAGGTTAGGATTGAAATTTTTTAAATAGATTAATAAATGAATTAGAATTCAGATATTTTGAAGAGTTTAGGAATAAGATTAAGCTCCCACCCGTCTAATCCTGGAAACCGCGTGGCGCTAGTGTGCGCCGCAGTCCTGGATACGACAACCGCAAACACGTGTATCGCGTTACGCGCAGCGTCACATCAGCCCGGCCATCCACTTTCGTGGGCCCCTCGAGTATCTGACACGCCCGCGCGAAATGGAGTCTCCACGTGGCGCACAAGGGATGCTGCAAGACTGATTTCGCTTAACGTGCGCCACCCGTCCCCAATTTCGAAAACGAAGAGGAGGAATTGCAGAAAATTAAAGCTCAGGTTCGCAGGCTGGCTTACCGATCTTACGAACGTTGCTGTTGGTGAAGAGATACATGAGGAGATGAACGGTCCTCAAGCTGAATGCCTGATTGTAGGAAGAAAGGGCCTGCTGCAGCTCCTTGTCGTCGATGAAGCCGCTCCTGTCCTGATCCGCCATCTGGAACGACGCCACCAGGTTAGGGTCCGTCCCAGGCGGAAACGCCGACGGAACAAGCGACGCGAATGGGCTGCCATACGACTGCCCTGGGTAACCAGCTCCAGCCGGAGGAGCCATGCCGCCGGCCTGGTACTTCCCTTCCTTCGGAGGCTTCTCACCCGGGACGCCGTAGGGAGCCGACGGCGCGCCGTAAGGGGCGGGCATGCCGCCGTGCTGGTGCTTGCCTTCCTTTGGGGGCTTCTCCCCGGGGGCGTAGGGGACGGCGTATGGCGCACCGTAAGGGGCCTGCTGCTGCAAGCCGTAGGGCTGCGGCGGAGGAGCGTATGGATCGGAGCCGTAGGGTGGTGGATGCGCGCCCGGCGCACCGTACCCTTGGCCTGTTGGATATCCAGACATGTTTTAGGAGGCGAGAGGACGCGCGTTTCTGTTTCGCCGTGTTTCTTCTCGTCGCGTGAGATGCGACGCGGGTATATAAGGGCTGATCAAGAAAGTGAGAGACCGGTAAGCGAGTATACTATTGCAGAAATGCCAAATCACGCAACCAAGGCGTATTCGCACGGAAATATGTGGGCAAGGGCGCCCAGCAGCACACGTACCAGAGCTCCGTTTCAGAGGTCTGGACAATACACGTGGACCTGCGAAGGCCAATGGCCCGCCAGTTACGTGGCCATGGTTAAAATAAGCAAAAGTTTTTTTCGGAGATTAATAAAATAGAATTAAATCGGAAAATTATGGACCGTGGATCATTTAAATTAAATGTTGTTTGTCATTCGACTTGAAAAAATCAACTCAATCTTGAAACGATTATGCATAATTTGAATTTTTTATAGAGCTCGGCTATATACATTATAATGTATTTTAGGGTAAAATATAACTTTTATTTTATTTTATTTTATTTTTATTTGATTTTTCTTTATAACGCATGTTTTCTTGAGTATATTTAATACATGTACTAAGTTTTGTCATTTTATAATACTTTTATATATTTCTTTTAATTTATAGAAATATCAATTTCAAGGGGTATTTAAATCATTTCTCATCCTTTAAAAAAACTTCATTTTTTAAAATCAAAAATAAATATTTAACAAATGTAAAATGGCAACATTCAGTATAGAAATTAAATACACTTAGTAAAATATGTTTACGAAGAAAAATAAAATAAATAATTAATTATAAAAATAAATAAATGTTGTATTTTAACTTAAGTGTGTGTTCGATAAGAGTTCATTATTTGGTGCACTTTGGTACACTTTAATCAGATGCAAAAAAAATTTATTTTTTTGAAAATTTTTTATTTAACTATTAACTAAATGTATTTAACATGTATATTAAATGTTACTATTTTTAAAGATTTGTAAATATTTTTTTCATGGTACTCTAATCTTCATGCTATTTTAATCTAGTTTTGTATTGAAAAATAGCATTTTTTCTCTTTATTAGGGGGAGCTTATGCCTTTCCCTTATACGATAAAAGTATGATATTCCAATGTTTAATGTAAAATTTGTTGAGCAGGATAGAAAATTATATTTTTGGATAAGTTGTAAACATATAAATAAAAAATAAATATATAAATAAAATATATATATAGAGGTGTGATGGTCATTTTTCACAATATCTTTATATTTGAAAGTTTTAAAAATAATAATATTGAAAAAGAAAATTAGAATTATTATCTTTTAAGAAACAAAATTTATATGAGAAATGAAAATTAAAATTATAAACAAAAAATAACAATCTGATCTTCGAGCAAAACCAGTAACCAAACATTTGACCATCCACACATAGTCTTACTAATGAAACTAATAATTGAAATTTAAAATAATGATATGTTAGTAAATATTATTAATGGCTTACCAAAAAAATATTTAAAATATAAACTAATTGATTGCGTAGATCATTACCTCATTTACCAAATATATGAAGAATTATCTTAGTTAACGACCTTTGCAGATCTCAAGATGAAGACGATTAATTCAAACAATTGTATTATTTTTAAATCAAACTTTTCAACCTAAGGGTGTGTTTGTTTGAGGCAAAAAAGTGCCAACTAAAACTTTTCAATCTAAAATTTTTCATTCTCCATAATTATTCTATTTTTTAATTTTTTTTTACATTTTTCTATATAAACTATCATACTTTTCAATTATTTTTACAAAATTACTTGTACAACTAACTTATCTATTTTAACTTTATTCTATCTACTCATCGTCATTATCCTTATTATGTCACGTCATTTTCTATTAATTTGAAAACTTCTACTTCAGAAATTTTTCATCAAAACTTTTCATCAAAAATTTTACTTCCAACCAAACATACCTTAAATGTTTTGTCTTTGTCATAATTTATTTTATCATAGCATCAAATATTGTTTCAATCAAAATTTTCGATGGGTCACAACTCACAATTACTTAAAAATATTCTTAATACCAATCAAAAAAATATTTCTAATCATATTCGAAATACGAAAACTACTTAATCAGATGCTTCGAAAAAACTAACAATCAATGAAATAATTTCTCTACGAAGAACACTCTAGGCAGAATGGATATTAATTCACAGCTTTGCAATAGATGTGTAATTCAGACAAATTTATAAGTTTCGTTTTACCTTTTTTCTCTTTTATAGAAGGTGCCTTACGTAGATGCTTGATTTTCAGACAACTTTGTGTTGCTGGTCTGGCCTTCTCGTTGCGGCTTGCACTGCGCATCGCCCCGGCACTGGATCGCCGTTACTTTAGCAGGTGGCGCAGCTGTACCGGCACGTCCAAGTGTACTGTAGACTGTCATAATTGGAATTCGCGCGCATAATTCACGCTCTCGACTGCCATATAGTTCGGATATTATGAATGAGATGGAATCTCTCATTTTCTAAAAATATTTTTTCATATCAGAAATTAATAACTGCTTTTCTCATTTCCTAGGCAAAATTTTTTTAATTTTTTAAAAAAAGTCTCACCTTCCAAATCTAATAATATTTTTTCCACTGCACATTCTTCTTAAATGATTAGGATTATATTTATTTCAAGCGGTACTTTACATTTACCTAACAATAAGTGTTGTGAAGATAGATAAATTTAATAAAGGTAGTTGGTATGAAAAATAATTGTAATAGTGAAAAAAATATAATTGATAAAACAATCATTTGGGAAATGGACCCTCGCCCGTTCACACTTTCATACATTGACAATGTGTCCTCAAACGTGGATGTGGATGAAAATAAGAATTTTATTACCACCAAAAAACTCCTTTGTCAGGATTCGCTAGCCTATTATATATGAAGGCTAGAGCTCTCATTTTGGAAATCGAATGGCTAGTCAAGCTAAGCATCAAAATCGTGGAGATTAACGGTGTGTCTTTTTTTTAACAAAATTTGTGACTCTTCACAACTATCTAATTTTTAAATTATTTCTTCACATATAAGTGTTCAAATTATTATACTTTTCAATCATTTTCGGTCAACTATTCATATAACTAATTTATTTATTTTAACTTCATTTTCTTTGTTTTTCATCATGCCTCATATTATACGATATCTCATTTCAATAACTTTTAGGTCAAAAATTTTTATTCAAAAGTTTTATCATTTTCTAAACACACTTAAAAATGATCTTGTTAATTTGTTCATCAGTAGTGGCAAGATATTCTCTAATCTTCATTTTCTTAGTTGAGGAAATTAAATTATATTACAATTTTTTATTTGTTTTTGGGAATAAATGGGTTGGATTTGATATAATGGCCAAAGATTCCCTCTATTAATTTGGAAACCTTTTGAAAAATTTGACTTTGCCTTTCAAATGATAGGAGCTTTACTCATAATAATCTCTTGCCATGTACAGATTGATGGGGCCTGCACTAAGTGATTTTTCAGTATAATGTAAAAATAGGGTTGGATTGACCCGTGATCTTTCTTGATTTTATATGGGTCGAATAATGATTTTGATCCAAAATGGTAAGGTGATAAAAATTTTGATTCAACAGAGTGTGGTGAGGCAAGCTAGGATTTGAAACTCGATTTTTGATATTAAGGTGAGACAAGTTTACTATATATTACACTATTCCATGAAAGTGTAAATTGTTTTTATAAATAATAAAGCTTTGCGACTTATTAAGATAAATATAATTTATGCAAATGTGTGTTTAATTTTATAACTTATTTACGTAGGTTAATTTTTATTTCTTAACTGACGATACACTTTCAAAAATGATAGAATTTAATATATAAGTTGAATGTACCTTAAGACTCTTTATTAAAGAATTTCAGAAAAAGGGTATTGCGCCTAGCTATACTAAAATTTCAATGCAACCGAGTGCATTAAATTAAGACTCTTTAGATTTTGGGCATAACATTTTGTATCTAATTATAAATCAGTATTGAAATTGTGAATATTTATAAAAAGAAGTATTAAATCTGGGTTATTATAAACTGAACTAAGACAATTGACAAAGCGGTGCAGAAATTACGTTTGGATTTAATCTTTTAAAATGCATAGCTTGGAAAGACCTACATATGATTCCTTTTAAAAAAAAAAAAAAGTGCTGCGATGGCTCGGAGCCGATTTCCGGATCACTCAAAAATCCACGCTTTTTTCTCTGTTTTTTGAAAAATATCAAATAAATTTTAAAAATTATTACATTTTACAGTAAGTCAGATCTAAGCGAGCTCACACATTTATAAAAAATACAAATATTTTTTGCCGCCAATAAATTGCCTGATTTATGTATGTGGGGCCGTATGAGATTTGGGTAAAAAGAAAAAAAGAAAATTTTGCAGATAAATCAAATATTTTGAAAAATTTTCTGCGATATATATTTATTTACAAATTTTAACATTTTCATATTGGTGAGTGATTCAATGCACTCAAGTATAATGTAACTTTAGTTCATCCGGATGCAAAATTCATTTTTTAAAATTTTCTTATATAACCGTTAATCAAGTGTATTTAATCTATAAACTAAATTTTACTTTTTTTTAAGAGGTATACATATATATATATATACTTTTTAAATTTTTAAAAACAAAAATTTTTACTCATTGCATCTCCTAAAATAGTGAAATTTAATGTACTTGTTAAATGTTCCTAACTGAACAATTTTTAAAAAAATTAAAATATAAGTTTTGCACCTTTGCATTGAACCACTTTTCTTATATTCATATTCAAACCATTAAATGGGCTCATTTCTATTCAAACCATTAAATGGGCTCATTTCTATATAATTGAGCTACATAAAAGCAGTTCCATATAACTCACTAAAAATTTAAGAATTTTATAATTGATAAATTATCTAATACATTCATTATGTTTAACATTATTTTTTAATTATGAGACCAAGTTTTATTCAAATTCAATATGTGCATAGGACATATTTGCTCAACAATAGTTATATTCATATATAAATTAGAAAAAATACTTAAATCCGTTCATACGTGTATCGATATATAGTAATATTTTATAGAATCATTCGTCTAAATATTAATGATATTTTAGATGATTTAGAAATTGAAAATACTAGTTAAAAAATAGTATTTAGTATTAAATTATTTTATTAAGTTGATTTTATATATTTCCAAATGATGCTTATATACAATGATATTAAACAAATGAAATAGTTTTTATTATAATATGTGATGTTAAACACAACAAATTAAGTGAATTTTTCATAAACTCTCTGTATGTTAAAAATAAAAAGAGCTAAACTGAAAGTGTGTTTTGCAAAAACATGGAAGATTAAATACTTATATCGTACAATTCAGTCAAAGCGATCTTTTGACATTATGATATATATATATATTAAAAAACCATTTGCATACCCTCTTGTATACAAACGACTTATTTTAAATCGTTCCTCAATTATTAACATACAATTAAATGAATAAAAGATTAAATTTCGTAATCATGAATGCGAGTCGTACATTATTTCTATGATATGCATAATTTTGTTTATTCAAACTCACCTCATTGTTTGAATTTTAGGTGGTCTCGGGTTCAGAATCAAACCGTGTCCTAAGTCCTAACCATGTCCGAGCACATAGAATATGCAATTTCCTTTCATCCGGACCATTAGACAGAAGTAAAAAACTGTATTTTTTGCAACATTGACCGGCATCTTGAGGCTTAGGCAACATGGTCCGGATGAAAGGAAATTGTCAGCCCCACTTGGTGTTTCCAATTTCATGGCCACATGCCGAGGCTGGTCAACTAAATATTCGTACCACTTGCAAAGATAGACAAGCGACGGTCTAATTAATTCGGCAGTAATCAAAGGCCTCGCCATTGGCAAATACCAAGAATCCAATGAGCTGTTTGTAATGATTAACCGCATGCAAGCAGACGCAAAAAAGGGCAAATTTCACACACACGTATATACATGGATATTTTGCTCATAATTCCACGTGTATCCACGAACCTTAAAAAATTCCAAATGTACTTTTGGTATAAATAAAATTTCTGACTCAAGTAATATATGATTCTCTATTAGTTTAAAAGTATGACTGTATACTTATAGAAGTACTAAAAAATCATTTCAACATGATTTTTCAGAGCTTAAAATTATAAGTAGAATTGGAGTATATCTTTCATTTGAAGTTTATAAGTATAAGTGAAATTAAGGATAAAATTTGCAGATATATATATATATATACATTATTTCAAAAAATAATAAAATACGTCGGTGTATATGCAGACATTTCCTTAAAAATTTTAAGGGTTAGTATTCCGTTTTGGCCTACCTCCATTATCGTATCGAAATTCAGCATGGTTGCTTTGTTTAATGTCGTCGCTTTTTTTAAAAATTAATGTACAGAAGTCATTCAATTAAAGTCATGGGCTGCATCCGTTCATTAAAATGCATACAATTACATGTAAAATATAAAAATGATCTAGATACATGCATCAATGCATTATAATAAAGCGTTCGCCTATGCAAAAATGTTCTAGAAGGTATAATGTTGAATTGAAAATTTTGAAAAAATAATATAAATTAAATAATTTTATCACATTGATTTTACACGTTAGATGAATGGACATTGGTCACAATGCATGTGTTTGAATGAATAAAAACTTGATTTCCTAATATAATGATTTAAAATGTAGAAGGGTTGATTTCATCTAATCTCTAGGGGTAGACATTTGGATAAAAAATTTTGGTGCAAATATTTTTAAGATGAAAAAATTATATGATATAATAGAGATAATGATGAAAAATAAGAATTATAAAACTAAAATTAATATATTAGTTGTGTGGATAATTATATATAAATTATTAAAAAATAACATAGTTGTGTAGAAAGGTGTATAAAATTAATTAAATGGTAGAGTAGCTGTGAAAAATAAAAAAATTAAAATTAAAATGTTTTAATTTGAAAATTTTTTGGTATAGCTGAACATGCCCCAAAATGAAAATTTTGTTTGCAAAATATGATGAATCCTTAAAAGTGAAAAAAATGTGTCTAGATAAAATAGTCAATAAAAGTATGATCTTTATTTTTAAAAAAATTAAGAGCATATTTGACAATGGATTTGATAAAATTTTTAGATGAAAGTTTTTAAATTTAAAGATAATGATATAATATAGTAGAGGCAATGATGAGGAATAAAAGGATTGAAGTCAAAATAGACAGGTTAGTTATACGAGTAGTTATGTAAAAATGATTAGAAAGTATAACAGTTATATAAAAATATGTAAAAAATAAATAAATAATATGATAATTGTGGAGAGAGAAAAGCTTTAGTTTGATTTTTTTTTTCATTGCCAAATATGTCCTATATTAAGAACTTTTTAAAAAAAACTTTTCAATTTAAAACTTGCTACTATCCATAAGTATCTTATTTTTTAATTATTTTTTTACATTTTTTACACGATTATCATATTTTTCAATCATTTTTATACAATTACTTATATAACTCGCCAATCTATTTGAAATTTTTTTTTATTCTTCATCATTAGCACAGTTACATCACATTATTTATTCCCTTTCAAAAATTTTGTATCAAAAACCTTTTGTGAAATAGTTTTATTAATTTTCAAATACAAAGTAAAAATGCAAAAAATTTTATTGTAAAAAGTGCAGATTTTTTCATAGCCACTATTTCTTATTTTTATAACTGTTAAAATTCAACTATGAAGTTGTATTTATTTTGGGACACGCTTGGTAACATGCTTGAGAAACATGGGGTAGGAAACTAGGAGTGCTATCGTATGTGCCCGAGAGCATGCAGTGCTCCATGCTTCCAGGCGCATACACTTATTTTTGAATTTTTTTGAATTTTTTTATAAAACTGTTAATATAAGTGTATTTAACATATTTATAAATTTTTACCAATTTTGTGGTATTTTAGATTTTTATTTTTTATTTTTGAAAATAAATATCTAAAATACTCTAAAAATAGTAAAAATTTATACATATATTAAATACATATAAATTAACAATATTGTAAAAAAAAAATAAAAAAAAATAAGTGTATGCATTCGGGAGCATGGAACACAAGATGCTCCCGGGCGCATAAGACAATGCTCAAGGAAACAGGATAGCACAGTCTTTGAGGCCTATCATCTTTCAACCAATTATCGTATTTTTTTCATTTTTACTCATATATTTTAATCATTTTTACTCTCAACTCTCTTTCAAGAAATTTATTTATTTAAACTTTATTCATATTATTTCACATCAATAGCATAATTTTCAAAATGTTCTATTTTCTGTTCGCGCCCTATCTTACATTTATCAGAACTTTCACTTTTCTAAACATACCCTTAAACCGTGTAATTAATTGACATTTAAACTAACATTTGTCCGTTTGTTTGTATAGGTAGGAGGTATAGTTAAAGTAAACTACCGCTGTAAAATAATTTCTTTAACATCATAACTTCTGTTTAATGCGTCCACGAGAGCTTATAATCCCAAATTCCCATTTGTCCTTGATCTTCAGTTGGGGCAGCAAAACTTGATTAACGGTTTTTTTCCTATATTTAAATTTTTAAGCAGGTGTCATCGAAGACCCGCACACGAATGGGGAATAAACTCGCCACCAAGGTGTATGGCTTGGTTCCCACTGAATTAAGTGTTCGACTCTCTTCCTTTGTGTGCGAGGGCTTTTTATAGTTTCTGCCGTAATTTGTGAGTATTTATAGATTTCTACTGTTGCAGAGATGTTTAGAAAAAAAAAAAAATCCTTTCATGGTGTAAAGGAAAATGTACTCAATTGTAATATCAGTTGTTACGGTGTATAAATATCAACAAGTAAACGGAGAATAATCTCATGGGGCTGGTGTCATACAAGCAGGAGAAAATTATTTTTTGAAAACGTTTAATACATATGCAGGTGCCATTTATTTTCTCTCTCTTGAAATTCAACAACTTTTATATTCATTTGACATTTTATTATGTACAAAATAGTCATAGGTTCATGCCCATTTGATTCATTTTATAAAATAAATTGAAAATTATAAAATTTTATATTAGCAAAATGTAATAGAGTCCTTATATGCATAAAAATTTTTCAAAAAGATAAAAAAGAAATTTTTATAAATATACTTACAAGGTTTAACTAATATTACATTTATACCCTTACATTTACTAACATCGGAAATATGATCACTTAGCTTAAAAGAGTATTATCATTATTTTATAAAAAATTTAATAGTCTCATAATGGAAGGGCACCATTATAATTTTATGCAATTTTTGTGAGCATATTTGTAATTTTGGTGAATTTAGAAATATAAATGCAATATTATTCAAATACTGTGGACATATTTACTAAAATTACATAAAAAAAAATTTCTAATGGCCCACTTAAGCATCGGGCCCAATAAATTCAGATTTTTCGATACATATGAGAACGACGATTCAGCCTGATCCTCCTAGTAGGCCCATCATTTAAATGGCTCATTAATAATGAGTGACTGAAAGCTAATGGGCCCACGTCCCTCAGAACATATGATCTCTTAGAAGAATGGCTAGGATTTGACACACGTGCGCCATAGGGTGGAGGCTGCAATAAGTAAGTAGCTTTAAAATTTGAAACGAAGCACGTAAACTTATTCCAATAAAAATAAAGTGGTGAGAGTGATATTTTTTGAGGTTTAATACATTTTTTTAAGGTGTGTTTGTCATTGAGTAAAATTTTTCTTCCAAAGCTTTTCGATGTAAATTTTTATAACTATTTACAACTATTCAATTTTAATTATTTCTTCACATTTTCATGCACATGTTATTATATTTTTCAATCATTTTTATATAATTATACATATAACTAACCTAACTACTTTAATTTCATTCTCTTTATTCCTCGTCCTTTTTATTTTTTGTCGTTACTAGTATCATATCATATCATTTTTTTTGAACAACTTTTATACTGAAAATTTTTTATTCAAAAGTTTTATTACTTTTCAAATGCACTCATTTGACATTTAGGGTATGTTTGGTTACACACGAAATATATTAATGAAAACTTTTCACTCTTCATAACTACCTTATTTTTTAATTATTTTTTTACATTTTTCTATATAAACAATCTTACTTTTCAATTATTACCACACAAATATCTGTACAACTACCCTATCTATTTTAACTTTATTCTATTTACACCTCATTATTACCTCTATCATGTTACATCATTTTCTATCAACTTGACAACTTCTACTCTGAAAAGTTTTTATAAAAAAATTTTACCTCTAACCAAATGCATCCTTACTCTTTATGGTGTTTAGCACAATTTCAATAGAAATGAAATAGATTTCGCCAATTACATTTAGCACCGGCATATTTAACTACAATCAGAGCAACCACGTGAATAAAAATTTAAAACGGAGTAACAAATAAAGGAGGGGAAACGAAAATATTTTAATCTTCGTTATATATGCGAGGAAATTATAAAGCTAATTCATCTTATGTAAATTAATGAAATTTGGAGAAAAAAGTCATTAATACACTAATGTTATCAAATCTCAAAATGATTGCTTTCGGCAAAAAATCTATTGCTCATGAAAAATAGGCACATTTTGTGTCAATTCGGATGGGTTTACATTTTTCATGCAGTCACCTTAGACTATTGGTCAGACACGGGCATTGACTAATAACTACTTGAAATACGAAAGGAAGTTTCTTGAAATCACTACTGCTACATGACCTTCTGAATATGCTAACTTTTTTTTTTATCATTCACATAATTTTATATATTTTTACATTTTTCTACACGATCATCATGTACGTTTTATTTTTATCCTCTTAATATTCCAAATCATTAGCAGTATTATATTACATTAATGTCTAATTAATTTTTCTTTGTAATTTTGCCAACTCGTTTTTTTTTAACATATTACAAAGCACACGTAATATAATATAATTTATCAGTGGAGGCGATAAAACTTGAAAAATCACGTGAGGATGGAAAGGTAAATGTACATAAGGGGTATTTATTTGGAGCCCAATTCAGTGCACCCGGGTGCATTCAGCCTCAACGCACCCGGGTGCACCGCACCTATTTTTTTTATTTTTTTTTTGAAAATTTTTGTATACAATGGTTAATATAGGTTTATTTAACATATGTATCAATTTTTACTATTTTTGG
>JAXCLR010000063.1:37198348-37251648 GCA_035584095.1 Annona squamosa | reverse complement strand
ATGGGAGCATGTATGGGATGGGCGCCTAGCTAGCGTTGCATCCAAAGGAATGTCATGAATGTTATGTATGCATTGCATTTTCACTTTATGAAATGCATGAAAATGATTGAAAAGTTAGGTATGGCTTGCTTACTGAGTATTATTACTCACCAATGCTTTTGAAACTACAGATAAGAAATTATGATGAGGGCCAAGGGTTATGTAGTTTTTAATGTTTATGTAAACATTATGTAAAGACCATGATAATAATTTTGAGATGGAAATGGATATTTTTGCTTTATGAAATAATTTTGGGTTTATGACTATGATATGTGAAATATATTTCATGTTAGACGAATGATGGAAATTTTTCATGTATTAATGAAAAAAAAAATCCTGCCGTGTGATCAAGGCAACAATCCTGAGTCACGTTTACCAATCGAAACGATCTCAGAGTAAGGCTTCTAGGCACCTCGGTTCGGGGCGCCATAGGTATCGAGGTCACTGCCTCTATCCAATATTTGAATTTGAGACCTCCGAGGCTCCTACCCACACGATTTTGTATAACCCGCACATCAGATGCTTAGTTACACCACCACATCAGCTAGTTAGACATCCAAATAATGACATGTTATTGTATATTTGATTTAGAGAAGGCTATTATCTCTTAGTAAAATAATTATTATAATGAAAGTAAAATAATTATTATATGAATGAAAGTAAGTTTAAAATGGGAGTATCGTACTGCTAACTGTTGGCATCGCAGTTGGTTAGAACCTTGGGCATACATATTTGCTACATGAGGGAGTTTAATCTCTCTTTATGTTGATTTCTTGATTTAGAGGTATTTATAAATTCTTAGGATACGCAGATGTTTATAGGAAAATTCCGTTAATAACATGTGAAAGTTGTATATGTGTTTGATTATTATATATACTATTATGATGTATAATTACTAATAAAAAAAAGTGTACCTTGAGTGTTATGGTACTATTAAATACATCTATCGACACCCCTCCCTCAAGCATAAAATGTACAACACATGAAAAAGGTCCAAGCCCAAGCAAATTCAAGATAAAAAGAAAGTTCAAGCCAGCTAAGTAGACCTGTCCAACTCAGCTCATGGAAGCGAAGCTCCACCAAGCCTCAAAGCAGGCTTTTCAACAAATCAGATCCGGCTCACAAGAGCGAAACTCCTACATGCTACCTCAACATGCTCCATAATGCAGCCCAGACGCAGCAAACAGGTTTAGCCAAGCTCTAGCCTGCCAGATCCAGCCCACCAAGCCTCAGAAGCAGACTTCTCTACAACTTTAGGTCTCTATAACGGCCCACCCAAAACAACGGACTTAGCCAAGCTCTAGCTCACCTATCTCAAGCCTATGGACCAAGTCCAACACCTCAAGTTCTAGCCCACCTAGCTCAAGCCTATGGACCAAGTCCAACACCTCAAGCTCTAGCCCATCGAGCTCAAGCCCATGTAACAAGTCCAACACCTCAAATGGCCTAAAGCTCATGCTCTTACCTCAAGCTTAAGCCCAAGCCCATGGACCAAGTCCAAACAACTCAAGGGGCTCAAAGCCCACTCCTACATCTATAAAAGAAGGAGCACCCCCCTCACTTGAGACACACTTGGAGAGGCATCCCAGAGGGAAGGATGAAAGTCTGCAGCAACATCCCGACATCTCGGCTTTTCCGCTCTACGAGCTCCAAACTTCTCTTCCACATCCCCCTTTTGCATCCTCCCATTCTCTCAATTATTTTATTTTCCCCATTTCACGTCGTGTAAACCGCCTCGGGTTGGCAGATTTTGCTATATTTGCTTCAATCCGAAGGCTGGAACCTGGACTATATACGATTAGTGCTTTATTTCATTAAACAGGAGCTGATCTCCCTTTAAAGATTAGCGGCGATTCCTTTTTTTTTTCTTTATTTCTGCATGCGTGTTTAAGTTAACGCCCCGGCAAGGCAGGTGCATGCGGGTCCATAGATTCCAGCATAATATGTTGCTATTATGCTGTCGGATTTGTGACTTGATCCGTGTACGAAAAGCCCCATCTTAGCCGTTATTCTGCGGAAATCACAAGAAAACGTCCATATGCCAGATTTATCCAAAAACTATGAATCCTAAGACGTTTTACCCCATGTAGATGCAGGAAAACGAAGCCCACACTGTTGTCTTGGAGGCGTTGAAAATTCATCCAATGCGATCTAGATTTCCAAGGCGAGAAAAACAATTTCGAGTCCATCGTAGCGCTCGCGGAGGGTCCTACAACTTGGTGACTCCACTGAGGACGACGTTACTGGTCTACATTGGGTGCAAGGGACAAAAATCAAAAGATCGAAGCTTCTTCCTCCCTGAACAACGAGCTCTAGGAGCATCTTCGTTTTTTGGCAGCAGATTTGTAGTGTTTCTGCCCAAATCACGCAGAAACCTGAAAGTTTTTAGATCAAAAGGCGTTCAGCTTATAAACTGGAAAGAACTTGTAAAGGGGGTGAACTATCGAACATCGTCTTGTAACTATCCAGGCATATAAAACGAGCCTAAAGGAATGACCTCTGGCAAATATAAAATCAATTTACGCTAAGGAAAACCCGGCATAAAAATCACGCATTTTCCATATCCGGGGAGTTTTCTGGTCACACTTTCAGAAACGCTTCAAACGAACTGGTCACTCATCCAGAAACTCTTCAAGCGAACTAGTCACTCGTCCAGAAACGCTTCAAGAGAACTGGTTATTCTTCCAGAAATGCTTCAAGCGAGTTGGTCACTTTTCCAGAGGCGCCTCAGGCAAACAGAACCCGTGGACCTCGAACATAATCACACGTGGAACTTAAAACAAATAAAATCTATTAAAAAACACACAAAAGGACCTGGACCTCCAAGCATCTATCCAAAAGTTGATCTCTTTATTATCTATTTGCAAGTATTAATCATTTTCATTGATTACTTAGGTTTTTCACCATTGCTCGAAGGACCGTGGATCGAAGCCTCGTAATTACCAGATCAAAAGCGACTAGGATGGAGTCCGAGCAATCCTCACACCATGAAGATCGGGATCACCAGTTCAAGTAGTTCATTGAAGTTTACATGACGGCGATGGACAAGAGGATGCAGAAGCTAGAGGAAGTCCTGTCAAACATGGGACCACCTCTAATAGGTGACCAAAACACGACTACACAACTATTTTGTTCTCCAAACCCGAACACAGAACAAGACAGAGGACCTCAAAAATCTTCTCACAAATCACGGAACGATCACTATAAAGAAGAGGAGTTGGTCTTAAAACAAGACCGCAATGAAATCCAAGACCTCAAGAACCAATGCCAAAACCAATTAAAAGAAATAGAGGAGCGGATCCGACAACATCAAAGGAAAGGCCTACCCTCAGCCAAAATAGATGATCTATGCCCGTTCCTCAACATCAAGTTACCTGAGAAGCTCGAGATACCGGCTCTACCCACATATAAAGGCGACTCATGCCCAAGAGCTCATCTCAAGGCTTTTTGCGGCATCCTATGCCCGTTGGTGAAAAGTAAAAAAATATTGATAAGGCTATTCCAACATAGCTTTAAAAAAGACGTCTTAGAGTGGTATGCATCACTTGATTGCCAGTTAATTAAAATATGGGAACAACTCTCCTTAGTCGTCATGAACCGCTTCTCATACAAGCTAAACATGGCTGCCAAAAGAGCCGATCTCGAAGCACTCAAGCAAAAAGAGGATGAAACATTCTCAGAGTATGTGGCTAGATGGCGTGCCTTGATGGCGAAGATGAAAAACCCATTGCCGTTGCACCAGCAAATCTCCATAATCATCAACTCAGCACACCCGAGCATATCTGGATACCTCATCTCTCACCCTTATGTCAACTTCACTCAACTCCTCCAAGCCGGAGACCAAGTGGAGACAGGAATCAGACATGACATCATCTCCCCATGGCCACAACAAGGAATTACAATTCATCTTGAATAGGCAATACAAACATCTCAAATAGCGGACAACGACATGGAAGTCAATTTTGTCAAGGGTAATGCCAAAACCTTTGACCCTTCTATTTTCATAACAAAAGTTTAACCCCATAATGCTCCTAGTATTTTACAAGGCTAAAATTCCAACTCTATTGTCTTTCAAAGAAAATGTGTTGAGCCGGTCATTTTATTAGGAAAACATGTCATGCCTATGCAAGAGAATCCTATTTTGCATAAATCTTCCATTGTTCAAAGAACACCCTCCAATATTTTTCCTATAAACTCGGAAACTCCACTCAAAATAGCAAGCTAACCAACTTTGCCTCACTTGTCTCCAGAAAATGTCTTCATTCCAGTTAACCAGCCAACATGTCCATAGTCTAAAAATGTAGAAGAAAAACCTAAAGCTCTTACACCTTTGATGCTAGTATCCATTTAAAGCAGTCATTGTCATAATCATCTACACAACCATGCCCGGTCACAGAAGGTGAAATACTAGCCTTATCGACAAACCAGTCAAATGTCTCAAAAAAGGAAGTGTTAGCCAAAGAGCATAAATTTCAAGAAATTCCTGCACAAGAGAAGCCAAACGGAAAAGGTCATCTACAAGTCACAAATGAATTCATCCCTCACATAGACAATCAAGCAAAGGCATCTAAACAGTCTTAACAAACTATCATCAACACATGCAATGTCGATAAAGTAGAACAACCAACAAGGTTAGCCCTGGAAGCCGCAAAATGTGCTGGGCACACAACCATCATCTATCAACCCATCGCCACAAATTCATCTTCATCAACACATTCACAAGGGATAGTTCAAAATGGCTACCAGATAGTCTCTCCGTCAAGCTTGGTAGGAAAAATGCCAATAACTAGTGAAGACAATATTTTACAGGGGACCAAAAGCACACAAAAAGCAAAAAGCTGAGGGCATGCCAGGGAAGCATGGAGGCAGCCTACCAAAGTCGCATGCTAGAGAGGAATTAAATTCAAACTACAAGGGAAAAATTATAAACGAAGGCCAAAGAGCAAAAGGTCAATAAAAATACATTTATATCATCTCGAAGTATGGGAGCAGGCGGTTCTGAAGGAAAATGATACAAATTACTTATATATTATGTTCCATCTTGCCTCAATCAAAATTTGGGACCCAGGAGGCAAGACTACTTGAGGAAAGGGAGGGCATCTAGAAAATGCCTTTCTGCATCCTCCATGAAATCAGATGCAATCTGCAACTGCTGAACTGCTGCTGCTGGAGACAAGCTCGTTGACTTAAAAAGTTTCAGGGTTCCACAGCGCTGCTCGCAAAGCAAGCTTCCAGACACTCGGTAAACGCACCTCAACACAACCAAAAGGGTCGAGAACTCAGAAATAGGTGGAGGATAGATGGGAGGCGGGCTGCAACTGTTCCCGAACCATCCCTTGGTCCATTCAAGGCAAAAATGCAAAACTCGACGGAAGATTCATGAAGCATGAAATGAATGATGTAATTCGCCAATGGGATATCCAAAATCCAGATTCGTGAAAGAAAAGCGACGCTGATTGCAGACCCCTTGAAGCACATAAAATTCGAAGTCAAAGCAAATAAAGGAAACATTAAGACATAGTCAAAAGAAAGTATTCCATTTCATTCATTCCCAAAGATACAATTATAAGCCAAGAGAGAAGAATCTCTCAAATACATGATTGTCCAAGAAGAATCCCAAAGAATGAGAAAACAATACATATGAAAACAACAAAAAATAGTTATATATTCCACTAACCCGCTCCCCCAAACATCAACAAAAAGAAAACAACAAAAAAGAGCTACATAGAGCATTGATACTAACGTCTATAATTCAGAATTTGGTTAAGATACTGCAAAACAACTTCATGGTGATCAAACATCTCTCCCATAGTGGCCAAGGTGTCGGATTGATGCAAGTAGAAAGAAGCTAAAACTTTCTACTGAGAATGGAGGGCTTGTATATCCCAGTAAATCCGCCAAAATCCTATGAAGAGATCCGCAGTAGACACGACATCATTCGCTGTAAAACATCGATGACGCATACCCGCAGCAAGTTGGCTCATCCAAGAGCGATAATCGCTAGTCGCCTCGGGCATCACGGTGGGTATGGCTCCCAATTCCAAGGCCATGCGACTTGAAGCCCACTCTTGCTTAAGAATGACGACCGAAGATATAAGATGAGGATCATAGTTAGAGTACCCAAGTGGAGAGCCATAAACATAAGGGAGATTTGCAACATTCCAAATTGTCTCATGAAGCGTTAGGAAAGATATAATGAACACCCATATAAGCCAAGCAAAGTCAAGCAACAAAAGTTCTTTGTGCAAAGAATATGGTCGACTGTAAGCCATGGGGGCAACTATATGACATTAACCTTGGTCAAATCTCTCAAGTGTCCACGAATGTCTACGTGCAAAGAGGTTAACGTAGCGGCAAACAATGTTTTCACAAGGCTCGAGGTACACCCAAGAAAGCTCCTAAGTGCTCCAATAGCCACATCTACAAAAGAAAGCATATTAGTCTTTTTCAAGAAAGATACCTATGAACGGGAAAAGCAAAGGAAAGAGAAACCCGCATTATACCTGCAAAACAGAAAAGCAACCTTAGAAGGCAATTTTTTCTAAGCATCTTAAGGTTAATCCCTCATAAATATGTGCTAGCACCAGAGAGACAGGGGATTCATATCGAATAACCATGGATACTACAAGTAGCAATTCGGGCCTAAAGACGACGGTCGAACAAGAAATTAGCACTTCAGGGAGAATAGCAAAGATCAAGGCATTCCTACAATGAACCCGTCTCAATTTGTCAGTCCGGCAATTATAAGAAAAGAAAGAATAAAAGATGACCAACGGCATGTGCATGTCAAAATTATCATAACTCAAGGCAACGGTAGAAGCCCGTAAGCCGAACAAGTCAAGTAAGACCTCTCCCAAACAACCAATGGAGCAAGGCACATACATAGTATTGGATAATAGGAGTACCGTCAATGCAGTAATTTCTTCCAAAGAAGGGAAAAATTCTACGCTCCCAAATCGAAATACACATAGGTCGGGTACCCAATGCTCAACAACCATTGCAAGAGATCAAAATTCAACGGGACTTTGGCTAAATCCAACACATCCAAAAAATTAAGCTCCATCAACTCCATTCTCTCATCCTCAGAAAGATAAGTTATCCGCTCCAGCAAAATTTCTCCTGCACAAGGGCCTTGAAGAGGAGAAACGGGAAGAGAAGCAAAGCCAGTGAAAAATAGGAGGTCCTCCATAAACTGCCCCTTGTTTGGCAAGGCAACACCTCCATTAATGGGCGATAAATCACCCCCATTATCAACAAGATCAGTCATAAAGCAAGAAGAATAAAGGCAGAAATAGAAACACCGTAGAAATGAAAATCAAGAGGCAAACATGGAGCAAGCAACACAACAGAAACAACAATAAATGCAACTATAAAAAAGCCATTAAAGGAGCTTGAATAGGAAGAGAAACAATCACCAACTTGCTGAAACAGAATCAAAAAGTGATCATGACAAGCCTCTCCACGGAATGGCCTGCTAGGAAGAAATCTGAAGGTAAGAAGAAGGAGGTCAAGCGCAAAATAATGAAGGACAGAAGCCATTAATGGAGAACCCATGCCCCTTAATCACAGCAGCAACAAATCCGGGTTAAAGGATTGCCTCCGTACTCGAGCAAGCTGACCATGAGGGAGAAGGACATTCCGGGTAGAAGTCAATGAGCAAAAAGGAGGAAATCGCGGGCAAAATGCTGCTGCAATCCAGTACTGGTGCAGAAGAAGCAGAAAGAAGATTTTAGCTCGCACGGACGAGAAAATCGCAGAAAATCGGAAGGAATACGAACCCTCATGCGGAATGGGTATTTCAGCAGGCAGATCGCGAAAATGAAGAAGAATGTCGATCGACCTGGAAAGTTTTTAGGTCTATATATATTAAAATTTTCACAATGCCCCTGTGCAGAATTTTCAATGGCAAACGGCCTACAAGTGATCAAAGCATTATGGGACGTCAAAAAGAAGAACTTTACAAGATCAACGCCCAGCAGAAGCAACATATCACATAGATGCATCTAAACTACAAGACAAGAAGGTCATCCAAAAAATGAGCCGGTATTCACATCGCTTTACAACCAAAAAATGGACATCCAAGCACTCAGATTTACAAAAAATACAAGTGGGCCAAAAAGGGGAAAAGATCAAAAAAAGTCTTCAAGGCGTCCCTCCGGCAACCCTAGCCCGAGCAAGGACGTCGCCACTCGAATTTGTACGACGGTCGTCAAAGAAGAAATCTGGAACCCAAGCATTGCTCCATACTTCGAGTACCACAGATCATAACTCTTTTTTGGAATAGGGGGCATTTGCAATAGGATTGAGCATTCACCAAGCATAGGGGCAACCATGAAACTATCACAGGACTATAAAAGAAGGCAGTTACTCTGTCAAGCATGAGCAATTAAAAAAAAGTCATAACAGTAGTCATATCAAGCAAAAAAAAGTCTACCAAAAGGAGAGAAGGTCATATAAACTACCGATATCCTTGTACTCCACAATTGGCAACAAAAATCAAGGTTTCTCACCCGCTCATCATCAAGCAAAGGTCATATAAAATACAGACAACTGACAAATAGCGCATAACAACCGATAAGCAAAAGAATAATGACAGCATACAAGGGAGTACCTGCTAAACAAACAATGAATAGCCACACCGCAAGGTACGACAAAGACAAGCAAAACAACCAGAACCAACGACCAAGCACCGACTTGTGGCGTTTCAGCAATAAATCTCCCAAGCTACAAATAAATGGAAGCTTGATCAAACAAGGCAAAGGTGAAAGGACGGAGCAACTCCAATGCCAAAGCAATTGCATCTAAGACGGCTACTCCAACCACCGGCGTAGTAGTTACAAACATGACCGCAACGAGAAGAATAAGATAATGCAAAATTCCTCCCTTTTCTTCTATCCGTGCATCTATAAAACCCTATGATGCAGCAACCGTCACCGAAGACGACACAAGAAAAGAAGATCGGCACAACTATAGTGGGAAAGGATCTCCTAAACGACCTTTCCTAAATTAAGAGCAACCCGAGGCTTTCTTTTCAAACAATAAAAGTACAGGAAAGTAGTTAACAAATCCCGAGACATTCTTCTTTCACAAACGTCAATGCAAGAAAATATAGGCGGAGCGGAAAGGAAAGCAATTAACAAAGTAAATAGAAAAATGAAGATACCTGTCTAAAGCAAGCCTGCTGTAAACACTTCAGAAATCTTAGCAATATTAGATCAGCAAATCAGAAGTCAAATCCTGGGCACAAGCAAACTGCAAAGAACAAGCATAAGATCAACAAAAAAAACTTACTGCGACAGCGGCAGTAGCGACGCATCTCAGGCAGGCGAACGCGGCATCCTGAAATAGAGGCCGGCACGGGAGAAGATGAGTCGAAAGCAATGGTGACCAGGCGGCGGCACAAGCAAGCAGTAATAGCAACGAATGGCAGCAGCCTAGGTGGCCGGAAGTGAAGATGATGGCGACTTTGACGACGCCAATGAAGAAGGAAGGCGAGCCGTCAGTCGACGCCGGAGAAGACAGAGCAGCGTCCAAGCGAAGGCAGACAAGGTCGACGGGCAAAAAGGAGAAGACTACCACGACAGCAAGCAAACCCCGGCGGCAACCGGCAGTAACAGCGGCAACGCAACCCAAACAAGAGACAACGACGGCCGACTAATGGCACTGCCAGAGACGAAGAAGAAGGAAGATGAACAAACGACAGCGGCAAAATGATGGCCTAACAGCAGCAGCTACAACAACGACCGAAAGAAATAGCAATGGACCGTGTTGAAAGCAGAATGTGGCCGACGTCAGCAAACACGACAGCAACAACAACGAATGGACACCCTAAACAAGGAAGAAAACTTGGCGGCAACAAGCAAATCTCGCCACGACGATTGAGAATGAAGAAAACTGGCAGCACGATAGTGTGGCGGCGACCACACAAGCAGCAGCGGCGACGGCGAATCAGCAATGGTAGTAACCGAAAACTAAAGAGATGACGTCGGCAGCGACAAGCAAGAAAAGAGAAAAGGGAAACCAAAGAATAGGGTCCCCATTGGAGACCTTAAAAATCAGTAAAATGACATAAAACTCCTCGCTATCTCCAAAAATTTGCGAAATTATCCGGATTCAAGACTAATGCAAAACAAGCCAGCAAGTCCACAAATTTTCAAAAAGGACCACTCTCCCAAAAGAAACATCGTGAGTTCGCAGAAATTACGAAGTGACCCAAAAAAATAAAAAAATAAAAAAACAAAAACAAAAACAAAAAACAAGAAGAGAAAAAAAAGAAAAGAAAAAGAGAAAGAAAAGAGTGTTTATGTTAATGCTAAAAGAGGTTCCGGCACTTTGCCATTTACCGTCAAGACGCCTCTGGCAAAGAGAGGCAGCTGTTGACACCCCTCCCTCAAGCACAAAATGTACAACACGTGGAAAAGGTCCAAACCCAAGCAAATTCAAGACAAAAAGGAAGTTCAAGCTAGCTAAGCAGACTTGTCCAACTCAGCCCACGGGAGCGAAGCTCCACCAAGCCTCAAAGCAGGCTTTTTAACAAATCAGATCCGGCTCACAAGAGTGAAGCTTATATAAGCTACCTCAACGGGCTCCACAATACAGCCCAGACGCAGCAAACAGGTTTAACTAAGCTCTAGCCTGCTAGATCTAGCCCACCAAGCCTCAGAAGCAGGCTTCTCTACAACTTTGGATCTCTACAACGGCCCACCTAAAATAACGGACTTAGCTAAGCTCTAGCCCACCTATCTCAAGCCTATGGACCAAGTTCAACACCTCAAGCTCTAGCCCAATTAGCTCAAGTTTATGGACCAAGTCCAACACCTCAAGCTCTAGCCCATCGAGCTCAAGCCCATGGACCGAGTTTAACACCTCAAATGGCCCAAGGCCCATGCTCTTACCTCAAGCTCAAGTCCAAGCCCATGGACCAAGTCTAAACAACTCAAGGGGCCCAAAGCCCACTCCCACATCTATAAAAGGAGGAACACCTCCTCACTTGAGACACACTTGGAGAGGCATTCCAGAGGGGAGGACGGAAGTCTGCAGCAACATCTCAGCGTCCCGGCTTTCTCGCTCTACGAGCTCCAAGCTTCTCTTCCACTCCCCCTTTTCCATCTCTCCCATTCTCTCAAGTCTTTTATTTTTCCTATTTCATGCCGTGTAAACCGCCTTGGGTTAACAGATTTGGCTATATTTGCTTCAATCCAAAGACCTGAATCCGGACTCTGTACGATTAGTGTCTTATTTCATTAAACAGGGGCTGATATTCTTTTAAAGATCAGCGACGACTCTTTTTTTTTTCTTTATTTTTGCGTGTGTGTTTAAGTTAACGCCCCGGCAAGGCGGGTGCACGCGAGTCCACGGATTCCAGCATAATACACTGCCGTTATGCTGCCGGATTTGTGACTTGATCCATGTACGGAAAACCCTGTCTTAGCCATTATGCTGCCAAAATCACGAGAAAATGCCCATATGTCATATTTATGCAAAAATTGTGGATCCTAACACGTTTTGCCCCAAGTGGATGCAGGAAAACTAAGCCCATGCTGCTGTCATGGAGGCGTTGAAAATGCATCCAACATGATCCAGATTTTCAAGGCGAGGAAAACCATTCCGAGTCCATCATAGCACTCGCGGCAGATGCTACAATATCCTTTCAAAATGTTACTAATTTTGTATTATTATTGCTATAATTTCATGTTAAATTATTACCCCATAATTTCTGTAAAACTTAAAATTCCTTTTTTCTTTATTTATTTCTTTTCAACATTCCTTTGTCTACATATTATTTTTTATATTTTTAGGGCATATTTGTTTATAATAAAAACTTTTTCACTATCCATAATTGCTCTATTTTAATTATTTTTTGCATTTTTAATATAACCACCCCACTTATCAACCATCTTCACAAAGCTAGCTACATAACAAACCTATTTATTTTAACTTTATTCTCTTTATTTCTCGTAATTTTTTGAGTAAGTTTATTTCTCATCATTATCCTCACTACCTTATATTATTTTTTATCGATAGTGTGTCTGTAAAATGATAAAAATTTTTGGTAAAAAGTTTTAGTATAAATGTTTTTTAAATGTGAAAAATGATGTTATATAATAAGGATAATAACGAAGAGTAAAAAAAATAAAGGTAAAATAAATAGATTACTTGTATGAGTAATTATATAGAAATGATTAAAAAATATAATGATTATGTACAAAAATATGAGAAAATGATTAAAAAATATGATAAATATAGAAAATGGAAAGTTTTAGATTAAAAAGTTTACTTATTACCAAACATGTCTTAAATAAAAAAATTTTATATCAAAAATTTTTTATTCAAAAATTTTATTACTTTTCAAACATATTCTCAATTCTAAAAATTTATATTTCTCATTTTCACTGTTTTCTTAGTTCACAATAAGAAAGTAGGGAAAGAGTGTATAAATTAAGGGATAATTTCTTTTGTACCGCAGACATTTGCATTTAAATCCTAATATATCTATAATGTTTCACAAATTATTTTTATACTCACGACATTTTAACCAAATTACTATTATACCAATGTCATCAACACAACCATTATTTATGTCATTGAAAAGACACTTCTACCCTTTTAACAATTTTAATTAAAATAATTCAATCTTAATATATCTCTTAAATGATTTAATATCATATATGAATGATTTATTATCATCGATTAAGTCATGTTAAGGTTAAAAGGATCCACCAAGAATGAACGAGAAGATTGGAGTAGCCTCTTCATTAGCAGGAAGGACTCCATTAACATAATTTGAAATGCCTCCAATCATTATTCTTTTTTATTGATTTGGGCCGAAAAAAATTTTGAATGGGTAAAATTAAAGCAAATAACCATTATATCAAAGATTAGAGCACAAGAAAAATTTATGATAAAATGTTACGAATTAAAAGTGTAAGAAGTTTATGAAGCATTATAGGCATATAAGGAATTACATAAAATATTACGAACATGATAGAAATTTTTTCATAAATTAATCCAAAATATAGTGATAAATTCATTATGTTTATCCTTAATATGCTGAAAATTTGATTGATTTTTATCTTTAATATCATTACTTTCATTCTATTTTTCTACTTCGCTCTACTACCGCCAACCAGGCACGAACTGTGAGGATTGAAAGAAACTTCCACGTGTACGGTGGTGGATGACTATTTTGTTCTATTCGTGCTGTCACTGCCGGTGGCCGAGATGAAGATTGCGGACAGACGGCCGCAGCGCCTGCGCGGTCTTGGAAGGGAGGGGCAGGGTGTTTTCGTAATTTCTGTCTTCGCTCCCTTCCATGCTCCTGTTGCTGTTTCCGGTCTCAAAAGGCCGACCCGCTGCGCCCGCTACGACCCATCACCCACCTGGGCGCACGTTAGCACCAGCTCGTCTTTCCTGCCAACCGGCTCTCTCTCTCCCCCCTCGATGCTACGCAGACGCTGCGCTTCTCTCTCCTTGCCTGCGCCTTTATCCTTATCCTGCGCAGCCCTAGAAAATCATGCTTCTGTTTCTTCTCGCTTCGTGTGATCGTGTCTCTGTCGAGTACTCCTCCCCTCTTTTCCTTCTGACACTCCGGGCTCGCCTCTCCGTCGCCGCTCACCTTTTCTAACCGCCTTCCTCCGCTGAATTCCCTTCCTATTACCGTCTCCCCGAACCCGAGAACATGGAGCAGGCTCACCATCCTAAGAATGGCTTATCCTACGCCAATCTCTTCAATCTTGAGGTATTTATTCGAGCCTTTGCTACTAAGCAGTTCTCTTTTCTGGTTTTTGATGCTGATTCTATCGTGGAGTTTTTTTTTTGATGAATTTCTTAAGGATTTTCTGTGTTTTTATGGGTTGTCCTTTATTGTGCGTTTTCTGGGTTTTATGTAGTCGTTGATGAACTTTCGAATCCCTCAAGGTGGTGATGATTTTGATAATTATGGGAGTAGTAGTCAGGATGAGAGCCGAGGTAGCCAAGGTAGGGTTTTTCACTGCCCGGTAAATTTGAAATTTCTTTCTTTTTCTGTAATTATGGTTCCTGTTTTGGTCTCGCATATGAATTTGAAATTCAACTTTAGCTATTACAGACTAAACTACGACCACATGCTTTTGTCAGGGCAATGTGATGTTTTTCTGGATAATTTTGAGTCACTCCATCACTCCTTCTGGAGGGACACTGTAAATGTGGATATTGTGGGGGGCATCCCAAGATTGTTTATCTTGAGGGTCTCGGAGTCTTCCCAGCTGTTCGGTTGCCTTGCATTGTGGTCAAAAGCCATGTTTTTGATAAGCCCTCTGGAGTCTGTATCGTACTTAATTAGCAAGGGCATACTGCATGCTGTAGTTTAGCATTCTTTAATTCCCCCTAAAGTGATGCCAGTGATCTCTTTTTTCTTGATTAAGGGTCTTGTCAATCTAAAATTTTTCACTCTTTACTGCTACCCTATTTTCTAGTCATTTCTTCATATCTTCCTATATAATTACTCTACTTTTCAATTAGTTTTTCACAACTAGCCATACAATCTTATATTTTGACTTTATACTCTGTACTTCTCATCATTACCCCTATCATATCACATTACTTCTTTCATTTCAAAAACTTTTATGCCAAAGATTTTTCATTCAAAAGTTTTAACCCATACCAAATACCCCCTAAATCATATGTATCCTTGGTGCTCTTGTTGATCATGAACCAGGTAGGGGAGCAAGGGAAGACATGACAAGGTGGAGGAGGCGCTTTGTTAAGACAGAGCCTGGTTCTAATTCTTCTGCCAGAAGAGATGTGGACAGTAATGAAGAAGATCATAGTGATGATTTTGTGACTCATGTTTCAGAGGAGCGATACAGGATGATGCTTGGGGAGCATGTTCAGAAGTACAGGCGGGTAAGGTTTAAGGATTCATCGTCATTGAGCCCAGCCAATGTCCGAACAGGAACGTTAGCTACAAAACGGAATCACAGTTCATCTAAAGGTCGGAAATTGGATGAGCCTGTAGTTCCAGTTAAGGAGGACAAAGTATTCCATGGAATGGAGACACCTTCCGGCTTTTTTGCTGATATCAACCCCTCAAAGCAGGGGAATTACTTTGATAAAAATTTCGGTTCAGAGTATTCCAGTGAAAGATTTTTGTCTTCGCTTGAAGCTGCAAATTTGGACATTGGTGAGGGCGTCACGTACAGAATTCCACCAACTTATGATAAGCTAGCTTCGTTGCTGAGGTTGCCGAACTTGTCAGACATTCGGATCAATGAACAGATCTTGAAAGGTGCACTTGATTTAGGTACATTGTCTTCATTAATGGCTGGTGACCGAAGACAAGTTTTTCGTAACCGCGTGGGAATGGGTGAACCTACACCTGAATTTGAATCACTTCAGGCAAAATTGAAGGCATTGGCTGCCAGCAATTCTGGTCCAAAGTTCAACCTCCAAGTCCTTGATAACTTTTTGGATTTATCGATACCTGAAGGGGCAGCTGGTGGAAGAAAGAGAAGTATCATGTCTGAAGGGGGTGCCTTGCAGGTTTTTTATGTCAAAGTCATTGAAAAAGGAGATACATATGAGGTCAGAGTTTCAATCTACCTATACAGATTGATTTCAATTATAGTGCTCCAGGGCCTGTTTTTGTTTGGCACTTTGGCTTAGCTGTTTAGAGAAGTGTTTTTAGAACCATAGTGTTTGCTATGAGTGCATTAAACAGGAAGCTGTTTAGTTTTTCGTTTATCTTCTAAAAAGTGTTATTAGTATTATCTGTGCCCGCCCTAAAAATGTGCCTTTGGATGCTAAAGTTAGTAAATTACAAAAAATTATGCATGCGAGTGTTAATCAGTTCCACCTTTTTAATTGTAAAAATGCACTAGAAGTACTTTTTTTTCTTTTTTTTTTTATTTACCAAAAGATAAACTCAAAAAGAAATTTTACATACTTCTGTAGACATTTTTACGAAAAGAAACATTTTTATTTATGATGGGTGTGTTTGTTAAACTACAAAACTTTTCAAACCAAAACATTTTACTCTCTACGACTATCATATTTTTAAAATTATTTATTTACATTTTTTTGTACGACTAACTACTTTTCAATCATTTCTATCCAACTACCCATACAACCAACCTATCTATTTTAACTTTATTATCTTTACTCCTTATTATTACCCTTATTATATCGCATAATTTTCTCTCATTTAAAAAACTTTTACACTGCATAATAATAATAATAATAATAATAATAATAATAATAATAATAAAAACTTTTACACCAAAAACTTCCATCCAAGAGATTTATCACTTCCCAAACACACCCATAATATAATGTATAGAGTAACATCTGAAATAATGTCAGATGTTTATAAATATTTTTCATATTTTCTTATAAATATGTAAAATACATTCAGAATATATCTAATGTATGCATAATATAATGTATTTTATTTTTTATTACTCTTTCATGTGATAAGTTAATGATATTTTAATTAAATTTGTAGTTTATTTTTTGTCTTTTTCATCAACGTGGGTTCTGCAGTTAAAAAAGCTCAAAATCCAAGCTTCATTGTTAGCACAGATTTTGGGGTTTGAGGTCAGATAGAGCAATTTCAATTTTCGTGCCAAACATAACGTGCATTAAACTCTCTTTGGAAAAAAGATAAATGCATTAAATGGGCAATTTGTTTGGCGTTTCTGTTACCTTGCATCACAGAGTGAAATGTGCAAGGAAAGTTACTTTGCATGTCCTGCTATCATCTTGCTACCAGTTATCTACTTTGTTGCCATTTTGCTTTTCTTTATGTTGGCATCAACGAAATTCAGTTTCTTATTTGCTTGGTTTTCAACTGCAGATCATCAGACGCAGTCTACCAAAAAAACAAAAGCTGAAGAAAGACCCTGCTTTGATTGAGAAAGAGGAGAAGGAAAAGATAGCAAAGTTCTGGGTCAGTATTGCAAAAAGGGACATACCAAGACATCATAAAGTGTTCTTTAACTTTCACAGGAAATTGATGGGTGATGCTAAGAGGTTCTCAGAATATTGTTTAAGAGAGGTACATAGTGGTTCTATGCGTTGATGTTGTTATTTCCCTCTTTCATGTTGCACGTTGCATGTAGAATATATCCTATTCATCAATCTTGAGCACAACATGTATATATTTTTTTACAGGTGAGACTGAAAGCAAACAGGTCATGCAGATTTAGTAGAGGTGCAGCAGTTCGCACAAAAAAATCAACTAGAGATATGCAAGTATTTTGGAAGAGAATGGACAAGGAACTGGTGATTGTTTTTTCTTTCTTTCTTTTTTTTTTAAATTTTATTTTAAAGTCTCCTTTAGTCATATGTAAATTCTTGATGCTATTATGTGGATTTAGTTTAAAAATGCTGCTTTGGTTGATGATAGACACAAACCTTCAAAATATAAACATCTCCAAAATTTGCAATTGTTGGAGTTACCTTATTATGCAACGTTTCGATGTTTAAGAACTGATTGAAGTCGGCAATCAAATTGAATCTAAACTATGAGTGAATGCTCTCTTGCTGCTTTGCTTTTTCATTACTCATTCTCAACCATGTGAAGCTGGATTACTGCAAATTTGAATAGAGATCAGTAATTTTTTTGGTGAAGTAAGTGTTTCCTTCCTAAAAATTGGAATGGATATATCATACAAGGAAAAAAAAAGTGTTGGAATGTTGCCATTCTTAATGATATAACTCAGGTTTAGAAGAAGGGGGAAAAATAGAAAAATTGAGGGCAGAAGTAATGCTGCTGTTCTGAGTGTTGCCAAGAGTCATGTATGTTATGAAATTATGGAGTTGCTAAGATCACTCTTATGTGCTTTACAAAATATGATTCTTTGGTTTTTGCTTGTGCAGGCTGAAATCAGGAAGAGAGAGGAGAAGGAAGCTGCAGAAGCTTTGAAGCGTGAAGAAGAACTCCGTGAGGCAAAGAGACACCAGCAGAGGCTCAACTTTCTACTCTCTCAGACTGAGCTTTATAGCCATTTCATGCAGAATAAGTCAACCTCAGCTTCTGAAATTCTACCTGAAGGAGAATCTAATGATGCTGAAATGCCTCATGGATCTGAAGAGGTACTTGATGAGGAAGAAGACCCTGAAGAGGCTGCTTTGAAAAAAGAAGCATTGAGAGCAGCCGAGGCTGCAGTCTCCCAGCAGAAGAAGATAACTAGTGCTTTTGACAATGAATGCATGAAGCTGCGGCAAGCTGGTGAAACTGAAGGCCAGCCAAGTGAAAACTTAATTGCGGGTTCAAGTAACATAGACTTACTTCATCCGTGAGTTAGAACTTCTCTACTTATGCATGTCTTAGTTAATCAGTGCATTGGATGCAATTTTTTTTTTTGGCTGTTAAATTGATTTGACTGTGCCAGACTTGAGTATGTCAAATCATAGTTATCAAAGTTTGAAATAAGTTTCGTTCTGGGATAGTCAAATGGAACAACAAAGAAAAAGGTTCTAATGTTGTTTTCACTTTTAGGATACTCTCATTCTGAAAATTATTTTAAAATAGCTAAAATCTTTCCCTTTTTTGTTTCTTCTTCAGCATTTAAACATTATTAGTCATGTTGGAAATGCTTTTGATCATTAATTTTGAACTGAATTTTTGAGATGAGGTGCTATGGTTTTGACTAATATCTTCAAAACTTGTGCCACTTCTCTTTTATTTTCAGCTCAACTATGCCTGTAGCCTCTTCGGTGCAAACACCAGAGCTTTTTAAGGGATCTCTTAAAGAATACCAGCTTAAAGGTCTTCAATGGCTTGTTAACTGTTATGAGCAGGTAATCCATGAAGTTAACTATTTAACTGTGGTTTTCTTCCCAAGCAACTCTGTACCTGGTATGCCATAGCTGCCACATGCATTATTTATCAAATTGGGAGTATTTGGACTCCTATACAATACATATGTTGGCTTCCTATTTCCTCAATTGATTTGGGTGCTCCCAGGTTGCTAATTCTAAATTTCTTTCATCTTTCAGGGTTTGAATGGAATCCTTGCTGATGAGATGGGTTTGGGAAAGACCATCCAAGCCATGGCATTTTTGGCTCATTTAGCAGAGGTGGTCTTTCTTACTCCGATATCGGAACAATCAAACATTGTTTAATATTGGAAAGTTCCAATTCCATTTATCTTAGGGTCCATTTGGTATGAGTTTTTATTTTTTATTTTTTAAGTGAGGATAAAATTGTGAAAAAAAAGTAAAAAAGTGAGCGAGCAATGTGATATGACATGGATAACAATTAAGAGTGATGAGAATAAAGGTAAAATAAATAGGATGGTTATATGGAAAGATGTGAAAAATAATTGCAACGTAGAGTTTATAATGGAAAAGTAGGGTTAGGTAACTAAGTTATCAAATCATGTTAAAAAGTATGTAGGAATGAGTGGGAATTTATTTATTTTTGTTTTTACATGATACCAAATGGATTGTACCCTCAAAAATGCAATCTAGGATTGAAGAATTCCCAAGGATTAGAAAGAAAGTACTAGAAGTAAACACAATGTTGCAATGTAACATGCAATCTCCAGTGACAATGTGGCATGTCCAAAATCACAGTGACGTTTGCAGTAATTTGCTTTGTCCTACATCACTGACTCCGCTAGTGTTGTCTTATATTGGGTCCAACTGATTTGTTCTCTGCTCTTTATTTCCTTTTGTATACAATCTCTCAGGTGTATAGAGGCATGTACTTATCATATTTGCAAGGGGAGGGGTGCCAGCCATCATCATTCTTTCTATGATGGGTTGGGGTCAAAATTCCCATTATGTTTCCTTGCACTTCTGATTGTCCAGCCATTTTTCATGGTCATGTTTGATCTTATTCTGTTAAGCATTTGCCTGCTAGAGTTTTTGTTTTGTGTGGCTGTGGCACACTGATTGTCGCCTTTGTGATGGGTGATTGTCAATTTTAGTCACAGAAAACGGCCTGCATGTAAGAAAAGCGGTAACACTGAACATTGATGTTCCTCCTTGGATCTCACAATCTGCTGGAGCTCTCTACGCGTCAGGTTTGCCCTTTCCTTTGCTCACTGGAGTCATGTGAGCATTGAGGCAGAGATGGTTCACTTAAAACCAGTTAATTCATTGCGTATGGAAAAGTTAATCACCAGAAAGCTCAAATTCAAGATAGTTGCCACTTTCGTCTTTTTCTAGTCTCTAAATGGCTAATGTCTTCCAGTACACGCTGGTGAGAGGAGCATAGATTTGCGAGATCTAAGCCCTTTGCTCTTTGCTGAAGCATAAAAATATGGTAAATAAGGTGTTAACCATCCCCAAACCCCTTAGGGACCAGATCTGATCATGATGTTCTGCTGTGTGTCACCAGTAAGGGTGGTGCCACCCTGCTCTCAAATGGCAAGGCCCAGCTGCTGGATGAATGCTGTCCACAAATCTGGAGAGAAGAATAGTTGGCTTTTAGTTTTGATAAGTGTAATTTGCATTGTTGTTCATAGTAGTGTGCCTTTGCATCTTTCTTGATTGTCTTTGAATGGTTATTATTTGTGATTTCACCTCCACGAAGAGAAATGGTTGGACTTTCAATTTCAATAACATGGAGTTTGTGCTGTTTCATACAATAATGATGCACAGCTTTGTCTGTCTTCTTGTCAATGTGTCTCTACATCTTTCTTCTTTCGTGCCTCATTATTATTATAAATGACTATTTTTCGCAGGAGAAAAATATATGGGGCCCCTTTCTGGTTGTCGCACCTGCTTCAGTGTTGAATAACTGGGCTGATGAAATTAGTCGTTTCTGTCCTGATTTGAAAACACTTCCATATTGGGGTGGACTGCAGGAGAGGACGATACTTCGGAAGAATATCAATCCAAAACGTCTTTATAGGAGGTGCTATTTGCTTAGTTTTTTGTTTTTGTCAATGCAATATCCCATCGTATCTGCATTGTATCATGCTTGAGATTTACTAGGGACATGTTTTTTGCAGAGAGTCTGGATTTCACATACTTATTACTAGTTATCAGCTGTTGGTGTCTGATCAGAAGTACTTTCAACGTGTTAAGTGGCAATATATGGTATTGGATGAAGCCCAAGCAATTAAAAGTTCAAACAGGTAATTCAATGATCCCCTTTAAATAATGTGCAAGACATATTTGGTCAATACTATTTATTTTTGAAAGTCAATACTGATAAAGGACTACCTGTTTGTAAGGCATTGTCATGATCAAAATTGGAGAATGGGATATGTTGTTCTTGTGTGATTCCTATTGATCATGGTTATGCCTTTAGCAATCCCAAGTATATTTTGATACCTTTCCTAATAATTTTTTAGTTTCTTTCTGGCATCCCTGTCATTTTTTTAATGGCCCTTTACTGGGATAAACTGTCTTTTCTTGATTGCTGCTATTTTTAGCTTTTATTTCAATCAAGGTTGTTCAGGTGTCAAGTTCCATGATAGCAGAATGCATGGTTGGTACTGATTAGCTTTCCCCATTGCTTATAGATCATTTGCTGCAGGTTATTATGCACGTGGGTCATTGTTTTTGTGGGTAGTTTTTCTCGAAAATCTTATGTTGTCAATTATTTCTGATGCTAGATTATTTTCTATGTTGCAGTATTCGGTGGAAGACGCTATTAAGTTTTAATTGTAGAAACCGCTTGCTTCTAACTGGGACGCCGATACAGAATAATATGGCAGAACTATGGGCCCTTCTTCATTTCATTATGCCCACCTTGTTTGACAGTCATGAGCAGTTCAATGAATGGTTTTCAAAAGGGTATGCCTTCATCTCAGTAAACTTATTTGTTTTGATGATCTTGTCTTTTGAAGAATACCTGTTGCTCAAGCACATCTCTTCTTTTGTTTGTCAGCATTGAGAGCCATGCAGAACATGGTGGGACATTGAATGAACATCAGCTTAATAGATTGGTCAGCATTGTCTTTCTTTCATTCTTCTGTTTATTCAAGGGCAAATTTTGAGTGATTGTTGTCAACATCTGAAACTGAATCTGATTGAGTGGTCCAAATGAATTTATCTGTTTTGCCCGTTTGTTCTTGATAAGTACCACTATCAGATGGCTCCAGCCATAGAGGTTTCTTCACCTTTAGATCCACTGTTAAGGGAAACGAAATGTTGACATTCAGCGAAAATGTCTGGCCTACCTACAGCGACACTGTACCACCTTTTTTTTTTTTTGGTTGGGGCATTTAAAATACTGGGTTGCTATGAACTAACATATATATGCTAGGAAGGTGCCAGCTGGTCCTTTATACCAAGCATATGATTGGAATTTTAATGTTCATATTGTTCAAAATTATTAATGCTCTATTTCTTATTCTGACAGCATGCAGTTCTAAAGCCGTTCATGTTGCGGCGGGTCAAGAAAGATGTGATTTCGGAGATGACAGGTAAAACAGAAGTGACGGTGCACTGCAAACTGAGCTCGCGACAGCAAGTGCTTTATCAAGCCATAAAAAACAAAATATCTATTGCTGGGCTTTTTGATGGCACCCGTGCTATTTCTGAGAAGAAACTACTGAACTTGATGAACATTGTTATTCAACTGAGAAAGGTATTTTGTGTATTCTTTTATCAATTCTCCCAGTTGGCCAAAGCCTTTCTATATGTTTCTTTTAATGGTGATGAACTTGCCTTTTATTTCTTTCACATTGTTTCCATTGGAGCCGAGCTGTGAAAAAGCATCAAAGTTGTTGATGTGAAGTTGATTCACATCTGAAATGCACCATTTCCCTTTCACACCTGTGGTTTTTGTGTTGTATTGATATACACTGTTGTTCATGTTGGGCCCTGTAGCTTTAGAGAGTTCCTTGTGAAGTTGGACTAGATGATCCTAGCCATTGAGTCTTTGGTCTTCTCTAATGTTTGTGACTGTCTGTTTGGGAATGAGCAAAAGAAGTTCTGGCATAGGAATTTGGAGAAGTAGAGGAAAAGAAAGAAAATCATATGGTGTAATAGTATAATAGGAGGCAATAACTAGAAATAAATAAAGTAAAGGCAAAACAGGTTGCAGGACATATGCAAAGGTGGTGAATAAGGATTGGAACTGTAGGTAATAATGAAGAAGAGTGGGTTGTTAGACTGTTAAGATGTTAAATCACATTAAAATGGGTGGAGAAAAGCTGAAAAACTTTCTGCCATTTGTTTTCTTATTCCCAAAGGGAAACTGGTCACAATTGGTGAACAATCAGTGGGCTATCTTTTCAATCTAGCAGTTTTAAGATATGGGTTCATTATCTCAATAATTATATAATTGTTGGAGCTTGTGGACCCCGGTGTGGACTGCATGCATCAGAACAATATTTGCGTTCCGATGGATTGCGAACTCCTCATTGATGGAATGTTTGATCTAGAGACTTTTTCACTGTGGTATGTTTTCATGTTTTCATCTCATTCATTTTGATGGATCTAACTGCTTTAATTTTTATATAAGCCATTGTCATCCTATATGTATTATCGATGGATGGAACCTTCATTAAATTCTTGCTCGCTGAACTGGTGTATCTTTTGTTATTATCTTTTTTGAAAATCCATAGTGTCATGGTTCTAACCTCTTATTTTTTCTGTTAATGCTTAGGTGTGCAACCACCCAGAGTTGTTTGAGCGTAATGAAGGTAGTACGTATCTATACTTTGGAGACATTCTGAATGCTCTTCTACCCCCACCTTTTGGGGAGTTGGAAGATGTCTACTATGCAGGAGGTTGGAATCCTATAATTTACAAGGTACTTTGCTTCTTGATCTGTAAATGCCAAGTTCATGCTCTGTTGCATGTTGTTCTACATATGAATGGTTCTTTGGTCAGGCGAGTTTTCTCCATATATCTGGCAAATATACTCTTCAAGTGGACACACAAAAAAAGACCTTAGTTCCATATTTGAAGAGTTGATTTACCTGAACTCTGACAAGGGTACTTCCAGGTTGTTCAACTGACAGGATCTTACTGCAACATCATTTTTTGTATTTCGCATGTGCTGTTTTAAATCTTGGTTATTTCCTTGGAATTGCCATTCCTCTTATCTGTTTGATCTTTTTGATTGGGTGGTCATGTGCTTTACATTGAGTGCTGATATGTTTTGTTTTGTTTTCAAACAATTTTGAAACTGCAGATACCAAAGCTGGTCTACCATGATGTTGTCCGAAGTTCCGAATTAGTTTGTTCTGTAGATACTTGTGGCATAGAAGGAAAATCATTGGTGAAGCTTTTTGACATATTTTCTTCAGAGAATGTTCATCATTCCATATTTCCTGAGGATGAACGGTCGGATGATAGTGTAGTGAAGAGTGGCACATTTGGTTTTACACGCCTGATCGATTTGTCACCTGAGGAGGTGGCTTTTCTCGCAGAAGGTTCTGCTTTTAAGAAGTTGTTGTTTTCTGTTGCGAGGTGGGATCGGCAGTTTGTAGATGATATACTGGACTTGTTCATGGAAACTGAAGGAGATGATATTGAATGTGATCATGTGGATAAAGGAACTGTCAGAGCTGTTACACGGATGCTATTACTGCCAACAAAATCTGAGTTGAGTGTGCTCAGAAGGAAACTAGTGGAGGGTCCTGGTGATTCCCCATATGAGGAATTAGTAATCTCGCATAAGGACAGGCTTATAGCCAACATCAAACTTCTGAACTCAACATACGCTTTCATCCCACGAACTCGAGCTCCACCTGTAAGTTTCCATAGAATCATTAATTAAAATAATGCCCCTGTTAGGATGCTTTGTTGTCATAGTGGCAGGTTATTTTTTGCCTATTTATGATTTAACCTCGTAGTTTCAATATTTGCAGATATGATCCTTAACTTTTGATGTTGTGCAAAAATGACCCCGTGAGCATGTATTCAGCGTTCTGCATATGAAATACGTCTAGATCACACCAATTTTCATGTGTCAGGAATTTCATATGTTTTCTCTCTATTAGTTACCCACTCTTGAAATCTAATTAAGCTTACAAGGCTATTTTTGCCCAAGATCAAAAGTTAAAAAGAGGGTTATATCCACAAATGTCGAAACCATGTGGTTAAAATTATAAATAGGCAAACTCACAGTTTTTTTTTTTTGGCTAATAAACCCATAGTGGCTGCAAGCAATTACTAGTTGTCGTATCATAATTTGCATTATTCTTCGAGTGCACATTTCTTTTGATGGTTATGGATCGTGCTTCTGTGCAAAACAAAGCCATGATATACTTCCAGGAAGCCTCACCTGCGGTTTAATCCAGGATATCCAATTTGTCACTATGATTGGAAGATTGAGAAAATGGTTCGTTCTTTCCAACTTTGTCCGGTTAATTTATGTTGGCTAGGACTGTAAGTTCTGTGGCTTTACAGACTGTTATACATCTTCAATAGTACCTACGCTACTGTGTCAAGGAATACGGACTTTCAACTCAGCCCTGGTTGAAGCAGTGAAAAGGATGTGTGAACCATCCTTCTATCATAATAGGCGCTAGAGTTTTTTTTATTTTTTATTGTGACTTAACAAATTATTTAATGCTCTTTTTTCTGTTTCCTAATGTTTTTATCCTCTTTCCCTGTTACAGATCAGCGCTCACTGCTCTGATAGAAGTTTTTCATACAGAATGCTAGAGGAATTGCACCATCCGTGGCTTAAGCGGATGCTACTTGGATTTGCTCGCACATCTGAGTATAATGGGCCAATAATGCCTAATGGACCACATCACTTGATTCAAGAGATAGACTCAGAGTTGCCTGCAGCAGAACCTGTACTTCAACTTACGTACAAGATTTTTGGGTCTTCTCCGCCTGTGAGGAGCTTTGACCCTGCAAGGATGCTGACGGTACACCTCATTCTGCCTTAGGGTTTCACTTTTTTATGTGCATATGGGTTTGTTCACTATTTTGGGTGTGGTTGGGAAGTGATAAAACTTTTGGATGGAAAGTTTTTGGTGTAAGAATTTTTGAAATAATATGAAATAAAGTGATATGATAAGGGTAATGATGTAGAGTAAAGAGAATAAAGTTAAAATAGATAGGTTAGTTGTATGGGTAGTTGTGTAGAAATGATTGAAAAGTGGGGTAGTTGTATAGGAAGATGTGAAGAAATAATTAAAAAATAGGATAGTTATGGAGAGTGAAAAGTTTAATTTAAAAAGTTTTATTTTTATCCAAACACACCCTTTATTTACATGGTTAGATGGTTGTCAAATGAAGTGAAAGACACAATATCCTTTTGATCAATTGAAGAAATTATGCTTTGAAATCTTGTAATATGTAAGGACTTGTATTAGGCATGCTTCGACATAAGAATGGAGGTTCATGCTAATGGACAATTTGTTGCATTACTTGCCAGTAAGGAAAATTTGTTCAGTGCACATGGTATGATGTCCTAAAGAATATACATGTTGATAGTTTTATGTCTTACTTTTCACTGGTTGCCTGCACTTGACCTTCCCCTTCTGCAAGGCCTGACAGCAACGTTTCTGTAAAGGAGTAGTTGAAAAGGGTTGATTAACTCAAAGAATTCTTATTTTCTTCAGGATTCTGGAAAGCTTCAAACACTGGATATACTTTTGAAACGATTGCGAGCCGAAAATCACCGTGTTCTTTTATTTGCACAAATGACGAAAATGCTGAATATTCTGGAGGTATGCTCTTTGGTTCTTTTACTGAATCTTTCATTACTTGTGCTTTTTGTATTCTTAGATGTAGGTCCTTCATTATTGGTTTGCCTTGGATATAAAAGCGGTAAGTTCAAGATATTTAACAGTAAATACATTTGTACAACGTGATGATCTTGAGAAGCCCGAACCATAGGAGTGCTAAGGGCCATGAATGATGATAATCCTCTGTAAAATGTCAAATACAATCCCAGAGATCATATCTGACCTGATGAATTCAAAATCTCCTCTAACATTATAGATGATTTAACGGGAATGCATATTTTTACAGCTATCGAGTTCTTTCTTCTTTTAAGCTACTTTCTGTGCTTTGCAATTCCTGATTTTCATTTTGTTTGGGTACTGAGCGTTTATCATTTGCAGGACTATATGAACTATAGGAAATACAGGTATCTCCGTTTGGATGGTTCCTCCACTATTATGGATCGCCGTGACATGGTCAGAGACTTCCAGCACCGGTAATGCTTTTGTTTCCTTAAAATCATCTCCTTAAGTTTTCTGTCCATCTATGTATGTATGCACAAGATCATGAGAAATACTTCAATACAACCGGTTGTATTTTACAACCACTTGATTTTTATATTTTTTTTAACATCCAATCAATTTATTGTGTTTAAAACTATTTATTTAGCCTATATAAAAAATAATTGAATTAAAATTTTTTATAATCAATAATCTCGAAAAATATAATTATAAACAACCTCATGCATTTTCAATTGTCATGGATTATATATAAAGCTTAATAACATGATTTTTTGTGTCATTCAAATATTAATGGAATAAAATATGATGGATGACGTGGATTTAGAAAAACTATTAAAAAATCAAAAAAATTCACCGATTGCTCCCTGTGATTAGTTTCATTGAATATTCTCTCCAAGATCTTAGTTGAGTTGAAACTGTGCCAATTCAACAAGATGTGTATCACTGAGAAATTTTTTCATTGTTGCAGGAGTGATATTTTTGTCTTCTTGTTGAGCACTAGAGCCGGAGGTCTGGGAATAAACCTGACAGCTGCTGACACTGTTATATTTTATGAAAGTGACTGGAATCCAACCTTGGATTTACAGGCAATGGACAGGGCTCACCGCCTCGGGCAGACAAAGGAGGTTTGTGAATAATAATAAATTATAGGAATTTTTATCAATTCAATTCCTTTGCCATTCGTTTACAGAAATTGATGAAATTTTCAGCCTTGGAAGTTGTTCTGGATGTTTGGTTGTTTGAAATTGTTGGATATGTGAACATGAGAGCATGTTAGCTCTGTGATTTTTTTTGCTAGGTTTACTTATTTGAGTGGATGATGTCACTATGGACTTGCTATCAGTGAGTATTGTACAATTTAATTTTTAAATTGCCATCACTAAAACCTCAAATGGATCGCAAATAAATAGGCAAATTTGAAGGGTGCATATTTACTCTGATACTATAATGATTTTATTTTGTGCTCACACAAGTCTCCAATTGAGATAAATTTTGGAATCTTATCAAAACAAGTTGAGCTTAACATAACAAATGGATTAGATCAAGCCTAATTTGCATGGTTGTTCCATGGGAATGGTAAGCCAATGTTACCGGCTACCATGGAATTTTTCCTGTCTTCAATCTTCATTATGTTTTCACCTGATGTTTTATAATTTCTCTGCCTGAAGCTGATGTGATTCTTTTGCCCCTGTTAGGTCACAGTGTACCGATTGATTTGCAAGGAAACAATTGAAGAGAAAATTCTACAAAGGGCGAGTCAGAAAAACACCGTGCAGCAGCTGGTCATGACAGGCGGCCATGTTCAAGGCAATGAACTTTTGGGTCCTGAGGATGTTGTTTCTTTACTATTTGATGATTCCCAACTGGAGCAGAAACTAAAAGAAACTGCGCAGCATTTGGTATGTTTCTATAAGACCATCTCTTTACTCAGTTTGATATGTTAGTCAGTCAATTTATCTATTTGTAGCATGCAGTATTTCCGTAAACCAACAGTGATAGATTGTACTAAATTTCTGTTAGGGAATCAATTCCCCAAGCTGGGGCATTCAGTTGCCAACTAATAGCTGTGAATATCAGTTTTTAAACCACATTTTGTGGTAATTAGGTCCCTTTGCTCGTCTTGTGTGGGCTAGTCACATTACATACTGTCACTCAGGTTGTTCTGATAAAGTAGATTAAAGCTTGTTGGGGCCTGCTTGGCATCCATTTGTTCTCTTTACATAAGATGGTGTCCATTTGTCTTTCTTTATTTTTATTTGTCAGGGCAAGGATCGTCAGAAGAAGAAACGTGGGACAAAAGGAATCCGGATAGATGCTGAAGGGGAGGCATCTTTGGAAGATTTCTCAAACCTAGGAGCTCAGACTCCAGCAGGACTTGAACCTGCTCCTGAATTGGATGGTGGGAAAGCTAACAACAAAAAGGTATGCATAGATCTTTTAATTTCACAATTTCTTTATTGAAATAATTTTAAGGTCTGCGAGAGGAGGATACGCTGAAAATTTCTCCCTACACTTGCCCCACCGGTACTGAAAAACAACTTTGGATGTTTGTATTACTAATCTTGAAGGTCCCCCTGTATTCACTGCATAGTTCATCTGACGGAGGGCTCTCTCCTCCTGGCTTTTCCCATTTTAAGGAACCATTGGTGTGATAGCTGTACATCTAATATTGACTGTCTTGTTATTCTTAACAATTTTTATTTACTGGATATGAGCAGTAAAGCATCCTTTTGTGGGAAACTTGGCTGAGAAATGGTTTGCCTGATTCAAGAATCAGTCCACTGATGCTAATCTACTGAGCAGACTGTCTAATCTTGCCTCCTTTTTTGAAAAACTATATCTTTCTCTGCAGTGTTGCATCTGTGTTGTGGTTTATTGTCCATTATTTACTCTCTTTAGCTTGCATGTCATATAGGCTGGTGCAGTCATTTGTCAGCTTAAAGCTTCTGGAACTAGCCAATGTTTTGTATTATTTGGTCCATCTATATATGAATGATTTCCACTGAGTTACATAATCATTCCTTTTAAGTATATTGATCAAATATCAAAATTTCAGTTTGCGACAAAATATATATGGCAATCACTCTTAATCTGATTACCAAGTGATGATTCTTATAGCTGCTTCAGATTCCTGCTTACTGATTGTCACAATAATATGTTTCGCAGAGAAAATCAGACCCCATCAAGCAACCCACTCCAAGACCAGGAAATCCTCCAAAACAGCCCAACAATGCATATACATATGCTGACATGAGTGAACCTGGATTGATTTATGGGGATGATGCTACGAAGGATGCGGATTTGCAACAGAAGCGAAAGAGACCAAAAAGGCCAAAGAAGAGTGTGAACGAGAACCTTGATGCCGGTTTTGATTCCGTCTTGGCAACAGTTCCAGACCCGGTACCTTTTTCAGCAGGAGAGATTCCACCTCCCAGTCATTCTCCAACCTGATCAGAAAGAATGGAAAATATGAACAGAAATCAAATGGAAATTGCTTCTGCGACACTGATCAAGGACATTTTTTGCGTCGATTCAGTTATGAACCCTGTCCAGCTCACAAGCAAGCAATAATTGCAGCTTTGACATGTGGGCCGGAGCTGAGTATCAAGGCAGAAGCGATGGAAATGGATGCAGGGATGTGCATTAATGGTTGTACGTGCTGCTTCAATCTGCATGCATGCGAGATCAGATCAGCCTTTTTTTTTGCATCTGCAGATCAACAACGTTTTGGGAGGTGCAATGTACAGGCAAGACCAGATGCATGATCTTCCTCCTCCCTCCCCTCTTTTAATGGGGTATAATGGGGTTTGTAGAATTTATGATTTAATAATTCTTTTGTGGGTTAAAACCCATGTATATTAACCGTTCCTGGCCCTTTCCCGTTGGTGGGCCATCCGCGGGAATGGCATTGGAAGCTTTGTATTATACGTAGGGTGTACTCAAATGGCTGCCGGCTTCCTGGGCAGCTGTAATTTGTGACTTGAGGCATTGATGAGGTGATATTTTGTTTTGTCTATAGAGCTACCATAGCGAAGCTGCTACACGTGCAACTTTTGTTGGTATTACGTGTGAATAATCTTAGTGAGTTAGTGGCAAGCTGTTTAAAGAATCAAAACATTGTGGTAATCTCAATCTTATCTTTATAGCAACAAAGCAACAAAGACAGTTATACGAATCTAATTCTTCTCCTTTCCAAGGAAATCTAGGTTTTAACTAGCTCATTCAAGATTTTTCAATATGAAACTCATACCTTAATGGATTTGATAGGTTAAATTATTTGGGCATTAAATCAAGTGCTTAATCTGAAATTAAAGAATTCCCTTGGGGGGTGATGGATGGCCTGACGTATCCAACTGGAACAAAAAGAGCTCCGGTCTATGAAGCCCCACTTGTCTGTACTCCAATTTTTTTTTCTTTTTTTTTTTCCAGTTTCAATTTTGTGTACTCCATTTAGTTTTCCATTTCGACGATTGGTGGAAAATGTATTTAAGTTATATCTATCATCATTTGTAATGTAGCGAGCCACGTAGCCTGCACGTCAATTCTATTTAAAGAGTTACACGCCTGCATGCAGATTGAAGCATTAATGAACATCCCACGTCCATTTCCATTACTTCTGCCTTCGATACTCAGCTCCGGTTCGCATGCCAAACCTGCGATTATTGCTTAGTTGTGATCCCCGGATCACATCTAAAAATTGTATAAAGTCAAAGTAACGAAATGGTTTGACGCTAGATATCAATTTTAAGATTGTATTCATAACATATAAACCATCTAAATGTCATCACAATATGGATAAATGGTTTATAAAATATTATCATAATCTAATGTATATGTAAGTGGATCTAAATATCTTTTTCTATAATTATGACTGAATACATATATTTTTAAGCAAATGTCTATGTGGATGAAATTTGAATTTCATCTTGCTAAATAATTTTAAATATAATTAATGCAGTTGACTTCTTTTAAATCGTCGCCATGGAAAATTGGATCATGGCTAAAACAAAGCCCCAACATTCTCCATGCTTTTGACGTCAAACGCACTCGAAATGACACGTCCACTACCAATAATTGCCTACGAAAATCAGCATATAGAGGTTAAATTGGCTTATTTTTCTCCATTTTCGATCATTCCAGCTGAAGTTCTCCAACTGCTCGCCACCATGATACAGATATTATAATGGCAAAAGGTTGGGTAGGCTATAAAATTAGTGCTAAGCATGTATGAAATTTCTTTTTTACTTAATTTTTTTCGTTTTTAATGTCTTGATAGATGATGAAAAATTCACATAATTTTTTGTATTTTGTATTATTTAAATTATTATGAAATTTTTTTCATTTGTTCTGTATCATTGTGCATATTTACTGTAAATGTGCAAATCAACGTAATAAAATAGTTTAATGTTAATTATCGATTTTAAGGTAGTATATCAACATCTAAACAATCTAAAATGTTATTGCTACATGGATAAATGATTCTTAAAAGAGGTAGCATTATTTACGGCCAGCGATTTCAGACCCGCCCAAAAACATATTTTTTTAAAATTTAAAATTTTTTTATGGACAAGTAAAGTTAGGTGTATTAAATTTATAAATTAAATTTTACTATTTTAGAATGTTTTTAAGTATTTTTTTGGACATTTAAACACGGTGACATTTCTTAATTTTCTGAGAAAAATTAAAAAATATATTTTTGGGCCAGTCTAAAATCGCCGACTAACAAGAAAAAAAGACTTCTTAAAATATTATTATATTTTAGTATATATGCAAATAGATATTTTTAAGGAACAGATCAGGTTTTGTATCAATCTTTAACGTCTTAAAAATTGAAAAAGTTTCAGAAAACTGCTTTTATGAAATGCGGTAGAGCCTACAAAATATATCACTTAAAACAAAAAATTTTAAACTAATTTAATTTTTTAATCGATTAACACTTAATTTCTATGCTACACCTACATTGTTAAAGATAGTAAATAAAGAATTAGTTCTCTCAAACGGTTCCCTTCAAGATTTTTTCCCGAATTCCAATGCTCCGTAAGTACACCTTTAGCTGTGCTAATTAACGGATAAGCCGACAATAACCAAGCGAAACATAGAATTCGATGGATGAAGGGTTGAGATCATCTGAAAATGATGCAGGTCATCGGTTCTAGCAGGCAGAATTCTTGCCATTGTCCATCGCGGCGGACGCGAGGTTCAAGTCCTTCCCCTAGCTCCCAGCAGCCAGAAACCCTGCAAAAACCGCACGCTCTTCCTCCCGCGCACTGCACCTCTTACGTCTGCTCTGAAAACTTGCCGCATTCGATTTCTCCAGTTTCGTCATCTTCTCTAACTTCTTTTCCTGAATCATGGTTCGCCCGAAGCCATCATCTTCCAAGAAATCGAATAAGCGCGGCGGCGTAGACTTCAAAGTATTTCTGTCCCTTTTTACGCTCTATTTTCAATTCGCTTCCTCTTCTCTGCCTCTGAACTTCCAGTTGCTTATATTCAGAAAATAAAGCGAAAGATTGGCAGGAAGCTTCCACCGCCGAAGAATGCGACGAACACCCAAGTTAAGTCCAAAGGTAAGAGAATGACACTAGTAAATGGCTCCGATAATCTTGACGACGGCCTTTGATGTGTTTTTTGTGCGTTTGAGATTCGCAGCAATCGTTCTTCCTGAGCAAAGCGTAGCGTCGGAGAAAGCGGGCTTAGCTGTCAACAGGAAAGGCTTGACATTGAAAGAGCTTCTCCAGCAATCATCCCATCACAATGCCAAAGTTCGCAAAGGTAATTTGATTCTAGCGAGAAGTTGCAAATCATTATGATAGCCTAATTTCTTTTGCAGGGACGATGCCGTATCTTTATGGGATGGGAAAAGCGGCTGGAAGAAATAAACATATAAAAGCATGAAAATGAAGAAATAATGTAATATAGGCAATAATTACAAATAAAGTGAATAAAGAGAGATAAGTAAGGATTTTGTTTTGTTTTTAATTAAAAGATGGGAAATGGTGATAAGATATATAAAGTTATAAACGGAACCGAAAAAACTAGGGTTGCGAAGTAATTAATATTTCATAGAATATTACGGGTAATGGGAAAAGAGGGCGATAAAAATTTCCACCATTGTTGCTTGTTACCAGGCAGCGCCTAAGTGGCAATTCCTTGTCCTTGATGTGCTGGTGGTACAGGGTAACGTTTGTGCCCATCTGGCCACAATGGTAATAATTTGCTACATCTGACAAAAATATTAGAACTTGTTGTCTGCATGATCTTTTTGAATCTGAAAAAATTGACACCTATTTCCCAAAATTAAGCAAGCGTATCTGTTTTTTGGTGAAGATGCATTGCTTGGTATTAGAGATTTGGCACATAAATATCCAGAAGAACTCAGCTTGCACGTACTTGCTGTAATAGAAAAATTACGTGAGCGCATCAGCGATGATGATAAAGTGGTCCGTGAAACGTTGTATCAACTACTGAAGTCAGTGATTTTCCCTTCTACTAAAGAGGTAACTGTTCTCTCTTTCTGTTAAAGGTTTGTGGGTGAATTTGTTTTATATCTATTTGCAGATACAATTTCTTGGTTACTTTTTGTTTTGAATTGTCCATGAAAATTTATCAACTTCATAATATTCCTCAATTGGTTTATTCCTTATATGTCATGGTCCTCTGGAATAAGTGCATCAGTTTGAAAATTTATTTCATTTCTTTCAAAGCTGTTTTAAGACAAAAACCATAACTGCTAGTCATTTTGAAAGCTCTTTATGTGTTTTGTTTATGTGTCCATTTTTAATGCTGGCATTAGTTGATTCTTTGCTGTCAGCATAGTGTTTATTATTGGATTTTTTTTTAATTTGTGAAATTTAACATTTTTATTCTCCAAGAAAAATTCTTGTTGAAAGTGACATTATTTCCAATAGAATTTATAAATATATATTTGGGGGACTACCTGTGTATCCTTATTTATCAACTACATTTTATAGTGATGACATGAATGTTGTTATCCTTTTTGCATATCTTTCCTTCCCGTCTCAAGATAATTGAATGACACTGTGTTTCTTCTTCTTCTTCTTTTTAAATTGCTTGTCATTATTTCTTTTGCAGGAAATCCCAGGACCTATTATTTCCTTGATGATGGCTTATGTCTTTAATGCAATGACACATATAGCAATTGATATCCGCTTGATGGCTTTCAAGTTCTTTGAGCTTGTTGTGCTGCACTATCCATCTTCATTTTTTTCGTATGCTGAAAAGGTAAGCTGTGCATTGTTTAATGGAAATTGGTTATTTCATATCTAGATGTTGATTTTCTTCTTGGTATTTCATATTTTTATTATCGAAATATAGTGGCTATAGGACTTCCACTGTGATTTTTTTGATAGATTGAGATTGGGTCTCTTCCAAAGTTCTAGCGACACAGGTTGTGCGAGCATGTGACTTGTAAATCCTGCTGTAGTTTTGCACTAAATCACTAGGGGTCTTTTTTAGATTTGTTGGAAGCATAGAGGGTGACTTTTTGAGGTAAATAAAAACAAGAGCAGATATCATTGAATGATCATGAAGATTAAAAAGAAGAATGTCTACTGCATTGCATTGCAATCATAGGTAGCAGATATTTAATTATTGACTTATTAATCTGCTATATTATTCATGGTGTTTGACCATAAGATTTCTGTAATTATGGGTTTTACTTTTTAGTTTGATATTCTGATTGATTGACATGGGTTTCTTTGCAACTTTTGGTGATATCATCTTGTTAAAATGCTACTGGTAAATCTAGATGCAGACTAACACTAAATCATTAACAATCATTTTTATTACTTGAAATTAATAAAGATGAACTGCTCTATGAATGGCATTGGAAGTAAATCTATACACTATATCAATAATTTAAAAGAAATAAAATGAAAAAGAAAAAATATGAATATCAATAATTGTCCAAAGTCAATGAGCCAATTCCTTCTTTGCACATCTGTAAACTCTAATGACAGTTGGCCAGGTAAGAACTGCATGTTGCCGAAGGTCATCTAATGTTAGGCTGCCTGGTGCACACTGCAGGGTCAGCTAATATGGGCCTTGCAGGGAAATAGAAAAGGTTAAGGATCACACAATCAGTCCCACTATGTATCCATGTGGTTATGCTTGACCTGGGAAAATCTGTCAACCCTCTGGAGCCTCTGGAGCATAATAAAAACTAAGATCATTTAAGTAATCTAAGGTTAATCCCCAGCACTGGGACATGTTTATACTGGAAATATGATGGGCATCACATATTTTTGATTGAACAATAATGGGTTCACTGACGAAGGACATGGCCGCACATGGTCAATATCACTTTGGGCAGCGAAAGGTTTTAGATTGACAAATGATGGATCTCACCTGGTTGAGATTATCAAAAGATAGCTCTCTTGTTGAAATAGAAATGTTTAGGATTTATATCTTATGCTAGAGTCAATTGCATATTTCTGCAACAGCTGATAAGGTTCTTGTTTGTTATTTAATATGCTTTAATAGGTCATTTTTTGACGTTATAGAATTATCCCTCTGATATTGTTTGGTTATATCTGCTCCTAGTCAATATGCTGTGAGTTCCTGAAGCTTTCTAGCTTTTCAATGTTTCATAGGTCTTCCGTAATTATGAAGATATTCTTCAGAACAGTCAAACCTATTTACAGGAGAAGAGCAATCTCAAGACCGCTCTTGGCGGACTTGTTCGATGCTTATCTTTATTGTCTTGTGAGAAAAAAGTAGACCCATCACATGATCAGGTACTATGTTTTTGTGGTTTGATGTGGATAAGAGAAAAACCAGGAATCCGGTTGCCCCCACATTGGCCAACTTGGGATTGCCTTACTGAGGGATGCTGTCCTCTTTTCTATTGTCGTGTGGTATGGTTTGTCTTGACCCAAGGCTGTGACGCATGCCTTTTTGATGCACTAAAATGACCAGCCATCTAGTCATCTTCTCTGTGGGTGGCCCATTTGTGTCGATGCTTTTTCTATTTTGTTGTTTCGTTCTTGACCACAACAAATGCAGTAGTAGGCATACCCAAGAAAATTGTACCTCAGATAACACTAGGACTATGGTTCGGAATCCTATCGCTATGTTGCTTGGGCTGTACTGTTTTTAATATCAATGAAATTATCCAAGTTGCCTTATTTTCTCTTCTCATCTAGCCAACAAAAAGGCGGCCATGAAATTGTGCCTGTGAAACACAGCTTACTGCAATGGTAAACTGCATTACTTAGTATGAAGCTAGCAATTCAAATGATTCTACATGTTCAATAACAATTGATATCATTTGAAACAGATGCTGAATGGATCATGGATAGTATAGGTAAACTCCAGTCTTTGTTTGGCTTGGCTGTTGTTATCCCAACAACCAGATGGGAAGGTTTCCTTTTACTTTGAAGAAGTCTTGTTGAGTTAGAGAACAGTTCAGTTGTTAAACAACTTTCTTTTGAGAATTTGCCCATGCTTATTTGCTTATAATGTATAATCTCCTTTTCTTGCTTTACCTTGAAGGTGGCTTTTTTTCTTATGTTGCATTTTTAATTCATTTAACTCTTATGAAATTAGTGCCATTATTATATTCTGATTTAGTCTTTAATTACTTCTGTTCCTTAACTGGTATAGGTTCCTAGGCCTCGGGGAGCATTACATACGTATGGGCCTGAGCTGACCCAAGAGCATACTGGTATGTGAATAAAGCCAGTGCAGGTGTAACTCCTATGTGCATCCTCTAATTCTTTGCTGCTGCTGTTTAAATCAGAATTTCAAACCGCCAACCTCTGTATTTGTCCCATCTCTGACTGTATTTTGAACTGTAATGTCTGAGGACCTGCAATCCCCTTTGTTTTTCCTTGCACTGCAGAAAAGAAGGTTCTCAAGCAACCAATGTCATTGTGCAGCTTTGTGGTTACTTCAGAATTTGAACAATATGCACACAATGCTCTGTACTATGTTACTCTATAAATAGAAAATACCTTATACTGGACAGTTGGATGAGCTTATCATTTGGATATCATAGGATGACTTTCAATTCTCCAGCAGTTTGTGCAAGGTAGTTTCAAAAATAGGAGCTATGCAACATATGTTGCAGTTTAGCAAAGTTGACATTGGCTACTTTAGGTGGCCAAGCTGAGGTTGAATGGGTGTTGTGTCTCATTGGGTTGGCTTTGGAGGTCTTGGAGGGAAGGTGGAAGAGAAGATTTGATTTGCAGGACATGTAATGGCAAAAAGTTGACCATCGTTATTGCCACAAGCTATTTCCAACCTAATCAGAGTTACAGATTTTCAAATGTAATTCATGCTAATGGCATATGATTCGCCTATACTTTGCATGAAATTTATACCTTGCATTGTCTATACACTATTGCGCCAGAACACTAATAAATTAAATAGAAAAAAAAATAACTGTACTTTTTTTGTCCACATATCCACTATAGAAATATTCATGAAGGAGGAATCTCATTGTATTCTTCATTGTTGGGCAAGGGAAATTTATGAACCTATTATCATATTTTCCTGTGCTGCATATGACCTTTACTTCAATGATCATTTGACATTTTCTTAAAAATTGATAATTTACTTGCATTCTTTTGTTTATGTAGGGTTTTCTTCTTATAGCAAGAAGCTAGAAGATCTCTTGACAGTTTTAGGAAATTGCTTCCAGGAGTTTGTTCCACTTGTCCGTAACATGCCCACAGTTGAACCACAATCTTTTGATTGCATGCAGTGTATACTTCAGAGTATAAACCTTATAGTGAAGATCTTCTCTGGTGAGATTAAAAAACTCCATGCAACTTATGGAGTTTCTATCCCTTGTAGAGGACCTAATGAATCATTATGGGGTGGGAGCTTGATGCCTGTGAAATTGAAGAAACTGTTTGAAGCCTTTCCACTTTATCATGTACATCAATCTGCAGAAAAGGTTGTTGCTTCTGCTCTTTAGTAAATTTCCTCCCACAGATTTTTTATGAATTACGCGCACAGCTTTCAGAGACATGCTTCTTGGGTATCTGTCTCTTGGTAGAGCCACCAAAAGATGCCTGTGCTTTATATAAGTTTTGATAAAATGCATATATTCCACATATTGCCTGTGCCATTTGATGGATTATAACTTATGGCTACTTTGTGGAAGTAATGAAGAAGTATGAAGTGTTCCTTAACAAAGGATTTAGAAATTATGTTAATAAGAATGTTGAATTAGATAAACATGCCTGGTTGGCTATGGAATGTGAATGCAGAAACTACCTTTGGGTTATGAATTTTTTGAATGTATCCACAACGACGAGGGAATCTTCTTTTATTCGTCTGTTGTTCATGGTTTCTGCATGACACATAATATAGGAAGGAATCATGGAACTATCAACTGAAGTTTTTTATCTTCTGCTCAGTTTCTGCCGAAATTAACATTATTGTATTTCACCCTTACTATCTTTATGGCAGCAAGATCGAAGATATTTTGCATTGAATGTTGGAATTGCTGAAATCTTTCTTCACCTCAATGACTGCCTTGGTTCACCTGCCATTCTTTTGGAGAAATTTATTGGATTTGTAGAACATGTTCTGTCACTGCAGGTCATTTTCTCTCTAATCCTTGTATTGCAAAAAGCATGAATTCAATTTAATCTTTGTATTGTAAGAAGCATGTCAGTGCATGATTATTATGTTTTTAGAAATTTATTTTTTATGCTTTGTTCTTGATATTTGATTTAAGACCAAGTAGTTAATGTTTTCTTCTTTGTTACCCTTAGAGGCAAGTGGTCTGTACAGAACTGTGATGGCGCATTGACCCTTTCTACAAAAGCTGTTATTGTTAAAGTAATATCTCTGGTTATTTCCTTGCTGAGCAGTATTAAATGGTAAGGAAAGAAAGCACGGAGAATAAATATGTATTGGGATACTTGCAAAATAGGTTATCCCCAAGCTAGAGAAAGTATGGAGTATAAAAATTGTTATGAGCCATATTATGTGTGGAAAGAGCAAATAAAGTCAGTTTTTGATGTAACACAAACTGATATGAATAACTTTCTTTTAAAAATTGCTAAATTCTATTCTGGATGTTATTAACAAAGTCCTCTCTCTCTCGCTCACACACACACACACACACACACACACACACACACACACACACATACTATATCATGGCTTCTGTAGTATGGTGGAATTCAATTCTGATTATAGACCTGGCTGCTATGGGAATAGAGGCAGTAGCATAAATGATTCACCATCTCTCTTAAAAATCAGACTTTTATGTTTCGTTCTTTTCGACAACATTTCTGATGCGATCCTTAACACACACACACACACACACACACACTCACACTCTGTCATGGCTTGTGTATTATGGTGGAATTCAGTTCTGATCATAGACCTGGCAGCTTTGATGATAGAGGTAGTGACGTAACTGATTCACCACATCTCTTAAAAATCAGATTGGTATGTTTCATTCTTTTGAACAACATTTCTGATGTGAAAAAATGCAGATAAGGGTACGCAAAGTCATACCTAGCAATGGCGTGATCAGAGTCATGAGTAACCCTTGGAAGATCACTAGCGGAATCTTAAGAAAAGAAAACTTGTGTTTGTATTCACCAAAACAAAAATTTTCTATCTAAAACTTTTTTCTCTGTACAACTATCTTATTTTTCAATCATTTTTTCACATTTTTCGATAGAACTACCCTACTTTTCAATTATTTTTTTACAACTATCATATCTATTTTAATTTTATTATCTTTACTCCTCATTATTACCCTTATTATATCACATCACTTTTTCCCATTTCAAATACTTTTCCACCAAAAACTTTTCCTTCAAAAGTTCTCTCAAATACCAAACACACACACACACACACATCTATATATAAGGGCTGTGAAACTTAATACAATCATTTATCCACATATAAATCATACTTTAAATGGTTTAGATCCTGAAAAAACCACTTTAAAGTTGTTATTTATATCAAACTATTTATGACGTTGAATTCGTATCATTTTCAGATGAGGTCCATACACATATTCGATTGGGATGGAAATTGATATGGTGATAGAATATATTATTCTAAATACAATGGGTAGAGTAGATTAAAATTGATCATTATGTGGGGCCCATTTCAGCGCCGCTGTACCTGAATATATATATCTTTTTCTATATATATATAGGAATGTGATCCAGTGTATGCGACTGCATCGTGCAGTCCATGCACTGTGGGCCCCACATGATCATGAATGAGAAATCCTCCCCACCCATTGTATTTAGAATTGTCCACTTTATTAGCATACCAATTTTCATCTAAATCCAACATGTGTGTGATCCCCATCTTAAAATGGTGTAAAATCAACGTAATAAAATAGTTTAATATAAATATTAAGTTTAAAGTGGTATTTTCAACATTTAAACCGTCTAAAGTATGATTTTTATATGGATAAATGATTGTATAAAGTTTTATTGCGATCTAATATGTGTGAGGCCCATTTTACTACTGCAGTCCGTCTGCACAGGAATGGGTCTTATATATATATATATAAAACAAACAAACACACCTATATATCTGACAATATTTTGAAGTTCTTTTAGGAGGATCATCTAGCCAATCCATCCATAGAGAACCACGAGAAATGCATGGGAGCTAACCATGGATCTTGAAAGTTTGATAGTTATGTGAAGGGTGTTATAGAATAGAAATTTCATGATTGACGATGAAGTGCCCTGAATGTGTGACAGTATTTAAAACATTTTTTTAGGGGTGATTTTACAATATTTTTGGTGACACATGAATTCTCTGAGGTTTTACTGTGCTCTTTTACATCTTTTTTACATCAACCAAAAGTCTAAGTAACCCTCGGCGTTTATTTTTATTAATGCCTTATTTGTCTGTTCTCCATTGCTAGAATTTTTAGCTTTATTTGCTAAACACAATTTGCGGATAATTTCTTTTAGTTGAGTTGTTCTTGAAGGATTTTTTTCCTTCTTTTTTGGCAGATTATTGGTGATCCTAGTTCTAATAAATTGCTTTTAGAAAAGCATTCAGTTTCATTACTCCAATTTATTCCCAGACTTGTGCCGCTGGCAATGGGCAAGTGGAGATCTCGCCTTCTAGAGGTTGTTCTTCTACTTCAAATTTTTGTACATGATGTCTCCTAGAAGATCTTCTTTACCTTTACAAATATCTACTTTCCAAAATTTCAGTTTTTATGCGGTGAGTGCTCGAAATGATCATTTCATTACATTAAGAAAAGCCAGTCAATACATTGCAAGATCAAAATGACTATTAGGATTGAGTTCCATGCCCTGATGGTTGGAAAACTAAGTAAAATTTAACTTACTTGGTTGGTTTAAGGCCTGAATTTTAGTGTATTTTGCTGGACCTCATAATTTAAACCTTGTTGAAATATCAGGTAACTGTAGTAGTTTCTGAAGCTTGGAAAAGGAAAATCAAATCTGCTGACTTCCACTTTCTGATGTCTTGCTATTTCTTCATTTGGTAGGAGGTAAACAAATTTGTGGGAAAATTTTTGAGAAAGTGCGTGTCTGATGTGAATTAATAGGGGTGACAATGAGGAGTAAAGAGAATAAAGATAAAATAGGTAAGATAGTCGTAAGAAAAGATATGAAAAATTAATGGAAAGGTAATAATAAAAAAAAGTAGGGTAGTTAGATATTTAAAATGTTAAATCATATCAAAAGGTGTATAGGATAAAGTGAGAATTTTTTTTTCTTTTTACAAAGCGCTAAAAGGACCCTTGTTTAAATTGCCTGCTAGACCAAAGGGATGAAACCATCATGCCTGAATCCTGATTTTAGTTTCTGGGTTTCATTCAGATGTGTTGAAATGCCCATATTCATTGACAGAAATTTTAGGGGATGCCAAGTTACTCCATTGCTAATGTTGAAGCTTCTCTAACATTGTTTGAAGTGTTCTTGCAGGCCTTCACTAAAGCTTTCATGGGATGCAAGCCGGGCTCAACATTGAATTTAGTGTGCCTGTCTGTGATAGAAGAAATGCTACTCCCTGTGACTACCTTTTTCCATTCTCCAAATTCATACTTTTTCTGATCTTGTCAAATTGGACTTTTGATAACATTTTTTTCTTCCTCTGTTATCTAAGACACAAAAGCAATGCACAGTAGCCTTAGATGTGATTAGCCCAGAGTTAACTGGGTATGCTGTTATATGGATGCGGCGGCTGCCCGATCTGTTGCTGAGTTTAGGTGATAGACAGCCCTCTGCTACAAAGGTATGCATTTATCTAAGTATATGTTTTGCCCATAAACACAACTTCTCTGTCAATTTTTGGAAGTTTTGATGGAACAATAGAATGATGATAATGTTAGGTTTGTTCTTGACCTTATGTTTGATTTTTCACACTCTGCGAGTAACAGAATGTTTCATCATTGTCTCTTGTCGTGGGATATTGTTGTCAACATGCATTGCATGATCACTGGGAAATGGGTTTGCTGAGCATGTTAGTAACTGATTAGTATCAGGATTTTAGCCCTCACGATTGATGACCTGGATAATTTCCATCCATTTTTCCACTAATGTGATCATTGGATTTGTAAAGTGTAGTTGAAGGTGCATGCAGATGTTGGGTTGTCTATATTAATAATTGGACACCATCTACGATCACTATCGTCCACTTTTTTGCCAATCCATATATTGCATTGATCCAATAATCAGACAGTTTTTAACATGGCTATATAAACTATCTGGCATCTCGTGGTGGATGGTACAATTTACTGATAGGCCTTTGCAGGGGGGGTGAGAGAGCTTGTTTATGAGAGAATTTTGGCTTTATTGTCAGAAAGAGTTGATAGGAATGTGGATCCGAACTATTACGAGAACCGGCAAGTGTTTCGTGCTACTCATGTTGTTTTTAACTGATGATAATATTTGCCATGCTCATGAATTTACTTATTTTCATTCTGCCTAGACCTGTCGTGCTTAACCAAAATGTAATATGTGTTTGCATCTATCCCTTTTGTACTTCATTTGTTTTTGCAGGTATTAACAATGCTTGCATTTTGAGTGTATAATTTTCCTAAATGTTTATTTGAATTCTTGATCTGTATACTACAGGTAATTCTGGAACTCCTGCTTCACCTGGGGCATTGTGCTCCAATGAACTCTTCTCTTATTGAGGAGTATGATAACATGCAATTCCTTCTGAGAGAGTTCTACAGTATTCGTCTTGCTGAAGAAAAAGAAGAAGGTACTTAAATATTGTGGCTTGTTTAGAAAGCAGTCTATTGCAACCGTTTAGTGTTTTATCTAATGGTAATCTCTATTGTGATTTCAGGCTCAGTCTGGCATGGCCCTTTCATGAGACTCCCCAAAGATTGCCAGGAACTTGCCATTAGTTGTCTATATTATTTCTCATGGCTTGATTCGAGGTTTCTTGAGTCATTGGCTTGGTGCTGCCTTAGTGAGTATTGCAAGTCTTGTTGTTCAATTATGGGTGATGCACAAGAATCATCTGGGGACGACACTCAGACTAGCAAGAATTTGGGGAAAAATTACAGAAAACTGAATAGCAATTTTGCAATCTATCGTTCACGTTTGGCTGTTATCTTTATTGACATATGTTTGGGTGAACGAGCCCTCTTCACCCCTGATGCCCTTGATCACAACTCTGATGTGTGTAAACTTAAATATCTGGCATCGCATTATGAACATTAGATAAGTATAATGAATAATTCCTTGCTGTTGAACCTAGTATATAATTCCTAGCTGTTGAACCTAGTATCTCGGGCAATAGTTATTAGGAACGACCGTATTTGTGTATTCGTGTTATTTAATGTTCATTTTGTTTCTTGCTTCCTGAAAAACTAAAAAATTCAATTATATGCATCAAGCAGATCTGGCTTTCTGTTCTTTTACATTTATGGCAATTTGAACTGCTCTCATTGTTTCTCTTATGTTTTCTACTTTTTCGAATCTCTTATGTTCTTTCTCATAAAAATTTGGGATTCCTGCGGTTGGGACCTTGTTGTAGGTGATGCTTTGGATCCGGGTGTAATACTTCGGATCATAGAGATTCTACACTCAGCCTATAAAGCTGGACACCTCCAGATTACAGACCACGTCAGTTTCTTGGTTACTTTGTTGGCACGTTTCAAAGTCTTTCCTGGCAAGTTAAATGACTCTTTTCCTTTTCTACATATGTTTTGAATTACTTTTTTGTTGTTGTTGTTAACATCCAGTGCAATATCTATTGAAATCTAGAATACTTGTATACCTAATCAATTATCAAGTGCATATTGATATTGAAGGATTCTTTTATAGTCTTGTTGTCCTCTTTGAGAACTATCTGTCATAAAAGAGAGATTAAAAAAAAGAAGAAGGAAGAAACTGCAATAGCCTTTCTTTGGCGAGAGAGGTAGTTAATTACGTTCACCTCTCTTAAGATCAATTATTACTCCTATTTTGATAATGCAAAACAAATGGTCAGAGATCAGTAGAACATTTTCAAGCAAGAGATGTGAACAAGACATTGTCTATTCTATATACGAAAATGAAATATTCAAATGTCAATGGTCAAATTACATCTGCAGCCATCTATTGTGCACTAAATGAATGTTCCAGCTCCAGTTGGGAATGAGTTTTTTCTTTCTTTTTTTTTCCCCCTCTTATCCATGTTCATCGGGGGATTGCCTAATTGTTTTAGGTGCTGAACCTAGCTATGCATGTTTATATTTCAGAAAAGGTTTTTTTGGGGGCTGAAAAGGAGGAGATGTCCAATCGTGGATCTTTTAAGGCCATTGCTGATGCAGTCTCCTCTTGCATTTGTCAGATGGGTGACAATGCCATCGTTCTTAAGATATTGCAGAAAGTCGTATTGAATGACATGGTGGGTCTACCAGCCTCATATCCATTCTGTTATCCACTCATCTAAAATATTTTGCTTCACCTGTGTTATTATGAGATCATCATCGTCGTTGTCATTGTTACCGTTATGTTACTATTGTTATTCCTATTATTTGTCTTTAGTCGTCATTGTACCATTATAGAAAAGACCAAGTGAGCAGGGATCCCTACCATTCAGAACAAGGTATTTATTTTGATGGTGAAGATCTTTGACTGCTGGCTCTCTTATTGGTTTTTGAGATTTGTTCTAAATGAACAATGAACTCTTAAACAGAGGCACAGAAAGCAAAGAACAAAATCAGCTCATACTGCCATTTCTTGTGAGAGTGATATATGCACATATCTTTCAGTCATGTTGTTTGTGCTACAAATTGTTGTGGATGATAATTCTTAAACTTAGTTTGTTTACAAAATTAGATGATGTGTGCTCCTTTTTTTTTTCCTCCCGTTCGGTTCTTCTTTGTCTCTGTTTCAGTCTCAAAAGCTGTCTTTGGACAACATGTGTGCCATCCTCAGAATGGTCATCATGCTCAATGTTGGATGCCCAAGACTTCCAGAAGAGAATATCATCAAATTAAGCTCTTCTCTTTGTCACTATTTGACAGCTGCAGCAACAGTGAGTATTTCATCCAACATATGTACCTCTTGGCAACATTCTTTTCTCTACTGTTGTAAGTGATAAGGTTCAATATTTGGCAGTCTCTGAAAATTCCATATCCAGTTTGTTCTCTATCCCTCCCTCTGCATTCAGTATCACTCTAGTCCATATAACTTAAATGAGATTGGAATTTTTTCCTCTCTAGCGTTGCATCAAGATTGCACAACAGTGTATTTCTGGGGATGTTTATACCGGATTGCATTATGAACTCTGCTGCTTTTCTATCACACTGCTAAATCATTATCTTTTGTATTGATGTCCTGTTTTTACCACAGTGCATTCCAGACAACGATGATGAGATTGCTGGGTCTGACCACCAACATGTCTTTCGATACTACACCCAACCTGCCATTTTCTTGTTCTATAGAAATCAGAAACTTTTGAGTCTAGTGCTGAAGTGGCTTGGAGCATCTATAGTGCAGCTTCATCCAGCATTTCCATCTGATTGCAGCAGTCAATCTTCATATGAGCTGTTAAATAAGGTTAATGTGATTATGTACATACTTCGGTTCATGCTTGAGGATTTTGAGCTTAAACCAAGCCTTACTTGCTGTAAAGAAGATTTTAAGGATCTTTTGCAAACTATACTCAAGTTACAGGTAATACTACTGCGCAGGAAGAAACATTTTTTTTTTTCTTTGGCCTTAACCATTTTCATACAAATATCATGAATTAATCTGGTTTTTATCATGAGAATTTTGGCTTATTTATATGGATCTGGAAGGAGGCAGTTTTTGTAAGGCTTTTCCAGTAGTGTACTTTCTTGTCATATTTTTCTTTGTTATTGAATATGATTGCTATGTTACTGATTCCTGTGGCTGCTTCTTACTGTGGTAACTGTGTCTCTGCACCATGCTTAGCGATCTCTTTGCGTTGTATATTTGTTGCCATAATCCTGCCTTTTGATTTCTCTTTATCAATGTTGCCCCAATTCTTCATTTTTGTTGACCAATATGAGGCTTATGATTGGTTCATTTGAATCCAAGTTTCAACAAAGTGAAGTTCAGATATTTTAAACTCAATCGTCCAACACATTTTCTGAGGATTTAGGGTCAAAACATTACTTCCTTTTCCTTATTCTATAAAAGGGAAAAACCATTTGTTAAAATCTGAAGAAATTAATTTAAATTACTTTTGATAGTGGTCTGTTGTTTAGAGCACAATCTCCATTAAGATTTCCCATTAAATAGGTATAAACTGCATGCCCAAATTGCCTTGCTGTGGCCATGGGCACGGGCCTTCTACAGTCTTTTACTGCATTTTTATACTGAATATCGATTGCATGCAAATGGTTTCAATAGCAATTTTGGTGAGGTATTTTAGAAATCCTGTTAGTGTTGTACATTGGCAATGCAGGCTTCAAAAGAAGGTGATATGACTCTTCATGAAAGACACAAAATTCAGAAGGCATTTGACCAACTGAAGCTACAGATTGATAGCTCACACCTATGGGATGCTGATGATTTCAAGTCAATTTTTTAGCAGTGGAAGAACTCATGAATGTAAGAGTTTTTGTTCTTCGAATACATCAACATTCTTGTCTTGCTTCTTTATGTTCCATGATCTTTATATGTGGTTCTACGAGCCTGTTGAAAGGGATGGGTAGTGGATCAAGGAACTTCTGCCCATTTATCGTTTAAATAGTTTTTCATAAACTATCAAAAACAGTATCTGCCAAAATGTTACGAAGAAAGTTTGTTGATGCAGTTCAATTTTCATCATGACCAAATCTTTGTAAAGCTGGAGAGACATGCTTGGAGTGGCGACTGCTTGTATCATGAAAATGGGACTGGTGAGGACAACATGCTTGCCTCCATCCTGGTCAAGCTCATTGCAACAATGTGCTAATAAACAGCCTTGATTTTTTCTTACAATCTTCTTAAGCAATCACCTGATCAGCAAAAGAAAAGCTGGATATGGTTACCATTACTTTCATTCTTTGACGAGAGGATCCATGGGGGACTGTTCCCCTCGTCCCAAAGTTTTGTAGAACAGCTAAATCAGTGTCAGATCCTGCGCTGGGGGGTCAAATGGGGTGATGTGAGATAATATCAAACAGTTATTTGATATGCAGAGCAATCAATAGTATGTAATTTATTTTTGTGTTTACGATTTTTTGATGTTTTACCACATTTTTCATTTGATGCGTGTAAGCGTTTTCATCCTTGTAAGAAATAGAGGAATGTATAAGTTGGATGTTCTGAAATTGGGGCTGTGTACTAGGGTTTGCTACCATGGCTATGAATTTGAAATTCACCTTTGAGTTTGAGCACTTCAGCTGGAAATTTCTACAAAGAAAACTGATTTTAATTTTTAACATCGATGAGTTTTGTTCTTTTCATAAATGCTTATCAAAGTTCGCTAAAAATATTAAACCACCGCCGATGTCCAAATGATTCTTTTTTTTTTTTTTTAAATGAGAAATACTACTGTTTGGTTATGGATGAAAAATTAGTATATTTTATTCTTTTAGTATATCTTAATATCAATATTAAGGCTAATGAAGCAAAATTAAATAGAATAACATGAATTATTTTTAAGGTGTGTTTGGGAAGTTATAAAATTTTTAGTGTAGAAATTTTTGAAATGATAGAAAATGATGTGATAAGATAAGGTAATGACGAGGTGTAAAGATAATAAAGTTAAAATAAATTAGTTAGTTGTATGAATAGTGATGTAAAAATAATTACAAAATAAGGTCTATGGATATAGGGGTGTTAATGGTTGTGGTCAACTTTTCAATCTACTCGTCTAGTTCGTTTATAAATGAGTTTGGCTTTGAATTTTTGAATAAATGGGTTATAAGTCGTTAATTTGTTTAACAATTTAATTAAATAAATAGATTGAGGATTTTTTATTACTCAACCTGTTAAGTAATCCGTTTAACCCATTTAACACGTTTAACCTATTGAAATGTTATACATATAGGAAAATGGTAAGTGCATTCAGATTGGACCATAATGGCAATGCAGTACATGCATTGTGGGGCCAATTTGATCATGAATGAAAAATTTAATCCACCGATTATATTTAGAATTATTCACTTTATTAACATATTAATTTTTATCCAAATCCAACGTGTATGTCGTATCTTAAAATGGTTCAAAATCAATATAATAAAATAGTTTAATATAAATATCAAGTTTAAAATAGTATTTTCAACATCTAAATCGTCTAAAGTATGATTTTTATAGGGATAAATGATTGTATAAATTTTTTATTATATTTTAATATACGTGAGGCTTATTTTCTAGCGGACTGAACTGTAATTATGGTGTGGTCCGTTTGCATTGGAAGGGTTTTCAAATATACATATATATATATATGTATGTATGTATGTATGAAACCCTGTAGTTATTTTTCTCCGCAAAATTCTTCCACTACTTAATTTTCATTTTTCAACTATTGTCATAATTCTCTTTTTCTATTAGTGTCTTATTTTTATTTACTCTGTGTCAAAAATATCTTCTCGTTTTTTCTTGTGAGATGATTATTTATCAGAGTTTAGACTTTTAGGTTATTTGCTATATAATCTGTTAACAACTTGTTAATCTATTTATTAAATGAGTTATAAATGAGTAAGATTTTTAAAAATAGGTTAATAAACGGATTAGGGTTGAGATATTTTAAATGAATTAGGATTAAGATTAAGTTCTAACATGTCTAACTCGATCTGTTAACACTCTTAGTTGTATAGAAAGAAAAGAAAAAATAATTTTAAAATATAGTAGTTATGAAGAGCCAACAGTTTTAAAAAATTTTATTTCAAACGTGCCCTCAAAAATTTTAAAATATGTTATTGATATGAGACACTGCATAAGTATTACTTTGTCAATGAGAAATCCTGACAAGATGCGAAATAAATTTGTATTTGTAGATACCTATGAGCATTCTAAGGAAACAATTGTGGTTAGTATTTGCAGCTGATAAAATATGATTTTCTAATGCTCTTGACGTCGTCTGCCAATAATAAAAACTAAACACTGAAAGACATCATTAAAAAAAAAGATATATATATATATATATATATATTTTTTTTTTTCCTGACCATACATTTTGTGAGCTTTGTCAAACCTTTTCCATTCACCAATTACAATAAAAAAAAATTGCTTATAACTTGGGACTTATTTCCAACTTCGACTGCACATGTCAAGTAGAAAACCCTTCTAACATGGACTTATTCCTCCAGAATTTCAGCTGATGCTTGACACGTGCAGTCGAAGTTGGAAAGAAGTGAAGCGGTGTTTCGGGGATATAAGCCGTATACCGTTGGCCAACCAAGTAATTCTCCTACGACATCAAATTCAAAGGTTTGTTTGGATCATTAACCCAATGGCCCACTTGCCAAAGAAATGCATATGGATCACATCACACTGACAGCTTACCATCCATCCACCTCCCTCCCTCTATTAAGTGCTCTCGTTATCCGCCGTCCACGTCTTTGGGAGGAGTTCCTTTCCATTCTCAATGCACGCAGCACGCCATCCATTTGTGGAACAGCAACTATAGTCCAAACATGCGTAGCAATGCCTGCAACATTTTCCACATGATCCGATCTCATTCTTATGTTTGGGCAGCACATGTGTAACCACGTAGACCACTTTGATTTACAAATTAGAAAAAGAAGCCTGTTTTTTCATGTTATCTTAGGTTTTGTTTAGCCGTACGTTGAGTAGGCCATAAATTTATTTATGAAATTTGCAAGGCATTTGGCAATTCCAGTATTTCATAAATTAGTCTCTTTTTATCTTGTCATTTTAGTCCGGTCAACATTTTCTTTTAAAAAAATGTGCCCAAACATTATTTTCGCAGCTGGACTAAATGGACAGCTGTGTTACATACGTGGTACGTGGGAATCGTTCTAGCGTCATTAATCAAGGACCATGTGTGGAAGGACCCTTCACATGCCACTTTCAATTTTCAAGGAAGATGCCGGGCCCATTTCAAGCTTGGGGATGAATTGTAAATCCATAAAATCCCCAGATGTATGTGGCTCCTATGGTTACATTGTCATACCATTGTGTTAGCAAAATGGCCTCCAACTGCCATGCTGCATGAATTTTATGATCTTAGATACTTATTATTTTTAATATTATATATGACAGGACTTACCTTCAGATATAGTTTCAGAATTAAAAAATTTACATAATAATGAAATCGTCTCTTTTCTTATCCAGAGGCGACTTCTAACCTTCGGATTTTCATTTTTCTAATATATATTGGGGTAATTTGCAATATTCCTACATAGTTTGATTATAATTGCAAATATGTCTAACATAATTTCAGAAATTGCAAATAATACTCATATAATTTGACTATATTGTATATATATCATGTCGTTATGACGTCGTATGTGAGTATGTTTGCAAAGATGTGTAAACTATGTGGGTATAGTTGCAATTTCAAAAATTAAGTGGGTATATTTTGTTTTTGCAAATATTCTTACAAAATTTGCATATTTCCTATAGTGACAATGCAGTAATAAAGTCATAACAATACGAGTATATTTTCAATTATGATCAAATTATGTGAGGTTATTTGCAATTTCTAAACCTGTGTGAGTATATTAACAATTATGGTCAAATTGTATAGATATATTTGCAAATTACCCCCATATGTTTAGATGTAAGCAAAGCATTACATTTAAAATTATATATATTTAGAGAAATTTTACATTAACATGTTATTTTAAATATGCAGTGATGTTAATAAGCTAGGGAATGGAATGAGAAAAAAAATAAAATTTGGGTTATTTTCATTCGCCTCTCTATCTTTTTGAGATTTTGCAATTTTTACCTTATAACTATTGAAAATGCAAGCAATGCTCCCATTTATGAACTTAGTTTCCAAAAATACTATGTTGTCAATTTAACCGAATTTTTTACCAAATATAAATTTGTTCGAGAGTAAGATGATGGTATCCGTACCATCTACACGGTGATTCACCTTATTCCTTGATGACCGTTCTCGATTTTGACCATTCAAGCTTTGAATTCTAATAGAAATGATAAGATATGCTTACAAACAAAGTTTCATAAACAGGACATTTTTCGCAATATCATTTGCACTATAAAAATCGTAAAATTATAAAATTGCAGAAAGATGAGTAAGTAAATTTAACAGCTCTAAAATTTGAATAGAAAAATAAAAACAAGAAAATAAAAAATGGAATGATAAGAAAAATAGATTTGTAAAAAGTAGTTATGATGCACATCAATTTACACACGTATAGATCGGATCATGATCCCTTGCACCCGGGTGCACTTAGCTTCAGTGCATCTGGGTGCATTAACCCATTTTTTATTTTTTTTTGAAATTTTTTTACACAAGTGTTAATCCAATTGTATTTAAATTACTAAAATGCCAATTATTTTCAAAAATAAAAAATAAATATATAAAATATTCCAAAAATGGTAAAAATTGATACACATATTAAATACAATCAGATTAACACTTTTATAAAAAAATTTCAAAAAATAAAAAAGGGTTACAATGGTTTTAATGCACTTAGGTGCACAGGATCGCAATCTGTATAGATCATATTGTAAAGCAGGCCTGACTGGAGCTCCTATAAGATCGACCAATATAAGTTTTTATTTTTTTTATCAAATAATTTAATTCGTATAGTAAATTTTATACTTTTTGAAAATTTATATATTTTTGTTGAATTTCAAAATTAACTATTTTTTAGTTTGAAAATGACTTAATACATCTAAAAGATTTTGATTTTTGAAATTCAATTAAAATATATACAAATCTCCAATTTAAAATTAGATATATAAATTAAATTAATTTAGGATAATATATTTGACGAAAAATAAAAACATATAAATCAGGTGAACCTATAGGAGCATCTGTACAAACAGCCTTAAAAGATCACTATTCAATTAAAAAATTTATAATATAAATACACTTCCTGTAAATGTATCGAAAATACACCAGCAAGTTTCCTAATTTCAAATCTTTTTGTTTTCTTTTTAACAGAACTATGAGTTGTTCGTGAAACTAGAACACTGACGTAGGGTGTGTTTGGTTGGAGGTAAAATTTTTGATGAAAAGTTTTAGAGGTAGAAGTTGTCAAATTGATAGAAAATGATGTAATATAATAGGGGTAATGATGAGGAGTAAAGAGAATAAAGTTAAAAT